>CM074719.1:635930867-636379435 GCA_037306005.1 Rhinophrynus dorsalis | reverse complement strand
TTCCCTGTTACACTCTGTACCCCACTTACACCTACTACATTCCTGTTACACTCTCTGTACCTACACTCCTACATTCCTGTTACACTCTGTACCACACTCTACATTCCCTGTTACACTCTGTACCTACTCCTACATTCCTGTTACACTCTGTAACCACACTCCTACATTCCCTGTTACACTCTGTACCTACACTCCTACATTCCTGTTACACTCTGTCACCCACACTCCTACATTCCTGTTACACTCTGTACCTACACTCCTACATTCCCTGTTACACTCTGTACCTACACTCCTACATTCCCTGTTACACTCTGTACTACACTCCTACATTCCTGTTACACTCTGTACCCACACTCCTACATTCCCTGTTACACTCTGTACCCACACTCCTACATTCCTGTTACACTCTGTACCCACACTCCTACATTCCCTGTTACACTCTGTACCCAAACTCCTACATTCCTGTTACACTCTGTACCTACACTCCTACATTCCTGTTACACTCTGCACCCAAACTCCTACATTCCTGTTACACTCTGTACCCAAACTCCTACATTCCCTGTTACACTATGTAACCACACTCCTACATTCCTGTTACACTCTGTACCTACACTCCTACATTCCTGTTACACTCTGTACCCACACTCCTACATTCCCTGTTACACTCTGTACCCAAACTCCTACATTCCCTGTTACACTCTGTACCCACACTCCTACATTCCTGTTACACTCTGTAACCTACACTCCTACATTCCCTGTTACACTCTGTACCCAAACTCCTACATTCCTGTTACACTCTGTACCTACACTGCTACATTTCCTGTTACACTCTGTAACCAAACTCCGACATTCCCTGTTACACTCTGTACCCACACTCCTACATTCCCTGTTACACTCTGTAACCACACTCCTACATTCCTGTTACACTCTGTACCTACACTCCTACATTCCCTGTTACACTCTGTACCTACACTCGTACATTCCTGTTACACTCTGCACCCAAACTCCTACATTCCCTGTTACACTCTGTACCCACACTCCTACATTCCCTGTTACACTCTGTACCCACACTTCTACATTCCTGTTACACTCTGTAACCACACTCCTACATTCCTGTTACACTCTGTACCTACACTCCTACATACCCTGTTACACTCTGTACCTACACTGTTACATTCCTGTTACACTCTGTACCTACACTCCTACATTCCCTGTTACACTCTGTACCCAAACTCCTACATTCCCTGTTACACTCTGTACCCAAACTCCTACATTCCTGTTACACTCTGTACCTACACTCCTACATTCCCTGTTACACTCTGTACCCACACTCCTACATTCCCTGTTACACTCTGTACCCACACTTCTACATTCCCTGTTACACTCTGTACCCACACTCCTACATTCCCTGTTACACTCTGTACCCACACTTCTACATTCCCTGTTACACTCTGTACCTACACTCCTACATTCCTGTTACACTCTGTACCCACACTCCTACATTCCCTGTTACACTCTGTACCTACACTCCTACATTCCTGTTACACTCTGTACCCAAACTCCTACATTCCTGTTACACTCTGTAACCACACTCCTACATTCCTGTTACACTCTGTACCCACACTCCTACATTCCCTGTTACACTCTGTACCCACACTCCTACATTCCTGTTACACTCTGTACCTGCACTCCTACATTCCTGTTACACTCTGTACCTACACTCCTACATTCCTGTTACACTCTGTAACCACACTCCTACATTCCTGTTACACTCTGTACCCACACTCCTACATTCCCTGATACACTCTGTACCCACACTCCTACATTCCTATTACACTCTGTACCTACACTCCTACATTCCTGTTACACTCTGTACCTACACTCCTACATTCCTATTACACTCTGTACCTACACTCCTACATTCCTGTTACACTCTGTACCTACACTCCTACATTCCTGTTACACTCTGTACCTACACTCCTACATTCCTGTTACACTCTGCAACCTACACTCCTACATTCCTGTTACACTCTGTACCTACACTCCTACATTCCCTGATACACTCTGTACCTACACTCCTACATTCCCTGTTACACTCTGTACCCACACTCCTACATTCCCTGTTACACTCTGTACCTACACTCCTACATTCCCTGTTACACTCTGTACCCACACTCCTACATTCCCTGTTACACTCTGTACCTACACTCATACATTCCTGTTACACTCTGTACCTACACTCCTACATTCCCTGATACACTCTGTACCTACACTCCTACATTCTTGTTACACTCTGTACCTACACTCCTACATTCCCTGTTACACTCTGTACCTACACTCCTACATTCCCTGTTACACTCTGTACCTACACTCCTACATTCCCTGTTACACTCTGCACCCACACTCCTACATTCCTGTTACACTCTGTACCTACACTCCTACATTCCCTGTTATACTCTGTACCTACACTCCTACATTCCCTGATACACTCTGTACCTACACTCCTACATTCCTGTTACACTCTGTACCTACACTCCTACATTCCTGTTACACTCTGCACCCAAACTCCTACATTCCCTGTTACACTCTGTACCCACACTCCTACATTCCCTGTTACACTCTGTACCTACACTCCTACATTCCTGTTACACTCTGCACCCAAACTCCGACATTCCCTGTTACACTCTGTACCCACACTCCTACATTCCCTGTTACACTCTGTAACCACACTCCTACATTCCTGTTACACTCTGTACCTACACTCCTACATTCCTGTTACACTCTGTACCTACACTCGTACATTCCTGTTACACTCTGCACCCAAACTCCTACATTCCCTGTTACACTCTGTACCCACACTCCTACATTCCCTGTTACACTCTGTACCCACACTTCTAAATTCCTGTTACACTCTGTAACCACACTCCTACATTCCTGTTACACTCTGTACCTACACTCCTACATACCCTGTTACACTCTGTACCTACACTGTTACATTCCTGTTACACTCTGTACCTACACTCCTACATTCCCTGTTACACTCTGTACCCAAACTCCTACATTCCCTGTTACACTCTGTACCTACACTCCTACATTCCTGTTAAACTCTGTACCCACATTCCTACATTCCCTGTTACACTCTGTACCCACACTCCTACATTCCCTGTTACACTCTGTACCCACACTCCTACATTCCCTGTTACACTCTGTACCCACACTTCTATATTCCCTGTTACACTCTGTACCTACACTCCTACATTCCTGTTACACTCTGTACCCACACTCCTACATTCCCTGTTACACTCTGTACCTACACTCCTACATTCCTGTTACACTCTGTACCCACACTCCTACATTCCCTGTTACACTCTGTAACCACACTCCTACATTCCTGTTACACTCTGTACCTACACTCCTACATTCCTGTTACACTCTGTACCTACACTCGTACATTCCTGTTACACTCTGCACCCAAACTCCTACATTCCCTGTTACACTCTGTACCCACACTCCTACATTCCCTGTTACACTCTGTACCCACACTTCTACATTCCTGTTACACTCTGTAACCACACTCCTACATTCCTGTTACACTCTGTACCTACACTCCTACATTCCCTGTTACACTCTGTACCTACACTCCTACATTCCTGTTACACTCTGTAACCACACTCCTACATTCCCTGTTACACTCTGTACCTACACTCCTACATTCCCTGTTACGCTCTGTACCCACACTACTACATTCCTGTTACACTCTGTACACACACTACTACATTCCCTGTTATACTCTTCACCCAAACTCCTACATTCCCTGTTACACTCTGTACCTACACTCCTACATTCCTGTTACACTCTGTACCTTCACTCCGACATTCCCTGTTACACTCTGTAACTACACTCCTACATTCCTGTTACACTCTGTACCCACACTCCTACATTCCCTGTTACACTCTGTAACCACACTCCTACATTCCCTGTTACACTCTGTACCCACACTCCTACATTCCTGTTACACTCTGTACCCACACTCCTACATTCCCTGTTACACTCTGTACCACACTCCTACATTCCTGTTACACTCTGTACCCACACTCCTACATTCCCTGTTACACTCTGTACCCAAACTCCTACATTCCTGTTACACTCTGTACCTACACTGCTACATTCCCTGTTACACTCTGTACCTAAACTCCTACATTCCTGTTACACTCTGTAACCACACTCCTACATTCCCTGTTACACTCTGTACCCACACTACTACATTCCTGTTACACTCTGTACACATACTACTACATTCCTGTTACACTCTGTACCCAAACTCCTACATTCCCTGTTACACTCTGTACCTACACTCCTACATTCCTGTTACACTCTGTACCTACACTCCTACATTCCCTGTTACACTCTGTAACTACACTCCTACATTCCTGTTACACTCTGTACCCACACTCCTACATTCCCTGTTACACTCTGTACCCACACTTCTACATTCCCTGTTACACTCTGTACCTACACTCCTACATTCCTGTTACACTCTGTACCCACACTCCTACATTCCCTGTTACACTCTGTACCTACACTCCTACATTCCTGTTACACTCTGTACCCAAACTCCTACATTCCTGTTACACTCTGTAACCACACTCCTACATTCCTGTTACACTCTGTACCCACACTCCTACATTCCCTGTTACACTCTGTACCCACACTCCTACATTCCTGTTACACTCTGTACCTGCACTCCTACATTCCTGTTACACTCTGTACCTACACTCCTACATTCCTGTTACACTCTGTAACCACACTCCTACATTCCTGTTACACTCTGTACCCACACTCCTACATTCCCTGATACACTCTGTACCCACACTCCTACATTCCTATTACACTCTGTACCTACACTCCTACATTCCTGTTACACTCTGTACCTACACTCCTACATTCCTATTACACTCTGTACCTACACTCCTACATTCCTGTTACACTCTGTACCTACACTCCTACATTCCTGTTACACTCTGTACCTACACTCCTACATTCCTGTTACACTCTGCACCTACACTCCTACATTCCTGTTACACTCTGTACCTACACTCCTACATTCCCTGATACACTCTGTACCTACACTCCTACATTCCCTGTTACACTCTGTACCCACACTCCTACATTCCCTGTTACACTCTGTACCTACACTCCTACATTCCCTGTTACACTCTGTACCCACACTCCTACATTCCCTGTTACACTCTGTACCTACACTCATACATTCCTGTTACACTCTGTACCTACACTCCTACATTCCCTGATACACTCTGTACCTACACTCCTACATTCTTGTTACACTCTGTACCTACACTCCTACATTCCCTGTTACACTCTGTACCTACACTCCTACATTCCCTGTTACACTCTGTACCTACACTCCTACATTCCCTGTTACACTCTGCACCCACACTCCTACATTCCTGTTACACTCTGTACCTACACTCCTACATTCCCTGTTATACTCTGTACCTACACTCCTACATTCCCTGATACACTCTGTACCTACACTCCTACATTCCTGTTACACTCTGTACCCACACTCCTACATTCCCTGTTACACTCTGTACCCACACTTCTACATTCCCTGTTACACTCTGTACCTACACTCCTACATTCCTGTTACACTCTGTACCCACACTCCTACATTCCCTGTTACACTCTGTACCTACACTCCTACATTCCTGTTACACTCTGTACCCAAACTCCTACATTCCTGTTACACTCTGTAACCACACTCCTACATTCCTGTTACACTCTGTACCCACACTCCTACATTCCCTGTTACACTCTGTACCCACACTCCTACATTCCTGTTACACTCTGTACCTGCACTCCTACATTCCTGTTACACTCTGTACCTACACTCCTACATTCCTGTTACACTCTGTAACCTACACTCCTACATTCCTGTTACACTCTGTACCCACACTCCTACATTCCCTGATACACTCTGTACCCACACTCCTACATTCCTATTACACTCTGTACCTACACTCCTACATTCCTGTTACACTCTGTACCTACACTCCTACATTCCTATTACACTCTGTACCTACACTCCTACATTCCTGTTACACTCTGTACCTACACTCCTACATTCCTGTTACACTCTGTACCTACACTCCTACATTCCTGTTACACTCTGCACCTACACTCCTACATTCCTGTTACACTCTGTACCTACACTCCTACATTCCCTGATACACTCTGTACCTACACTCCTACATTCCCTGTTACACTCTGTACCCACACTCCTACATTCCCTGTTACACTCTGTACCTACACTCCTACATTCCCTGTTACACTCTGTACCCACACTCCTACATTCCCTGTTACACTCTGTACCTACACTCATACATTCCTGTTACACTCTGTACCTACACTCCTACATTCCCTGATACACTCTGTACCTACACTCCTACATTCTTGTTACACTCTGTACCTACACTCCTACATTCCCTGTTACACTCTGTACCTACACTCCTACATTCCCTGTTACACTCTGTACCTACACTCCTACATTCCCTGTTACACTCTGCACCCACACTCCTACATTCCTGTTACACTCTGTACCTACACTCCTACATTCCCTGTTATACTCTGTACCTACACTCCTACATTCCCTGATACACTCTGTACCTACACTCCTACATTCCTGTTACACTCTGTACCTACACTCCTACATTCCTGTTACACTCTGTACCACACTCATACATTCCTGTTACACTCTGCACCCCAAACTCCTACATTCCCTGTTACACTCTGTACCCACACTCCTACATTCCCTGTTACACTCTGTACCTACACTCCTACATTCCTGTTACACTCTGTACCTACACTCGTACATTCCTGTTACACTCTGCACCCAAACTCCTACATTCCCTGTTACACTCTGTACCCACACTCCTACATTCCCTGTTACACCTCTGTACCTACACTCGTACATTCCTGTTACACTCTGCACCCAAACTCCGACATTCCCTGTTACACTCTGTACCCACACTCCTACATTCCCTGTTACACTCTGTAACCACACTCCTACATTCCCTGTTACACTCTGTACCCACACTTCTAAATTCCTGTTACACTCTGTAACCACACTCCTACATTCCTGTTACACTCTGTACCTACACTCCTACATACCCTGTTACACTCTGTACCTACACTGTTACATTCCTGTTACACTCTGTACCTACACTCCTACATTCCCTGTTACACTCTGTACCCAAACTCCTACATTCCCTGTTACACTCTGTACCTACACTCCTACATTCCTGTTAAACTCTGTACCCACATTCCTACATTCCCTGTTACACTCTGTACCCACACTCCTACATTCCCTGTTACACTCTGTACCCACACTCCTACATTCCCTGTTACACTCTGTACCTACACTCCTACATTCCTGTTACACTCTGTACCACACTCATACATTCCTGTTACACTCTGCACCCAAACTCCTACATTCCCTGTTACACTCTGTACCCACACTCCTACATTCCCTGTTACACTCTGTACCTACACTCTACATTCCTGTTACACTCTGTACCTACACTCGTACATTCCTGTTACACTCTGCACCCAAACTCCTACATTCCCTGTTACACTCTGTACCCACACTCCCTACATTCCTGTTACACTCTGTACCCACACTCCTACATTCCCTGTTACACTCTGTACCTACACTCGTACATTCCTGTTACACTCTGCACCCAAACTCCGACATTCCCTGTTACACTCTGTACCCACACTCCTACATTCCCTGTTACACTCTGTACCCACACTCCTACATTCCCTGTTACACTCTGTACCCACACTTCTAAATTCCTGTTACACTCTGTAACCACACTCCTACATTCCTGTTACACTCTGTACCTACACTCCTACATACCCTGTTACACTCTGTACCTACACTGTTACATTCCTGTTACACTCTGTACCTACACTCCTACATTCCCTGTTACACTCTGTACCCAAACTCCTACATTCCCTGTTACACTCTGTACCTACACTCCTACATTCCTGTTAAACTCTGTACCCACATTCCTACATTCCCTGTTACACTCTGTACCCACACTCCTACATTCCCTGTTACACTCTGTACCCACACTCCTACATTCCCTGTTACACTCTGTACCCACACTTCTACATTCCCTGTTACACTCTGTACCTACACTCCTACATTCCTGTTACACTCTGTACCCACACTCCTACATTCCCTGTTACACTCTGTACCTACACTCCTACATTCCTGTTACACTCTGTACCCCACACTCCTACATTCCCTGTTACACTCTGTAACCACACTCCTACATTCCTGTTACACTCTGTACCTACACTCCTACATTCCTGTTACACTCTGTACCTACACTCGTACATTCCTGTTACACTCTGCACCCAAACTCCTACATTCCCTGTTACACTCTGTACCCACACTCCTACATTCCCTGTTACACTCTGTACCCACACTTCTACATTCCTGTTACACTCTGTAACCACACTCCTACATTCCTGTTACACTCTGTACCTACACTCCTACAATTCCCTGTTACACTCTGTACCTACACTCCTACATTCCTGTTACACTCTGTAACCACACTCCTACATTCCCTGTTACACTCTGTACCTACACTCCTACATTCCCTGTTACGCTCTGTACCCACACTACTACATTCCTGTTACACTCTGTACACACACTACTACATTCCCTGTTATACTCTTCACCCAAACTCCTACATTCCCTGTTACACTCTGTACCTACACTCCTACATTCCTGTTACACTCTGTACCTTCACTCCGACATTCCCTGTTACACTCTGTAACTACACTCCTACATTCCTGTTACACTCTGTACCCACACTCCTACATTCCCTGTTACACTCTGTAACCACACTCCTACATTCCCTGTTACACTCTGTACCCACACTCCTACATTCCTGTTACACTCTGTACCCACACTCCTACATTCCCTGTTACACTCTGTACCACACTCCTACATTCCTGTTACACTCTGTACCCACACTCCTACATTCCCTGTTACACTCTGTACCCAAACTCCTACATTCCTGTTACACTCTGTACCTACACTGCTACATTCCCTGTTACACTCTGTACCTAAACTCCTACATTCCTGTTACACTCTGTAACCACACTCCTACATTCCCTGTTACACTCTGTACCCACACTACTACATTCCTGTTACACTCTGTACACATACTACTACATTCCTGTTACACTCTGTACCCAAACTCCTACATTCCCTGTTACACTCTGTAACTACACTCCTACATTCCTGTTACACTCTGTACCTACACTCCTACATTCCCTGTTACACTCTGTAACTACACTCCTACATTCCTGTTACACTCTGTACCTACACTCCTACATTCCCTGTTACACTCTGTACCCACACTCCTACATTCCTGTTACACTCTGTACCCACACTCCTACATTCCCTGTTACACTCTGTACCCAAACTCCTACATTCCTGTTACACTCTGCACCCAAACTCCTACATTCCTGTTACACTCTGTACCCAAACTCCTACATTCCCTGTTACACTATGTAACCACACTCCTACATTCCTGTTACACTCTGTAACCACACTTCTACATTCCTGTTACACTCTGTAACCACACTCCTACATTCCCTCTTACACTCTGTACCCAAACTCCTACATTCCTGTTACACTCTGCACCCAAACTCCTACATTCCCTGTTACACTCTGTACCCACACTCCTACATTCCCTGTTACACTCTGTACCCACACTTCTACATTCCTGTTACACTCTGTAACCACACTCCTACATTCCTGTTACACTCTGTACCTACACTCCTACATTCCCTGTTACACTCTGTACCTACACTCCTACATTCCTGTTACACTCTGTAACCACACTCCTACATTCCCTGTTACACTCTGTACCTACACTCCTACATTCCCTGTTACGCTCTGTACCCACACTACTACATTCCTGTTACACTCTGTACACACACTACTACATTCCCTGTTATACTCTTCACCCAAACTCCTACATTCCCTGTTACACTCTGTACCTACACTCCTACATTCCTGTTACACTCTGTACCTTCACTCCGACATTCCCTGTTACACTCTGTAACTACACTCCTACATTCCTGTTACACTCTGTACCCACACTCCTACATTCCCTGTTACACTCTGTAACCACACTCCTACATTCCCTGTTACACTCTGTACCCACACTCCTACATTCCTGTTACACTCTGTACCCACACTCCTACATTCCCTGTTACACTCTGTACCACACTCCTACATTCCTGTTACACTCTGTACCACACTCCTACATTCCCTGTTACACTCTGTACCTACACTGCTACATTCCCTGTTACACTCTGTACCTAAACTCCTACATTCCTGTTACACTCTGTAACCACACTCCTACATTCCCTGTTACACTCTGTAACCACACTCCTACATTCCCTGTTACACTCTGTACCCACACTACTACATTCCTGTTACACTCTGTACACATACTACTACATTCCTGTTACACTCTGTACCTACACTCCTACATTCCCTGTTACACTCTGTACCTACACTCCTACATTCCTGTTACACTCTGTACCACACTCCTACATTCCTGTTACACTCTGTAACCACACTCCTACATTCCCTGTTACACTCTGTACCTACACTCCTACATTCCTGTTACACTCTGCACCCAAACTCCTACATTCCCTGTTACACTCTGTACCTACACTCCTACATTCCTGTTACACTCTGTACCTACACTCCTACATTCCCTGTTACACTCTGTAACTACACTCCTACATTCCTGTTACACTCTGTACCCACACTCCTACATTCCCTGTTACACTCTGTACCCACACTCCTACATTCCTGTTACACTCTGTACCCACACTCCTACATTCCCTGTTACACTCTGTACCCAAACTCCTACATTCCTGTTACACTCTGCACCCAAACTCCTACATTCCTGTTACACTCTGTACCCAAACTCCTACATTCCCTGTTACACTATGTAACCACACTCCTACATTCCTGTTACACTTTGTACCTACACTCCTACATTCCTGTTACACTCTGTACCCACACTCCTACATCCCTGTTACACTCTGTACCCACACTCCTACATCCCTGTTACACTCTGTACCCAAACTCCTACATTCCCTGTTACACTCTGTACCCACACTCCTACATTCCTGTTACACTCTGTACCTACACTCCTACATTCCCTGTTACACTCTGTACCCAAACTCCTACATTCCTGTTACACTCTGTACCTACACTGCTACATTTCCTGTTACACTCTGTAACCAAACTCCGACATTCCCTGTTACACTCTGTACCCACACTCCTACATTCCCTGTTACACTCTGTAACCACACTCCTACATTCCTGTTACACTCTGTACCTACACTCCTACATTCCTGTTACACTCTGTACCTACACTCCTACATTCCTGTTACACTCTGCACCCAAACTCCTACATTCCCTGTTACACTCTGTACCCACACTCCTACATTCCCTGTTACACTCTGTACCCACACTTCTACATTCCTGTTACACTCTGTAACCACACTCCTACATTCCTGTTACACTCTGTACCTACACTCCTACATACCCTGTTACACTCTGTACCTACACTGTTACATTCCTGTTACACTCTGTACCTACACTCCTACATTCCCTGTTACACTCTGTACCCAAACTCCTACATTCCCTGTTACACTCTGTACCCAAACTCCTACATTCCTGTTACACTCTGTACCCACACTCCTACATTCCCTGTTACACTCTGTACCCACACTCCTACATTCCCTGTTACACTCTGTACCCACACTTCTACATTCCCTGTTACACTCTGTACCCACACTCCTACATTCCCTGTTACACTCTGTACCCACACTTCTACATTCCCTGTTACACTCTGTACCTACACTCCTACATTCCTGTTACACTCTGTACCCACACTCCTACATTCCCTGTTACACTCTGTACCTGCACTCCTACATTCCTGTTACACTCTGTACCTACACTCCTACATTCCTGTTACACTCTGTAACCACACTCCTACATTCCTGTTACACTCTGTACCCACACTCCTACATTCCCTGATACACTCTGTACCCACACTCCTACATTCCTATTACACTCTGTACCTACACTCCTACATTCCTGTTACACTCTGTACCTACACTCCTACATTCCTATTACACTCTGTACCTACACTCCTACATTCCTGTTACACTCTGTACCTACACTCCTACATTCCTGTTACACTCTGTACCTACACTCCTACATTCCTGTTACACTCTGCACCTACACTCCTACATTCCTGTTACACTCTGTACCTACACTCCTACATTCCCTGATACACTCTGTACCTACACTCCTACATTCCCTGTTACACTCTGTACCCACACTCCTACATTCCCTGTTACACTCTGTACCTACACTCCTACATTCCCTGTTACACTCTGTACCCACACTCCTACATTCCCTGTTACACTCTGTACCTACACTCCTACATTCCTGTTACACTCTGTACCTACACTCCTACATTCCCTGATACACTCTGTACCTACACTGCTATATTCCCTGTTACACTCTGTACCTACACTGCTATATTCCCTGTTACACTCTGTACCTTCACTCCTACATTCCTGTTACACTCTGTACCCACACTCCTACATTCCCTGTTACACTCTGTACCCACACTCCTACATTCCCTGTTACACTGTGTACCCACACTCCTACATTCCTGTTACACTCTGTACCTACACTCCTACATACCTGTTACACTCTGTACCTACACTCCTACATTCCTGTTACACTCTGTACCTACACTCCTACATTCCTGTTACACTCTGTACCTACACTCCTACATTCCTGTTACACTCTGTACCTACACTCCTACATTCCTGTTGCACTCTGTACCTACACTGCTATATTCCCTGTTACACTCTGTACCTGCACTCCTACATTCCCTGTTACACTCTGTACCTACACTCCTACATTCCTGTTACACTCTGTATCCACACTCCTACATTCCCTGTTACACTCTGTACCTACACTCCTACATTCCTGTTACACTCTGTACCTACACTCCTACATTCCCTGTTATACTCTGTACCTACACTCCTACATTCCCTGATACACTCTGTACCTACACTCCTACATTCCTGTTACACTCTGTACCTACACTCCTACATTCCTGTTACACTCTGTACCACACTCATACATTCCTGTTACACTCTGTACCTACACTCCTACATTCCTGTTACACTCTGTACCTACACTCCTACATTCCTGTTACACTCTGTACCTACACTCCTACATTCCTGTTACACTCTGTACCTACACTGTTACATTCATGTTACACTCTGTACCGCACTCATACATTCCTGTTACACTCTGTACCTACACTCCTACATTCCCTGTTACACTCTGTACCTACACTCCTACATTCCTGTTACACTCTGTACCACACTCATACATTCCTGTTACACTCTGTACCTACACTCCTACATTCCTGTTACACTCTGTACCTACACTCCTACATTCCTGTTACACTCTGTACCTACACTGTTACATTCCTGTTACACTCTGTACCACACTCATACATTCCTGTTACACTCTGTACCTACACTCCTACATTCCTGTTACACTCTGTACCTACACTTCTACATTCCTGTTACACTCTGTACCTACACTGTTACATTCCTGTTACACTCTGTACCCACACTCCTACATTCACTGTTACACTCTGTACCTGCACTCCTACATTCCCTGTTACACTCTGTACCTACACTCCTACATTCCTGTTACACTCTGTACCTACACTGTTACATTCCTGTTACACTCTGTACCTACACTGTTACATTCCTGTTACACTCTGTACCCACACTCCTACATTCACTGTTACACTCTGTACCTACACTCCTACATTCCTGTTACACTCTGTACCTACACTGTTACATTCCTGTTACACTCTGTACCACACTCATACATTCCTGTTACACTCTGTACCTACACTCCTACATTCCTGTTACACTCTGTACCTACACTCCTACATTCCTGTTACACTCTGTACCTACACTGTTACATTCCTGTTACACTCTGTACCCACACCCCTACATTCCTGTTACACTCTGTACCTACACTCCTACATTCCTGTTACACTCTGTACCCACACTCCTACATTCCCTGTTACACTCTGTACCTACACTCCTACATTCCCTGTTACACTCTGTACCTACACTCCTACATTCCTGTTACACTCTGTACCTACACTCCTACATTCCTGTTACACTCTGTACCTACACTCCTACATTCCTGTTACACTCTGTACCTACACTCCTACATTCCCTGTTACACTCTGTACCACACCCCTACATTCCTGTTACACTCTGTACCTACACTCCTACATTCCTGTTACACTCTGTACCTACACTCCTACATTCCCTGTTACACTCTGTACCCACACTCCTACATTCCCTGTTACACTCTGTACCCACACTGCTACATTCCCTGTTACACTCTGTACCTACACTCCTACATTCCTGTTACACTCTGTACCTACACTCCTACATTCCCTGTTACACTCTGTACCACACTCATACATTCCTGTTACACTCTGTACCCACACTCCTACATTCCTGTTACACTCTGTACCTACACTCCTACATTCCCTGTTACACTCTGTACCTACACTCCTACATTCCTGTTACACTCTGTACCTACACTCCTACATTCCCTGTTACACTCTGTACCTACACTCCTACATTCCTGTTACACTCTGTACCTACACTCCTACATTCCCTGTTACACTCTGTACCTACACTCCTACATTCCTGTTACACTCTGTACCTACACTCCTACATTCCCTGTTACACTCTGTACCTACACTCCTACATTCCTGTTACACTCTGTACCTACACTCCTATATTCCTGTTGCACTCTGTACCTACACTCCTACATTCCCTGTTACACTCTGTACCTACACTCCTACATTCCTGTTACACTCTGTACCCACACTCCTACATTCCCTGTTACACTCTGTACCCACACTCCTACATTCCCTGTTACACTCTGTACCTACACTCCTACATTCCTGTTACACTCTGTACCTACACTCCTATATTCCTGTTGCACTCTGTACCTACACTCCTACATTCCCTGTTACACTCTGTACCCACACTCCTACATTCCTGTTACACTCTGTACCTACACTCCTATATTCCTGTTGCACTCTGTACCTACACTCCTACATACCCTGTTACACTCTGTACCTACACTCCTACATTCCTGTTACACTCTGTACCTACACTCCTACATTCCTGTTGCACTCTGTACCTACACTGCTATATTCCCTGTTACACTCTGTACCTTCACTCCTACATTCCTGTTACACTCTGTACCCACACTCCTACATTCCTGTTACACTCTGTACCCACACTCCTACATTCCCTGTTACACTCTGTACCCACACTCCTACATTCCTGTTACACTGTGTACCCACACTCCTACATTCCTGTTACACTCTGTACCTACACTCCTACATACCTGTTACACTCTGTACCTACACTCCTACATTCCTGTTACACTCTGTACCTACACTCCTACATTCCTGTTACACTCTGTACCTACACTCCTACATTCCTGTTGCACTCTGTACCTACACTGCTATATTCCCTGTTACACTCTGTACCTGCACTCCTACATTCCCTGTTACACTCTGTACCTACACTCCTACATTCCTGTTACACTCTGTATCCACACTCCTACATTCCCTGTTACACTCTGTACCTACACTCCTACATTCCCTGTTACACTCTGTACCCACACTTCTACATTCCTGTTACACTCTGTACCCACACTTCTACATTCCTGTTACACTCTGTACCTACACTCCTACATTCCCTGTTACACTCTGTACCACACTCCTACATTCCTGTTACACTCTGTACCTGCACTCCTACATTCCCTGTTACACTCTGTACCACACTCCTACATTCCTGTTACACTCTGTACCTACACTCCTACATTCCCTGTTACACTCTGTACCCACACTCCTACATTCCTTGTTACACTCTGTACCCACACTTCTACATTCCTGTTACACTCTGTACCTACACTCCTACATTCCCTGTTACACTCTGTACCACACTCCTACATTCCTGTTACACTCTGTACCCACACTCCTACATTCCTGTTACACTCTGTACCTACACTCCTACATTCCTGTTACACTCTGTACCCAAACTCCTACATTCCTGTTACACTCTGTACCTGCACTCCTACATTCCCTGTTACACTCTGTACCACACTCCTACATTCCTGTTACACTCTGTACCCACACTCCTACATTCCTGTTACACTCTGTACCACACTCCTACATTCCTGTTACACTCTGTACCTACACTCCTACATTCCCTGTTACACTCTGTACCACACTCCTACATTCCCTGTTACACTCTGTACCCACACTCCTACATTCCTGTTACACTCTGTACCCACACACCTACATTCCCTGTTACACTCTGTACCCAAACTCCTACATTCCTGTTACACTCTGTACCCAAACTCCTACATTCCTGTTACACTCTGTACCCAAACTCCTACATTCCTGTTACACTCTGTACCCACACTCCTACATTCCCTGTTACACTCTGTACCTACACTCCTACATTACTGTTACATTCTGCACTTACACTCCTGTACATTGTACCCAGCTGTAATATATCTATATCTATATCCACATTGTACGTGCTCCTTACATGCTGTGTTCCTGTGCATTGTCTCTTTTGGTTATTATCCTTTTTGCTCGTGTTGAGGGGTTGAAGTGCTAGTGCACTGAGGGACACTTACCTGAGCTTGGTGTAAGTCCTCTTGTAGCTGCAGGGAGGTTAGATGAAGGTGACTGCGCTGCTCCTGTAATCCCGCAGCCTCACACTGCAGTAACTTGTCCAGCAGCTCCTCTTCCAGTCCTGCTCTGCTCAGACTCATGTCAATCACACTGACCTCCTTCAGGAAAGTGGGGCCAAGTCCTGTAATTGTTTTTAACAGTCACAGTCTGACACCTGTATATCATAGTTCATCTACATAAATGAGAATATATCACCCCACGACTCAATGCCCATTTGTACAAAGGTCACAGACTAACTCCCGGATCTCACTGTCCATTCACATCAAAGAGACTGCATGATGAGCACCCAATCCCAAAGTCCAGTTATATAGAGGTCACAATCTCACCCCTTGATTGTAACAGTCTGACCCCCTGATCACAATGTCCAATTAAAGTCCCAGTCTGACCCTTTGATCACAATGTCCACTGATATAGAGGTCACAGACTGATCCCTTGTTCACAATGTCCAGTGATATAAAAGCACAGGGAGCAAGATCCAAACCAGGAAATTATAGACCTGTGAGCTTGACTTCCATAGGGGGTAAGATACTAGAAGGGTTATTAACTGACAGTATTCAGAACTATGTGACTTCCATAGTGGGTAAGATACTAGAAGGGTTACTAACTGACACTATTCAGAATTATGTGACTTCCATAGTGGGTAAGATACTAGAAGGGTTACTAACTGACACTATTCAGAACTAGGTGACTTCCATAGCGGGTAAGATACTAGAAGGGTTACTAACTGACACTATTCAGAACTATGTGACTTCCATAGTGTGTAAGATAATAGAAGGGTTACTAACTGACACTATTCAGAACTATGTGACTTCCATAGTGGGTAAGATACTAGAAGGGTTACTAACTGACAGTATTCAGAACTATGTGACTTCCATAGTGGGTAAGATACTAGAAGGGTTACTAACTGACAGTATTCAGTACTATGTGACTTCCATAGTGGGTCAGATACTAGAAGGGGTACTAACTGACAGTATTCAGAACTAGGTGACTTCCATAGGGGGTAAGATACTAGAAGGGTTACTAACTGACAGTATTCAGAACTATGTGACTTCCATAGTGGGTAAGATACTAGATGGGTTACTAACTGACACTATTCAGGACTATGTGACTTCCATAGTGGGTAAGATACTAGAAGGGTTACTAACTGACAGTATTCAGGACTATGTGACTCCCATAGTGGGTAAGATACTAGAAGGGTTACTAACTGACAGTATTCAGGACTATGACTTCCATAGCGGGTCAGATACTAGAAGGGGTACTAACTGACAGTATTCAGGACTATGTGACTTCCATAGTGGGTCAGATACTAGAAGGGTTACTAACTGACAGTATTCAGAAATATGTGACTTCCATAGGGGGTAAGATACTAGAAGGGTTACTAACTGACACTATTCAGAATTAGGTGACTTCCATAGGGGTTAAGATACTAGAAGGGTTAGTAACTGACACTATTCAGAACTAGGTGACTTCCATAGGGGGTAAGATAATAGAAGGGTTACTAATTGACAGTATTCAGAACTATGTGACTTCCATAGTGGGTAAGATACTAGAAAGGTTACTAACTGACACTATTCAGAACTATGTGACTTCCATAGTGGGTAAGATACTAGAAGGGTTACTAACTGACACTATTCAGAACTAGGTGACTTCCATAGTGGGTAAGATACTAGAAGGGTTGTTAATTGACACTATTCAAAACTATGTGACTTCCATAGTGGGTAAGGTACTAGAAGGCTTACTAACTGACAGTATTCAGAACTATGTGACTTCAATAGTGGGTAAGATACTAGAATGGTTACTAACTGACACTATTCAGAAATATGTGACTTCCATAGGGGGTAAGATACTAGAAGGGTTACTAACTGACACTATTCGGAACTAGGTGACTTCCATAGGGGGTAAGATACTAGAATGGTTACTAATTGACACTATTCAGAACTAGGTGACTTCCATAGTGGGTAAGATAATAGAAGGGTTACTAACTGACAGTATTCAGAACTATGTGACTTCCATAGTGGGTAAGATACTAGAAGGGTTACTAACTGACACTATTCAGAACTATGTGACTTCCATAGTGGGTAAGATACTAGAAAGGTTACTAACTGACAGTATTCAGAACTATGTGACTTCCATAGTGGGTAAGATACTAGAAGGGTTATTAATAGTGTTGAGCGAGCACCCGGATGCTCGGGTGCTCGGGTGCTCTGACCGAGCACCCCCTGAGGCTCGAGTGCTCGGCCGAGCACCCGAGCCCCATTGGAATGAATGGGGCGACACCAGGCACCCCCTGCTCTGATGAGGGGAGGGTGCCTGGTCAATGCCCCCTTCATCTCCGCTATGCCCCCTTCATCTCCGAATGCCCCCTTCAGCTCCGCAATGTCCCCCTTCAGCTCCGCTATGCCCGTCTTCCACAATGTGCCCCTTCATCTCCGCTATGCCCCTCTTCCACAATGTGCCCCTTCATCTCCGCTATGCCCCTCTTCCACAATGTCCCCCTTCATCTCCTCTATGCCATAGAGGAGATGAAGGGGGACATTGTGGAAGAGGGGCATAGCGGAGATGAAGGGGCACATTGTGGAAGAGGGGCATAGCGGAGATGAAGGGGCACATTGTGGAAGACGGGCATAGCGGAGATGAAGGGGGACATTGTGGAAGAGGGGCATAGAGTCTATGCCCCTCTTCCACAATGTCCCCCTTCATCTCCGCAATGCCCCCTTCATCTCCGCAATGCCCCCGTACCTCAAGTCCCTGGTGGTCCAGCGGAGCGTCTTGTGATCTGTGCCTCTTCCGGCACAGATCCCCGCCACCCGAACATGGCGGGAGAGCACATGGCGGTACTCGACGAGTACCGCCATGTGCCGAGCAGAGCGATGCTCGAGCCGATCCGAGCATCGGCCGAGCACGCTCGCTCATCACTAGTTATTAACTGGCAGTATTCAGAACTAGGTGACTTCCATAGTGTGTTAGATACTAGAAGGGTTACTAACTGACAGTATTCAGTACTATGTGACTTCCATAGTGGGTAAGATACTAGAAGGGTTACTATCTGACACTATTCAGAACTAGGTGACTTCCATAGTGGGTAAGATACTAGAAGGGTTACTAACTGACACTATTCAGAACTAGGTGACTTCCATAGTGGGTAAGATACTAGAAGGGTTACTAACTGACAGTATTCAGAACTGTGTGACTATCATAGCGGGTAAGATACTAGAAGGGTTACTAACTGACAGTATTCAGTACTATGTGACTTCCATAGTGGGTAAGATACTAGAAGGGTTACTAACTGACAGTATTCAGAACTAGGTGACTTCCATAGTGGGTAAGATACTAGAAGGGTTACTAACTGACACTATTCAGAACTATGTGACTTCCATAGGGGGTAAGATACTAGAAGGGTTACTAACTGACACTATTCAGAACTAGGTGACTTCCATAGGGGGTAAGATAATAGAAGGGTTACTAACTGACAGTATTCAGAACTATGTGACTTCCATAGTGGGTAAGATACTAGAAGGGTTACTAACTGACACTATTCATTAGTATGTGACTTCCATAGTGGGTAAGATACTAGAAGGGTTACTAACTGACACTATTCAGAACTATGTGACTTCCATAGTGGGTAAGATACTAGAAGGGTTACTAACTGACACTATTCATTAGTATGTGACTTCCATAGTGGGTAAGATACTAGAAGGGTTACTAACTGACACTATTCAGAACTATGTGACTTCCATAGTGGGTAAGATACTAGAAGGGTTACTAACTGACAGTATTCAGAACTATGTGAAGACAAACAATATCATTAGTAGGAATCAGCATGGTTTCATGAAGAACAGATCATGTCAGACTAATTTACTTGCATTTTATGAAAGAGTGAGTAGTAATTTGGACAGGGGAATTGCTGTTGATGTAGTATAATTGGATTTTGCAAAAGCCTTTGATACACTGCCTCACAACAGGTTACTACATAAATTAAAAGGCTTCGGTTTGGGCGGCGTTATCTGTACATGGATTGAGAACTGGTTAAATGATAGATGGTACAGAGTTGGTGTAAATGGAACCTTTTCAAGTTGGTATAGTTATAAGTGGGGTGCCACAGGGTTCAGTCTTGGGCCCAGTGCTTTTTAATTTATTAATGATCTAGAAGTGGGAATTTAAAGTAGCATCTCAATCTTTGCTGATGTTAAGTGGGAGTCAGAGACGCTCAACTAGGAATGAACCTGTAATACAAATTAGCAGGTTCTCTATGAATGGCGTCCTACACAGGGTGCAGTCTCTTTTACCCCAATAGTGCCTTTCACAGAGAGGAAATATCCTAAAACATATCATACTGATCCTGTCATTACAGCAGTCCAACCACCAAATGCCAGACAATTCCTCTCTGAACTAGAGAAACAGCCAACCCCAGACGTATGTTTCGGCCTTGTTGGGACTCGTCTGTGAGGTGCAGCTGATCTCTCTAAAGCCCTGTGAGCATGGCATATGGTGGTTGGACTGCTGTAAGGGCAGGACCAGTATGATATGTTTTAGGATATTTTCTCTCTGTGAAAGGCACTAGTGGGCTAAAGGAAACTGCACTCCTAGAGATACTGCCCCCTGGGTAGGACACCACTCCTATAGATACTGCACCCTGGGTAAGATATCACATCTAGAGAGCCTACACCCTAGGTAGGACACCATTCCTATAGATACTGCACCCTGGGTAGGACACCACTCCTAGAGAGCCTACACCCTGGGTAGGACACCACTACTAGAGAGCCTACACCCTGGGTAGGACACCACTCCTAGAGAGCCTACACCCTGGGTAGGACACCACTCCTAGAGAGCCTACAACCTGGGTAGGACACCACTCCTAGAGAGCCTACACATTGGGTAGGACACCACTACTAGAGAGCCTACACCCTGGGTAGGACACCACTACTAGAGAGCCTACACATTGGGTAGGACACCACTCCTAGAGAGCCTGCAAATTTGTATTTCAGGTTGTTTCCTAGTTGAGCTTTTTTCTTCCATCTGTCAATCTTTGCTGATGACACTAAGCTATGTAAGGAAATACATACAGAGCTGGATGGTTTTTCCCTACAGAAGGATTTAGATAAACTAAGTGAATGGGCAGAAAAGTGGTAGATGTCATTTAATGTAGATAAATGTAAGGTTATGCATTTGGACTGTACAAACACACTTGCTACATATAATCTAAATGGGAAACAACTTGGGAAATCCTCATTAGAGAAAGATTTAGGAGAACTGATAAAGTATAAACTAGCATGTAGAAAAAGAGGTGTACATGTACGGGGTGCCAATATTATCCTACCTCTGTATAAATCCTTGGTTAGGTCTCATCTAGAATATGGAGTACAGTTTTAGGCACCGGTTCTTAAAGGAATAGTAATACTTAGATTAGTTCAGAGTCTTCTTGATAATTTTTTTTAACATGTAGCGCTATATTTAATTACTTACAGTGTCGTATTACAAACTATTCAAGCCTAAAGGATCCCCCTCCTGCCCCTTTCCCGGCATCACCTAGCCTCTCAGTCTGGTCCGAATGAAGCGTGGCGAGGGACAATCAACAGTACGCAAAAGGAAAATCCTGCCCTCACTCCTCAACGGCGGCATGGTTTTCCTTATACTTACTGAATGAAGATCGTACCTCGCTGCTTCCGTCCGGTCCCACAACTGGATTCCAGATCTGATGGGAGGAGAGCAGAAAGGGAGGGAGGGGGATCCTTTCAGCTTGAATTGTGTTTGAAACACAACACTACGTAATTAAATATAGCGCTACATGTTAAAAAGTTATGAAGATGACTCGGAGCTAAACTTTAATTGAAGTATTACTATCCATTTTAAAAAGACATTGTTGAACTGGAAAAGGTGCAGAGACGTGCAACAAACTGATAAAGGGATTGGAGGATCTGAGTTATAAAGAGAGACTAGCCAGACTGGGTTTGTTTACATTAGAAAAGAGACGTCTAAGGGGTGATATGATTACCATTTACACTTATATTCAAGGTCAATACAAAGAACTATCCAATGAATTATTTACGCAAAGAGCTGAGCTAAGAACAAGAGGTCATCCATTAAGACTTGAGGAAAGGCACTTTTGACTAAAACAAAGGAAGGGATTTTTTACAGTAAGGACAGTACTTTTGCAGATAATGCAACTGCTTTCAAAAAATAATAGATACCTATCTAGAACAGACAATATTGAAAATTATGACAGATGGTTTCAATGCAGATAGGATATTGATCCATTTGGACTCAAGAAAGACATTTTTTAACAACTTGAGGTTTAAAGGGACAGTAATGTCCCAGAAAAAAATATTTTGCATTTTGTAGGGATTAAATAGTTGAACTGAATGCAAAAATACCCTATCTCTGAAACTGCTATGGTATGAGAGATATCTGCATTCAAAGTTTGTTGTTTCCTGCAGTCAGCTGTACAGCGGACAACAGGAGATCCGTAACGGCCGGCACGGAGGCTCTTCAGCACAGCCGCAATCACTTTTTTTTTTTTTTTTTTAAAGAATGACTTAATTGGAATGGTCTACAAAGTGTACTTGCAAACCAGGTACACTTTGTAGACCATTCCAATGATTGCGGCTCTGCTGAAGAGCCTCTGTGCCGGCCGATACGGGTCTCCTGCCGTCAGCTCTACAAACTCTGAATGCAGATATCTCTCATAACATAGCAGTTTGAGAGATAGGGTTTTTTCATTCAGTTCAACTATTTAATCCCTACAAAAAGCAAAATATTTTTTCTGGGACATTACTGTCCCTTTAATTGGAAATGGTTTCAGGGTTTTTTTCTTCCCTTCCTCTGGGTCAACAGGGGTGTTTTTGGCCAGAGCTGGACTTGATGTACGCGTGTCTTTTTACTTTGTACTAAGACCCCCTGATCACAATGTCCAGGGATATAGAGGTCACAGTCCGATCCCCTGATCACAATATCCAGGGATATAGGGGTCACAGTCCGATCCCCTGATCACAATGTCCAGGTATATAGGGGTCACAGTCCGATCCCCTGATCACAATGTCCAGGGATATAGAGGTCACAGTCCGATCCCCTGATCACAGTGTCCAGGGATATAGGGGTCACAGTCCGATCCCCTGATCACAGTGTCCAGGGATATAGGGGTCACAGTCCGATCCCCTGATCACAATGTCCAGGGATATAGGGGTCACAGTCCAATCCCCTGATCACAATGTCCAGGGATATAGGGGTCACAGTCCAATCCCCTGATCACAGTGTCCAGGGATATAGGGGTCACAGTCCGATCCACTGATCACAATGTCCAGGGATATAGGGGTCACAGTCCGATCCCCTGATCACAGTGTCCAGGGATATAGGGGTCACAGTCCGATCCCCTGATCACAATGTCCAGGGATATAGGGGTCACAGTCCAATCCCCTGATCACAATGTCCAGGGATATAGGGGTCACAGTCCGATCCCCTGATCACAATGTCCAGGGATATAGGGGTCACAGTCCAATCCCCTGATCACAATGTCCAGGGATATAGGGGTCACAGTCCGATCCCCTGATCACAATGTCCAGGGATATAGGGGTCACAGTCCGATCCCCTGATCACAATGTCCAGGGATATAGGGGTCACAGTCCGATCCCCTGATCACAATGTCCAGGGATATAGGGGTCACAGTCCGATCCCCTGATCACAGTGTCCAGGGATATAGGGGTCACAGTCCGATCCCCTGATCACAATGTCCAGGGATATAGGGGTCACAGTCCGATCCCCTGATCACAGTGTCCAGGGATATAGGGGTCACAGTCCGATCCCCTGATCACAATGTCCAGGGATATAGGGGTCACAGTCCGATCCCCTGATCACAATGTCCAGGGATATAGGGGTCACAGTCCGATCCCCTGATCACAGTGTCCAGGGATATAGGGGTCACAGTCCGATCCCCTGATCACAATGTCCAGAGATATAGGGGTCACAGTCCGATCCCCTGATCACAATGTCCAGGGATATAGGGGTCACAGTCCGATCCCCTGATCACAGTGTCCAGGGATATAGGGGTCACAGTCCGATCCACTGATCACAATGTCCAGGGATATAGGGGTCACAGTCCGATCCCCTGATCACAATGTCCAGGGATATAGGGGTCACAGTCCTATCCCCTGATCACAATGTCCAGGGATATAGGGGTCACAGTCCTATCCCCTGATCACAGTGTCCAGGGATATAGGGGTCACAGTCCGATCCCCTGATCACAATGTCCAGGGATATAGGGGTCACAGTCCAATCCCCTGATCACAATGTCCAGCTATATAGAGGTCACAGTCCGATCCCCTGATCACAGTGTCCAGGGATATAGGGGTCACAGTCCGATCCACTGATCACAATGTCCAGGGATATAGGGGTCACAGTCCGATCCCCTGATCACAGTGTCCAGGGATATAGGGGTCACAGTCCGATCCCCTGATCACAATGTCCAGGGATATAGGGGTCACAGTCCAATCCACTGATCACAATGTCCAGGGATATAGGGGTCACAGTCCGATCCCCTGATCACAGTGTCCAGGGATATAGGGGTCACAGTCCGATCCCCTGATCACAATGTCCAGGGATATAGGGGTCACAGTCCAATCCCCTGATCACAATGTCCAGGGATATAGGGGTCACAGTCCGATCCCCTGATCACAATGTCCAGGGATATAGGGGTCACAGTCCAATCCCCTGATCACAATGTCCAGGGATATAGGGGTCACAGTCCAATCCCCTGATCACAATGTCCAGGGATATAGGGGTCACAGTCCGATCCCCTGATCACAATGTCCAGGGATATAGGGGTCACAGTCCGATCCCCTGATCACAATGTCCAGGGATATAGGGGTCACAGTCCGATCCCCTGATCACAGTGTCCAGGGATATAGGGGTCACAGTCCGATCCCCTGATCACAATGTCCAGGGATATAGGGGTCACAGTCCGATCCCCTGATCACAATGCCCAGGGATATAGGGGTCACAGTCCGATCCCCTGATCACAGTGTCCAGGGATATAGGGGTCACAGTCCGATCCACTGATCACAATGTCCAGGGATATAGGGGTCACAGTCCGATCCCCTGATCACAATGTCCAGGGATATAGGGGTCACAGTCCTATCCCCTGATCACAATGTCCAGGGATATAGGGGTCACAGTCCGATCCCCTGATCACAGTGTCCAGGGATATAGGGGTCACAGTCCGATCCCCTGATCACAATGTCCAGGGATATAGGGGTCACAGTCCAATCCCCTGATCACAATGTCCAGGGATATAGGGGTCACAGTCCGATCCCCTGATCACAGTGTCCAGGGATATAGGGGTCACAGTCCGATCCACTGATCACAATGTCCAGGGATATAGGGGTCACAGTCCGATCCCCTGATCACAGTGTCCAGGGATATAGGGGTCACAGTCCGATCCCCTGATCACAATGTCCAGGGATATAGGGGTCACAGTCCAATCCCCTGATCACAATGTCCAGGGATATAGGGGTCACAGTCCGATCCCCTGATCACAGTGTCCAGGGATATAGGGGTCACAGTCCGATCCACTGATCACAATGTCCAGGGATATAGGGGTCACAGTCCGATCCCCTGATCACAGTGTCCAGGGATATAGGGGTCACAGTCCGATCCACTGATCACAATGTCCAGGGATATAGGGGTCACAGTCCGATCCCCTGATCACAATGTCCAGTTATATAGGGGTCACAGTCCGATCCCCTAATCACAATGTCCAGGGATATAGGGGTCACAGTCCAATCCCCTGATCACAATGTCCAGGGATATAGGGGTCACAGTCCAATCCCCTGATCACAATGTCCAGGGATATAGGGGTCACAGTCCGATCCCCTGATCACAATGTCCAGGGATATAGGGGTCACAGTCCGATCCCCTGATCACAATGTCCAGGGATATAGAGGTCACAGTCCGATCCACTGATCACAATGTCCAGGGATATAGGGGTCACAGTCCGATCCCCTGATCACAATGTCCAGGGATATAGGGGTCACAGTCCGATCCCCTAATCACAATGTCCAGGCATATAGGGGTCACAGTCCGATCCTCTGATCACAATGTCCAGGGATATAGTGGTCACAGTCCAATCCCCTGATCACAATGTCCAGGGATATAGGGGTCACAGTCCGATCCCCTGATCACAGTGTCCAGGGATATAGGGGTCACAGTCCGATCCCCTGATCACAGTGTCCAGGGATATAGGGGTCACAGTCCGATCCACTGATCACAATGTCCAGGGATATAGGGGTCACAGTCCGATCCACTGATCACAATGTCCAGGGATATAGGGGTCACAGTCCGATCCCCTGATCACAATGTCCAGGGATATAGGGGTCACAGTCCGATCCCCTGATCACAATGTCCAGGGATATAGAGGTCACAGTCCGATCCCCTGATCACAATGTCCAGGGATATAGGGGACACAGTCCGATCCCCTGATCACAATGTCCAGGGATATAGGGGTCACAGTCCGATCCCCTGATCACAATGTCCAGGGATATAGAGGTCACAGTCCGATCCCCTGATCACAATGTCCAGGGATATAGGGGTCACAGTCCGATCCCCTGATCACAATGTCCAGGGATATAGGGGTCACAGTCCGATCCCCTGATCACAATGTCCAGGGATATAGGGGTCACAGTCCAATCCCCTGATCACAATGTCCAGGGATATAGGGGTCACAGTCCGATCCCCTGATCACAATGTCCAGGGATATAGAGGTCACAGTCCGATCCACTGATCACAATGTCCAGGGATATAGAGGTCACAGTCCGATCCCTTGATCACAATGTCCAGGGATATAGGGGTCACAGTCCGATCCCCTGATCACAATGTCCAGGGACATAGGGGTCACAGTCCGATCCCCTGATCACAATGTCCAGGGATATAGGGGTCACAGTCCGATCCCCTGATCACAATGTCCATGGATATAGGGGTCACAGTCCGATCCCCTGATCACAATGTCCAGGGATATAGGGGTCACAGTCCGATCCCCTGATCACAATGTCCAGGGATATAGGGGTCACAGTCCGATCCCCTGATCACAATGTCCAGGGATATAGGGGTCACAGTCCGATCCCCTGATCACAATGTCCAGGGATATAGGGGTCACAGTCCGATCCCCTGATCACAATGTCCAGGGATATAGGGGTCACAGTCCGATCCCCTGATCACAATGTCCAGGGATATAGAGGTAACAGTCCGATCCCCTGATCACAATGTCCAGGGATATAGGGGTCACAGTCCGATCCCCTGATCACAATGTCCAGGGATATAGGGGTCACAGTCCGATCCCCTGATCACAATGTCCAGGGATATAGGGGTCACAGTCCGATACCCTGATCACAATGTCCAGGGATATAGAGGTCACAGTCCGATCCCCTGATCACAATGTCCAGGGATATAGGGGTCACAGGCCGATCCCCTGATCACAATGTCCAGGGATATAGGGGTCACAGTCCGATCCCCTGATCGCAATGTCCAGGGATATAGGGGTCACAGTCCTATCCCCTGATCACAATGTCCAGGGATATAGGGGTCACAGTCCGATCCCCTGATCACAATGTCCAGGGATATAGGGGTCACAGTCCTATCCCCTGATCACAATGTCCAGGGATATAGGGGTCACAGTCCGATCCCCTGATCACAATGTCCAGGGATATAGGGGTCACAGTCCGATCCCCTGATCACAATGCCCAGGGATATAGTGGTCACAGTCCGATCCCCTGATCACAATGTCCAGGGATATAGGGGTCACAGTCCGATCCCCTGATCACAATGCCCAGGGATATAGTGGTCACAGTCCGATCCCCTGATCACAATGTCCAGGGATATAGGGGTCACAGTCCGATCCCCTGATCACAATGCCCAGGGATATAGTGGTCACAGTCCGATCCCCTGATCACAATGTCCAGGGATATAGAGGTCACAGTCTGATCCCCTGATCACAATATCCAGGGATATAGGGGTCACAGTCCAATCCCCTGATCACAATGTCCAGGGATATAGTGGTCACAGTCTGATCCCCTGATCACAATGTCCAGTTATATAGTGGTCACAGTCCGATCCCCTGATCACAATGTCCAGGGATATAGAGGTCACAGTTCGATCCCCTGATCACAATGTCCAGGGATATAGGGGTCACAGTCCGATCCCCTGATCACAATGTCCAGGGATACAGTGGTCACAGTCCGATCCCCTGATCACAATGTCCAGGGATATAGGGGTCACAGTCCGATCCCCTGATCACAATGTTCAGGGATATAGGGGTCACAGTCCGATCCCCTGATCACAATGTCCAGGGATATAGGGGTCACAGTCCGATCCCCTGATCACAATGTCCAGGGATATAGGGGTCACAGTCCGATCCCCTGATCACAGTGTCCAGGGATATAGGGGTCACAGTCCGATCCCCTGATCACAATGTCTAGGGATATAGGGGTCACAGTCCGATCCCCTGATCACAATGCCCAGGGATATAGGGGTCACAGTCCGATCCCCTGATCACAGTGTCCAGGGATATAGGGGTCACAGTCCGATCCCCTGATCACAATGTCCAGAGATATAGGGGTCACAGTCCGATCCCCTGATCACAATGTCCAGGGATATAGGGGTCACAGTCCGATCCCCTGATCACAGTGTCCAGGGATATAGGGGTCACAGTCCGATCCACTGATCACAATGTCCAGGGATATAGGGGTCACAGTCCGATCCCCTGATCACAATGTCCAGGGATATAGGGGTCACAGTCCTATCCCCTGATCACAATGTCCAGGGATATAGGGGTCACAGTCAGATCCCCTGATCACAGTGTCCAGGGATATAGGGGTCACAGTCCGATCCCCTGATCACAGTGTCCAGGGATATAGGGGTCACAGTCCGATCCCCTGATCACAATGTCCAGGGATATAGGGGTCACAGTCCTATCCCCTGATCACAATGTCCAGGGATATAGGGGTCACAGTCCGATCCACTGATCACAATGTCCAGGGATATAGGGGTCACAGTCCGATCCCCTGATCACAGTGTCCAGGGATATAGGGGTCACAGTCCGATCCACTGATCACAATGTCCAGGGATATAGGGGTCACAGTCCGATCCCCTGATCACAATGTCCAGGGATATAGGGGTCACAGTCCGATCCCCTGATCACAATGTCCAGGGATATAGGGGTCACAGTCCGATCCCCTGATCACAATGTCCAGGGATATAGGGGTCACAGTCCGATCCCCTGATCACAATGTCCAGGGATATAGAGGTCACAGTCCGATCCCCTGATCACAATGTCCAGGGATATAGAGGTCACAGTCCGATCCCCTGATCACAATATCCAGGGATATAGGGGTCACAGTCCGATCCCCTGATCACAATGTCCAGGGATATAGGGGTCACAGTCCAATCCCCTGATCACAATGTCCAGGGATATAGGGGTCACAGTCCGATCCCCTGATCACAGTGTCCAGGGATATAGGGGTCACAGTCCGATCCACTGATCACAATGTCCAGGGATATAGGGGTCACAGTCCGATCCCCTGATCACAGTGTCCAGGGATATAGGGGTCACAGTCCGATCCCCTGATCACAATGTCCAGGGATATAGGGGTCACAGTCCAATCCCCTGATCACAATGTCCAGGGATATAGGGGTCACAGTCCGATCCCCTGATCACAGTGTCCAGGGATATAGGGGTCACAGTCCGATCCACTGATCACAATGTCCAGGGATATAGGGGTCACAGTCCGATCCCCTGATCACAGTGTCCAGGGATATAGGGGTCACAGTCCGATCCACTGATCACAATGTCCAGGGATATAGGGGTCACAGTCCGATCCCCTGATCACAATGTCCAGTTATATAGGGGTCACAGTCCGATCCCCTAATCACAATGTCCAGGGATATAGGGGTCACAGTCCAATCCCCTGATCACAATGTCCAGGGATATAGGGGTCACAGTCCAATCCCCTGATCACAATGTCCAGGGATATAGGGGTCACAGTCCGATCCCCTGATCACAATGTCCAGGGATATAGTGGTCACAGGCCGATCCCCTGATCACAATGTCCAGGGATATAGAGGTCACAGTCCGATCCACTGATCACAATGTCCAGGGATATAGGGGTCACAGTCCGATCCCCTGATCACAATGTCCAGGGATATAGGGGTCACAGTCCGATCCCCTAATCACAATGTCCAGGCATATAGGGGTCACAGTCCGATCCTCTGATCACAATGTCCAGGGATATAGTGGTCACAGTCCGATCCCCTGATCACAATGTCCAGGGATATAGGGGTCACAGTCCGATCCCCTGATCACAGTGTCCAGGGATATAGGGGTCACAGTCCGATCCCCTGATCACAGTGTCCAGGGATATAGGGGTCACAGTCCGATCCACTGATCACAATGTCCAGGGATATAGGGGTCACAGTCCGATCCACTGATCACAATGTCCAGGGATATAGGGGTCACAGTCCGATCCCCTGATCACAATGTCCAGGGATATAGGGGTCACAGTCCGATCCCCTGATCACAATGTCCAGGGATATAGAGGTCACAGTCTGATCCCCTGATCACAATGTCCATTCAGAGGGATCACAGTCTGACCCCGTGATCACAGTGCCTCTCATGCTGACCGCTCCTCTTACCATCAATGATCTCTGTTAGTGACAAGCAAGTGCTGAGATATACCCGGAAGGAAAATGACTGTAGGTTCTCTCCTGTCTGTGCTGGGGTCAGGAGGTCATGGTTTGTCAGGTCAGACCCTGTCTGTACATGACTGGTATCTCCTATAAGGTCACTAATGGTGTTTAGGATGGACAGATTCCTCTCCACGTGAGTAATGAGTATCCAGAGGCCTGAGGATGAAACACAACGAGGCATCATACATTGAGAATAAATACGACAACACAAATATACACATCACAGGGAAAATACAAATATACACATCACAGTAACAGGGCATCGTATCACAGGGACACTACAAATATACACATCACAGTAACAGGGCATCGTATCACAGGGACACTACAAATATACACATCACAGTAAGAGATAATCGTATCACAGGGACATTACAAATATACACATCACAGTAAGAGATCATCGTATCACAGGGACACTACAAATATACACATCACAGTAACAGATCATCATATCACAGGGACAATACAAATATACACATCACAGTAAGAGATCATCGTATCACAGGGACAATACAAATATACACATCACAGTAACAGGGCATCGTATCACAAGGACACTACAAATATACACATCACAGTAACAGGGCATCGTATCACAGGGACAATACAAATATACACATCACAGTAACAGGGCATCGTATCACAGGGACAATACAAATATACACATCACAGTAACAGGGCATCATATCACAGGGACAATACAAATATACACATCACAGTAACAGGGCATCGTATCACAGGGACAATACAAATATACATATCACAGTAAGAGATCATCGTATCACAGGGACAATACAAATATACACATCACAGTAAGAGATAATCGTATCACAGGGACAATACAAATATACACATCACAGTAAGAGATAATCGTATCACAGGTACAATACAAATATACACATCACAGTAAGATAATCGTATAACAGGGACAAAACAAATATACACATCACAGTAAGAGATCATCGTATCACAGGGACAATACAAATATACACATCACAGTAAGAGATCATCGTATCACAGGGACAATACAAATATACACATCACAGTAACAGGGCATCGTATCACAGGGACAATACAAATATACACATCACAGTAACAGGGCATTGTATCACAGGGACAATACAAATATACACATCACAGTAAGAGATCATCGTATCACAGGGACAATACAAATATACACATCACAGTAAGAGATCATCGTATCACAGGGACAATACAAATATACACATCACAGTAACAGGGCATCGTATCACAGGGACAATACAAATATACACATCACAGTAACAGGGCATCGTATCACAGGGACACTACAAATATACGTATCACAGTAACAGGGCATCGTATCACGGGGACAATACAAATATACACATCACAGTAACAGAGCATCGTATCACAGGGACAATACAAATATACACATCACAGTAAGAGATCATCGTATCACAGGGACAATACAAATATACACATCACAGTAACAGGGCATCGTATCACAGGGACACTACAAATATACACATCACAGTAAGAGATAATCGTATCACAGGGACATTACAAATATACACATCACAGTAAGAGATAATCGTATCACAGGGACAATACAAATATACACATCACAGTAAGAGATAATCGTATCACAGGGACAATACAAATATACACATCACAGTAACAGGGCATCGTATCACAGGGACACTTCAAATATACACATCACAGTAACAGATCATCGTATCACAGGGACACTACAAATATACACATCACAGTAAGAGATCATCGTATCACAGGGAGAATACAAATATACACATCACAGTAAGAGATCATCGTATCACAGGGACAATACAAATATACACATCACAGTAACAGGGCATCGTATCACAGGGACAATACAAATATACACATCACAGTAACAGGGCATCGTATCACAAGGACACTACAAATATACATATCACAGTGACACTACAAATATACACATCACAGTAACAGGGCATCGTATCACAGGGACAATACAAATATACACATCACAGTAAGAGATCATCGTATCACAGGGACACTACAAATATACATATCACAGGGACACTACAAATATACACATCACAGTAACAGGGCATCGTATCACAGGGACAATACAAATATACACATCACAGTAAGAGATCATTGTATCACAGGGACACTACAAATATACACATCACAGGGACACTACAAATATACACATCACAGTAAGGGATCATCGTATCACAGGGACACTACAAATATACATATCATAGTAACAGGGCATCGTATCACAGGGACAATACAAATATACACATCACAGTAACAGGGCATCGTATCACAGGGACACTACAAATATACACATCATAGTAACAGGGCATCGTATCACAGGGACAATACAAATATACACATCACAGTAAGAGATCATCGTATCACAGGGACACTACAAATATACATATCACAGGGACACTACAAATATACACATCACAGTAACAGGGCATCGTATCACAGGGACAATACAAATATACACATCACAGTAAGAGATAATCGTATCACAAGGAGACTACAAATATACACATCACAGTAAGAGATCATCGTATCACAGGGACACTACAAATATACATATCACAGGGACACTACAAATATACACATCACAGTAACAGGGCATCGTATCACAGGGACAATACAAATATACACATCACAGTAACAGGGCATCGTATCACAAGGACACTACAAATATACACATCACAGTAAGAGATCATCATATCACAGGGACAATACAAATATACACATCACAGTAACAGGGCATCGTATCACAGGGACACTATAAATATACACATCACAGTAAGAGATCATCATATCACATGGACAATACAAATATACACATCACAGTAACAGGGCATCGTATCACAAGGACAATACAAATATACACATCACAGTAAGAGATCATCGTATCACAGGGACACTACAAATATACATATCACAAGGACAATACAAATATACACATCACAGTAACAGGGCATCGTATCACAGGGACAATACAAATATACACATCACAGTAAGAGATCATCGTATCACAAGGACACTACAAATATACACATCACAGTAAGAGATCATCGTATCACAAGGACAATACAAATATACACATCACAGTAGAAGATCATCATATCACAGGGACACTACAAATATACACATCACAGGGACACTACAAATATACACATCACAGTAACAGGGCATCGTATCACAGGGACACTACAAATATACACATCACAGTAACAGGGCATCGTATCACAGGGACAATACAAATATACACATCACAGTAAGAGATAATCGTATCACAGGGACACTACAAATATACACATCACAGTAACAGATCATCGTATCACAGGGACACTACAAATATACACATCACAGTAAGAGATCATCGTATCACAGGGACAATACAAATATACACATCACAGTAAGAGATCATCGTATCACAGGGACAATACAAATATACACATCACAGTAAGAGATCATCGTATCACAGGTACACTACAAATATACACATCACAGTAAGAGATAATCGTATCACAGGGACATTACAAATATACACATCACAGTAACAGGGCATCGTATCACAGGGACACTACAAATATACACATCACAGTAACAGGGCATCGTATCACAGGGACACTACAAATATACACATCACAGTAAGAGATCATCGTATCACAGGGACAATACAAATATACATATCACAGTAAGAGATCATCGTATCACAGGGACACTACAAATATACATATCACAGGGACACTACAAATATACACATCACAGTAACAGGGCATCGTATCACAGGGACAATACAAATATACACATCACAGTAAGAGATCATTGTATCACAGGGACACTACAAATATACACATCACAGGGACACTACAAATATACACATCACAGTAAGGGATCATCGTATCACAAGGACACTACAAATATACATATCACAGGGACACTACAAATATACACATCACAGTAACAGGGCATCGTATCACAGAGACAATACAAATATACACATCACAGTAAGAGATCATCGTATCACAGGGACACTACAAATATACATATCACAGGGACACTACAAATATACACATCACAGTAACAGGGCATCGTATCACAGGGACAATACAAATATACACATCACAGTAAGAGATCATTGTATCACAGGGACACTACAAATATACACATCACAGGGACACTACAAATATACACATCACAGCAAGAGATCATCGTATCACAGGGACACTACAAATATACACATCACAGTAACAGGGCATCGTATCACAGGGACACTACAAATATACACATCACAGTAACAGGGCATCGTATCACAGGGACAATACAAATATACACATCACAGTAAGAGATCATCATATCACAGGGACACTACAAATATACACATCACAGTAAGAGATAATCGTATCACAGGGACAATACAAATATACACATCACAGTAAGAGATCATCGTATCACAGGGACAATACAAATATACACATCACAAGGACACTACAAATATACACATCACAGTAAGAGATCATTGCATCACAGGGACACTACAAATATACACATCACAGTAACAGGACATCGTATCACAGGGACACTACAAATATACACATCACAAGGACACTACAAATATACACATCACAGTAAGAGATAATCGTATCACAGGGACAATACAAATATACACATCACAGTAACAGAGCATCGTATCACAGGGACAATACAAATATACACATCACAGTAACAGGGCATCGTATCACAGGGACAATACAAATATACACATCACAGTAACAGGGCATCGTATCACAAGGACACTACAAATATACATATCACAGTGACACTACAAATATACACATCACAGTAACAGGGCATCGTATCACAGGGACAATACAAATATACACATCACAGTAAGAGATCATCGTATCACAGGGACACTACAAATATACATATCACAGGGACACTACAAATATACACATCACAGTAACAGGGCATCGTATCACAGGGACAATACAAATATACACATCACAGTAAGAGATCATTGTATCACAGGGACACTACAAATATACACATCACAGGGACACTACAAATATACACATCACAGTAAGGGATCATCGTATCACAGGGACACTACAAATATACATATCACAGGGACACTACAAATATACACATCACAGTAACAGGGCATCGTATCACAGGGACAATACAAATATACACATCACAGTAAGAGATAATCGTATCACAAGGACACTACAAATATACACATCACAGTAAGAGATCATCGTATCACAAGGACAATACAAATATACACATCACAGTAAGAGATCATCGTATCACAGGGACACTACAAATATACATATCACAGGGACACTACAAATATACACATCACAGTAACAGGGCATCGTATCACAGGGACAATACAAATATACACATCACAGTAACAGGGCATCGTATCACAAGGACACTACAAATATACACATCACAGTAAGAGATCATCATATCACAGGGACAATACAAATATACACATCACAGTAACAGGGCATCGTATCACAGGGACACTACAAATATACACATCACAGTAAGAGATCATCATATCACAGGGACAATACAAATATACACATCACAGTAACAGGGCATCGTATCACAAGGACAATACAAATATACACATCACAGTAAGAGATCATCGTATCACAGGGACACTACAAATATACATATCACAAGGACAATACAAATATACACATCACAGTAACAGGGCATCGTATCACAGGGACAATACAAATATACACATCACAGTAAGAGATCATCGTATCACAAGGACACTACAAATATACACATCACAGTAAGAGATCATCGTATCACAAGGACAATACAAATATACACATCACAGTAGAAGATCATCATATCACAGGGACACTACAAATATACACATCACAGGGACACTACAAATATACACATCACAGTAACAGGGCATCGTATCACAGGGACACTACAAATATACACATCACAGTAACAGGGCATCGTATCACAGGGACAATACAAATATACACATCACAGTAAGAGATAATCGTATCACAGGGACACTACAAATATACACATCACAGTAACAGGGTATCGTATCACAGGGACACTACAAATATACATATCACAGTAAGAGATCATCGTATCACAGGGACACTACAAATATACATATCACAGGGACACTACCAATATACACATCACAGTAACAGGGCATCGTATCACAGGGACACTACAAATATATATATCACAGTAAGAGATCATCGTATCACAGGGACACTACAAATATACACATCACAGTAAGAGATAATCGTATCACAGGGACACTACAAATATACACATCACAGTAAGAGAGCATCGTATCACAGGGACACTACAAATATACACATCACAGCAAGAGATCATCGTATCACAGGGACACTACAAATATACACATCACAGTAAGAGATCATCGTATCACAGGGACAATACAAATATACACATCACAGTAACAGGGCATCGTATCACAGGGACACTACAAATATACATATCACAGGGACACTACAAATATACACATCACAGTAACAGGGCATCGTATCACAGGGACACTACAAATATACACATCACAGTAACAGGGCATCGTATCACAGGGACAATACAAATATACACATCACAGTAACAGGGCATCGTATCACAGGGACAATACAAATATACACATCACAGTAACAGGGCATCGTATCACAGGGACACTACAAATATACACATCACAGTAAGAGATCATCGTATCACAGGGACAATACAAATATACATATCACAGTAAGAGATCATCGTATCACAGGGACACTACAAATATACATATCACAGGGACACTACAAATATACACATCACAGTAACAGGGCATCGTATCACAGGGACAATACAAATATACACATCACAGTAAGAGATCATCGTATCACAGGGACAATACAAATATACACATCACAGTAAGAGATCATCGTATCACAGGGACAATACAAATATACACATCACAGTAAGAGATCATCGTATCACAGGTACACTACAAATATACACATCACAGTAAGAGATAATCGTATCACAGGGACATTACAAATATACACATCACAGTAACAGGGCATCGTATCACAGGGACACTACAAATATACACATCACAGTAACAGGGCATCGTATCACAGGGACACTACAAATATACACATCAAAGTAAGAGATCATCGTATCACAGGGACAATACAAATATACATATCACAGTAAGAGATCATCGTATCACAGGGACACTACAAATATACATATCACAGGGACACTACAAATATACACATCACAGTAACAGGGCATCGTATCACAGGGACAATACAAATATACACATCACAGTAAGAGATCATTGTATCACAGGTACACTACAAATATACACATCACAGGGACACTACAAATATACACATCACAGTAACAGGGCATCGTATCACAGAGACAATACAAATATACACATCACAGTAAGAGATCATCGTATCACAGGGACACTACAAATATACATATCACAGGGACACTACAAATATACACATCACAGTAACAGGGCATCGTATCACAGGGACAATACAAATATACACATCACAGTAAGAGATCATTGTATCACAGGGACACTACAAATATACACATCACAGGGACACTACAAATATACACATCACATCAAGAGATCATCGTATCACAGGGACACTACAAATATACACATCACAGTAACAGGGCATCGTATGACAGGGACACTACAAATATACACATCACAGTAACAGGGCATCGTATCACAGGGACAATACAAATATACACATCACAGTAAGAGATCATCATATCACAGGGACACTACAAATATACACATCACAGTAAGAGATAATCGTATCACAGGGACAATACAAATATACACATCACAGTAAGAGATCATCGTATCACAGGGACAATACAAATATACACATCACAAGGACACTACAAATATACACATCACAGTAAGAGATCATTGCATCACAGGGACACTACAAATATACACATCACAGTAACAGGACATCGTATCACAGGGACACTACAAATATACACATCACAAGGACACTACAAATATACACATCACAGTAAGAGATAATCGTATCACAGGGACAATACAAATATACACATCACAGTAACAGAGCATCGTATCACAGGGACAATACAAATATACACATCACAGTAACAGGGCATCGTATCACAGGGACAATACAAATATACACATCACAGTAACAGGGCATCGAATCACAAGGACACTACAAATATACATATCACAGTGACACTACAAATATACACATCACAGTAACAGGGCATCGTATCACAGGGACAATACAAATATACACATCACAGTAAGAGATCATCGTATCACAGGGACACTACAAATATACATATCACAGGGACACTACAAATATACACATCACAGTAACAGGGCATCGTATCACAGGGACAATACAAATATACACATCACAGTAAGAGATCATTGTATCACAGGGACACTACAAATATACACATCACAGGGACACTACAAATATACACATCACAGTAAGGGATCATCGTATCACAGGGACACTACAAATATACATATCACAGGGACACTACAAATATACACATCATAGTAACAGGGCATCGTATCACAGGGACAATACAAATATACACATCACAGTAAGAGATCATCGTATCACAGGGACACTACAAATATACATATCACAGGGACACTACAAATATACACATCACAGTAACAGGGCATCGTATCACAGGGACAATACAAATATACACATCACAGTAAGAGATAATCGTATCACAAGGACACTACAAATATACACATCACAGTAAGAGATCATCGTATCACAAGGACAATACAAATATACACATCACAGTAAGAGATCATCGTATCACAGGGACACTACAAATATACATATCACAGGGACACTACAAATATACACCTCACAGTAACAGGGCATCGTATCACAGGGACAATACAAATATACACATCACAGTAACAGGGCATCGTATCACAAGGACACTACAAATATACACATCACAGTAAGAGATCATCATATCACAGGGACAATACAAATATACACATCACAGTAACAGGGCATCGTATCACAGGGACACTACAAATATACACATCACAGTAAGAGATCATCATATCACAGGGACAATACAAATATACACATCACAGTAACAGGGCATCGTATCACAAGGACAATACAAATATACACATCACAGTAAGAGATCATCGTATCACATGGACACTACAAATATACATATCACAAGGACAATACAAATATACACATCACAGTAACAGGGCATCGTATCACAGGGACAATACAAATATACACATCACAGTAAGAGATCATCGTATCACAAGGACACTACCAATATACACATCACAGTAAGAGATCATCGTATCACAAGGACAATACAAATATACACATCACAGTAAGAGATCATCATATCACAGGGACACTACAAATATACACATCACAGGGACACTACAAATATACACATCACAGTAACAGGGCATCGTATCACAGGGACACTACAAATATACACATCACAGTAACAGGGTATCGTATCACAGGGACACTACAAATATACATATCACAGTAAGAGATCATCGTATCACAGGGACACTACAAATATACATATCACAGGGACACTACAAATATACACATCACAGTAACAGGGCATCGTATCACAGGGACACTACAAATATATATATCACAGTAAGAGATCATCGTATCACAGGGACACTACAAATATACACATCACAGTAAGAGATAATCGTATCACAGGGACACTACAAATATACACATCACAGTAAGAGAGCATCGTATCACAGGGACACTACAAATATACACATCACAGCAAGAGATCATCGTATCACAGGGACACTACAAATATACACATCACAGTAAGAGATCATTGTATCACAGGGACACTACAAATATACACATCACAGGGACACTACAAATATACACATCACAGTAAGGGATCATCGTATCACAGGGACACTACAAATATACATATCACAGGGACACTACAAATATACACATCATAGTAACAGGGCATCGTATCACAGGGACAATACAAATATACACATCACAGTAAGAGATCATCGTATCACAGGGACACTACAAATATACATATCACAGGGACACTACAAATATACACATCACAGTAACAGGGCATCGTATCACAGGGACAATACAAATATACACATCACAGTAAGAGATAATCGTATCACAAGGACACTACAAATATACACATCACAGTAAGAGATCATCGTATCACAGGGACACTACAAATATACATATCACAGGGACACTACAAATATACACATCACAGTAACAGGGCATCGTATCACAGGGACAATACAAATATACACATCACAGTAACAGGGCATCGTATCACAAGGACACTACAAATATACACATCACAGTAAGAGATCATCATATCACAGGGACAATACAAATATACACATCACAGTAACAGGGCATCGTATCACAGGGACACTACAAATATACACATCACAGTAAGAGATCATCATATCACAGGGACAATACAAATATACACATCACAGTAACAGGGCATCGTATCACAAGGACAATACAAATATACACATCACAGTAAGAGATCATCGTATCACATGGACACTACAAATATACATATCACAAGGACAATACAAATATACACATCACAGTAACAGGGCATCGTATCACAGGGACAATACAAATATACACATCACAGTAAGAGATCATCGTATCACAAGGACACTACCAATATACACATCACAGTAAGAGATCATCGTATCACAAGGACAATACAAATATACACATCACAGTAAGAGATCATCATATCACAGGGACACTACAAATATACACATCACAGGGACACTACAAATATACACATCACAGTAACAGGGCATCGTATCACAGGGACACTACAAATATACACATCACAGTAACAGGGTATCGTATCACAGGGACACTACAAATATACATATCACAGTAAGAGATCATCGTATCACAGGGACACTACAAATATACATATCACAGGGACACTACAAATATACACATCACAGTAACAGGGCATCGTATCACAGGGACACTACAAATATATATATCACAGTAAGAGATCATCGTGTCACAGGGACACTACAAATATACACATCACAGTAAGAGATAATCGTATCACAGGGACACTACAAATATACACATCACAGTAAGAGAGCATCGTATCACAGGGACACTACAAATATACACATCACAGCAAGAGATCATCGTATCACAGGGACACTACAAATATACACATCACAGTAAGAGATCATTGTATCACAGGGACACTACAAATATACACATCACAGGGACACTACAAATATACACATCACAGTAAGGGATCATCGTATCACAGGGACACTACAAATATACATATCACAGGGACACTACAAATATACACATCATAGTAACAGGGCATCGTATCACAGGGACAATACAAATATACACATCACAGTAAGAGATCATCGTATCACAGGGACACTACAAATATACATATCACAGGGACACTACAAATATACACATCACAGTAACAGGGCATCGTATCACAGGGACAATACAAATATACACATCACAGTAAGAGATAATCGTATCACAAGGACACTACAAATATACACATCACAGTAAGAGATCATCGTATCACAAGGACAATACAAATATACACATCACAGTAAGAGATCATCGTATCACAGGGACACTACAAATATACATATCACAGGGACACTACAAATATACACATCACAGTAACAGGGCATCGTATCACAGGGACAATACAAATATACACATCACAGTAACAGGGCATCGTATCACAAGGACACTACAAATATACACATCACAGTAAGAGATCATCATATCACAGGTACAATACAAATATACACATCACAGTAACAGGGCATCGTATCACAGGGACACTACAAATATACACATCACAGTAAGAGATCATCATATCACAGGGACAATACAAATATACACATCACAGTAACAGGGCATCGTATCACAAGGACAATACAAATATACACATCACAGTAAGAGATCATCGTATCACAGGGACACTACAAATATACATATCACAAGGACAATACAAATATACACATCACAGTAACAGGGCATCGTATCACAGGGACAATACAAATATACACATCACAGTAAGAGATCATCGTATCACAAGGACACTACAAATATACACATCACAGTAAGAGATCATCGTATCACAAGGACAATACAAATATACACATCACAGTAAGAGATCATCATATCACAGGGACACTACAAATATACACATCACAGGGACACTACAAATATACACATCACAGTAAGAGATCATCGTATCACAGGGACAATACAAATATACACATCACAAGGACACTACAAATATACACATCACAGTAAGAGATCATTGCATCACAGGGACACTACAAATATACACATCACAGTAACAGGACATCGTATCACAGGGACACTACAAATATACACATCACAAGGACACTACAAATATACACATCACAGTAAGAGATAATCGTATCACAGGGACAATACAAATATACACATCACAGTAACAGAGCATCGTATCACAGGGACAATACAAATATACACATCACAGTAACAGGGCATCGTATCACAGGGACAATACAAATATACACATCACAGTAACAGGGCATCGTATCACAAGGACACTACAAATATACATATCACAGTGACACTACAAATATACACATCACAGTAACAGGGCATCGTATCACAGGGACAATACAAATATACACATCACAGTAAGAGATCATCGTATCACAGGGACACTACAAATATACATATCACAGGGACACTACAAATATACACATCACAGTAACAGGGCATCGTATCACAGGGACAATACAAATATACACATCACAGTAAGAGATCATTGTATCACAGGGACACTACAAATATACACATCACAGGGACACTACAAATATACACATCACAGTAAGGGATCATCGTATCACAGGGACACTACAAATATACATATCACAGGGACACTACAAATATACACATCATAGTAACAGGGCATCGTATCACAGGGACAATACAAATATACACATCACAGTAAGAGATCATCGTATCACAGGGACACTACAAATATACATATCACAGGGACACTACAAATATACACATCACAGTAACAGGGCATCGTATCACAGGGACAATACAAATATACACATCACAGTAAGAGATAATCGTATCACAAGGACACTACAAATATACACATCACAGTAAGAGATCATCGTATCACAAGGACAATACAAATATACACATCACAGTAAGAGATCATCGTATCACAGGGACACTACAAATATACATATCACAGGGACACTACAAATATACACATCACAGTAACAGGGCATCGTATCACAGGGACAATACAAATATACACATCACAGTAACAGGGCATCGTATCACAAGGACACTACAAATATACACATCACAGTAAGAGATCATCATATCACAGGGACAATACAAATATACACATCACAGTAACAGGGCATCGTATCACAGGGACACTACAAATATACACATCACAGTAAGAGATCATCATATCACAGGGACAATACAAATATACACATCACAGTAACAGGGCATCGTATCACAAGGACAATACAAATATACACATCACAGTAAGAGATCATCGTATCACATGGACACTACAAATATACATATCACAAGGACAATACAAATATACACATCACAGTAACAGGGCATCGTATCACAGGGACAATACAAATATACACATCACAGTAAGAGATCATCGTATCACAAGGACACTACCAATATACACATCACAGTAAGAGATCATCGTATCACAAGGACAATACAAATATACACATCACAGTAAGAGATCATCATATCACAGGGACACTACAAATATACACATCACAGGGACACTACAAATATACACATCACAGTAACAGGGCATCGTATCACAGGGACACTACAAATATACACATCACAGTAACAGGGCATCGTATCACAGGGACACTACAAATATACACATCACAGTAACAGGGTATCGTATCACAGGGACACTACAAATATACATATCACAGTAAGAGATCATCGTATCACAGGGACACTACAAATATACATATCACAGGGACACTACAAATATACACATCACAGTAACAGGGCATCGTATCACAGGGACACTACAAATATATATATCACAGTAAGAGATCATCGTGTCACAGGGACACTACAAATATACACATCACAGTAAGAGATAATCGTATCACAGGGACACTACAAATATACACATCACAGTAAGAGAGCATCGTATCACAGGGACACTACAAATATACACATCACAGCAAGAGATCATCGTATCACAGGGACACTACAAATATACACATCACAGTAAGAGATCATTGTATCACAGGGACACTACAAATATACACATCACAGGGACACTACAAATATACACATCACAGTAAGGGATCATCGTATCACAGGGACACTACAAATATACATATCACAGGGACACTACAAATATACACATCATAGTAACAGGGCATCGTATCACAGGGACAATACAAATATACACATCACAGTAAGAGATCATCGTATCACAGGGACACTACAAATATACATATCACAGGGACACTACAAATATACACATCACAGTAACAGGGCATCGTATCACAGGGACAATACAAATATACACATCACAGTAAGAGATAATCGTATCACAAGGACACTACAAATATACACATCACAGTAAGAGATCATCGTATCACAAGGACAATACAAATATACACATCACAGTAAGAGATCATCGTATCACAGGGACACTACAAATATACATATCACAGGGACACTACAAATATACACATCACAGTAACAGGGCATCGTATCACAGGGACAATACAAATATACACATCACAGTAACAGGGCATCGTATCACAAGGACACTACAAATATACACATCACAGTAAGAGATCATCATATCACAGGTACAATACAAATATACACATCACAGTAACAGGGCATCGTATCACAGGGACACTACAAATATACACATCACAGTAAGAGATCATCATATCACAGGGACAATACAAATATACACATCACAGTAACAGGGCATCGTATCACAAGGACAATACAAATATACACATCACAGTAAGAGATCATCGTATCACAGGGACACTACAAATATACATATCACAAGGACAATACAAATATACACATCACAGTAACAGGGCATCGTATCACAGGGACAATACAAATATACACATCACAGTAAGAGATCATCGTATCACAAGGACACTACAAATATACACATCACAGTAAGAGATCATCGTATCACAAGGACAATACAAATATACACATCACAGTAAGAGATCATCATATCACAGGGACACTACAAATATACACATCACAGGGACACTACAAATATACACATCACAGTAAGAGATCATCGTATCACAGGGACAATACAAATATACACATCACAAGGACACTACAAATATACACATCACAGTAAGAGATCATTGCATCACAGGGACACTACAAATATACACATCACAGTAACAGGACATCGTATCACAGGGACACTACAAATATACACATCACAAGGACACTACAAATATACACATCACAGTAAGAGATAATCGTATCACAGGGACAATACAAATATACACATCACAGTAACAGAGCATCGTATCACAGGGACAATACAAATATACACATCACAGTAACAGGGCATCGTATCACAGGGACAATACAAATATACACATCACAGTAACAGGGCATCGTATCACAAGGACACTACAAATATACATATCACAGTGACACTACAAATATACACATCACAGTAACAGGGCATCGTATCACAGGGACAATACAAATATACACATCACAGTAAGAGATCATCGTATCACAGGGACACTACAAATATACATATCACAGGGACACTACAAATATACACATCACAGTAACAGGGCATCGTATCACAGGGACAATACAAATATACACATCACAGTAAGAGATCATTGTATCACAGGGACACTACAAATATACACATCACAGGGACACTACAAATATACACATCACAGTAAGGGATCATCGTATCACAGGGACACTACAAATATACATATCACAGGGACACTACAAATATACACATCACAGTAAGAGATAATCGTATCACAAGGACACTACAAATATACACATCACAGTAAGAGATCATCGTATCACAAGGACAATACAAATATACACATCACAGTAAGAGATCATCGTATCACAGGGACACTACAAATATACATATCACAGGGACACTACAAATATACACATCACAGTAACAGGGCATCGTATCACAGGGACAATACAAATATACACATCACAGTAACAGGGCATCGTATCACAAGGACACTACAAATATACACATCACAGTAAGAGATCATCATATCACAGGGACAATACAAATATACACATCACAGTAACAGGGCATCGTATCACAGGGACACTACAAATATACACATCACAGTAAGAGATCATCATATCACAGGGACAATACAAATATACACATCACAGTAACAGGGCATCGTATCACAAGGACAATACAAATATACACATCACAGTAAGAGATCATCGTATCACATGGACACTACAAATATACATATCACAAGGACAATACAAATATACACATCACAGTAACAGGGCATCGTATCACAGGGACAATACAAATATACACATCACAGTAAGAGATCATCGTATCACAAGGACACTACCAATATACACATCACAGTAAGAGATCATCGTATCACAAGGACAATACAAATATACACATCACAGTAAGAGATCATCATATCACAGGGACACTACAAATATACACATCACAGGGACACTACAAATATACACATCACAGTAACAGGGCATCGTATCACAGGGACACTACAAATATACACATCACAGTAACAGGGTATCGTATCACAGGGACACTACAAATATACATATCACAGTAAGAGATCATCGTATCACAGGGACACTACAAATATACATATCACAGGGACACTACAAATATACACATCACAGTAACAGGGCATCGTATCACAGGGACACTACAAATATATATATCACAGTAAGAGATCATCGTATCACAGGGACACTACAAATATACACATCACAGTAAGAGATAATCGTATCACAGGGACACTACAAATATACACATCACAGTAAGAGAGCATCGTATCACAGGGACACTACAAATATACACATCACAGCAAGAGATCATCGTATCACAGGGACACTACAAATATACACATCACAGTAAGAGATCATTGTATCACAGGGACACTACAAATATACACATCACAGGGACACTACAAATATACACATCACAGTAAGGGATCATCGTATCACAGGGACACTACAAATATACATATCACAGGGACACTACAAATATACACATCATAGTAACAGGGCATCGTATCACAGGGACAATACAAATATACACATCACAGTAAGAGATCATCGTATCACAGGGACACTACAAATATACATATCACAGGGACACTACAAATATACACATCACAGTAACAGGGCATCGTATCACAGGGACAATACAAATATACACATCACAGTAACAGGGCATCGTATCACAAGGACACTACAAATATACACATCACAGTAAGAGATCATCATATCACAGGGACAATACAAATATACACATCACAGTAACAGGGCATCGTATCACAGGGACACTACAAATATACACATCACAGTAAGAGATCATCATATCACAGGGACAATACAAATATACACATCACAGTAACAGGGCATCGTATCACAAGGACAATACAAATATACACATCACAGTAAGAGATCATCGTATCACATGGACACTACAAATATACATATCACAAGGACAATACAAATATACACATCACAGTAACAGGGCATCGTATCACAGGGACAATACAAATATACACATCACAGTAAGAGATCATCGTATCACAAGGACACTACCAATATACACATCACAGTAAGAGATCATCGTATCACAAGGACAATACAAATATACACATCACAGTAAGAGATCATCATATCACAGGGACACTACAAATATACACATCACAGGGACACTACAAATATACACATCACAGTAACAGGGCATCGTATCACAGGGACACTACAAATATACACATCACAGTAACAGGGTATCGTATCACAGGGACACTACAAATATACATATCACAGTAAGAGATCATCGTATCACAGGGACACTACAAATATACATATCACAGGGACACTACAAATATACACATCACAGTAACAGGGCATCGTATCACAGGGACACTACAAATATATATATCACAGTAAGAGATCATCGTGTCACAGGGACACTACAAATATACACATCACAGTAAGAGATAATCGTATCACAGGGACACTACAAATATACACATCACAGTAAGAGAGCATCGTATCACAGGGACACTACAAATATACACATCACAGTAAGAGATCATTGTATCACAGGGACACTACAAATATACACATCACAGGGACACTACAAATATACACATCACAGTAAGGGATCATCGTATCACAGGGACACTACAAATATACACATCACAGTAAGAGATCATTGTATCACAGGGACACTACAAATATACACATCACAGGGACACTACAAATATACACATCACAGTAAGGGATCATCGTATCACAGGGACACTACAAATATACATATCACAGGGACACTACAAATATACACATCATAGTAACAGGGCATCGTATCACAGGGACAATACAAATATACACATCACAGTAAGAGATCATCGTATCACAGGGACACTACAAATATACATATCACAGGGACACTACAAATATACACATCACAGTAACAGGGCATCGTATCACAGGGACAATACAAATATACACATCACAGTAAGAGATAATCGTATCACAAGGACACTACAAATATACACATCACAGTAAGAGATCATCGTATCACAAGGACAATACAAATATACACATCACAGTAAGAGATCATCGTATCACAGGGACACTACAAATATACATATCACAGGGACACTACAAATATACACATCACAGTAACAGGGCATCGTATCACAGGGACAATACAAATATACACATCACAGTAACAGGGCATCGTATCACAAGGACACTACAAATATACACATCACAGTAAGAGATCATCATATCACAGGTACAATACAAATATACACATCACAGTAACAGGGCATCGTATCACAGGGACACTACAAATATACACATCACAGTAAGAGATCATCATATCACAGGGACAATACAAATATACACATCACAGTAACAGGGCATCGTATCACAAGGACAATACAAATATACACATCACAGTAAGAGATCATCGTATCACAGGGACACTACAAATATACATATCACAAGGACAATACAAATATACACATCACAGTAACAGGGCATCGTATCACAGGGACAATACAAATATACACATCACAGTAAGAGATCATCGTATCACAAGGACACTACAAATATACACATCACAGTAAGAGATCATCGTATCACAAGGACAATACAAATATACACATCACAGTAAGAGATCATCATATCACAGGGACACTACAAATATACACATCACAGGGACACTACAAATATACACATCACAGTAACAGGGCATCGTATCACAGGGACACTACAAATATACACATCACAGTAACAGGGTATCGTATCACAGGGACACTACAAATATACATATCACAGTAAGAGATCATCGTATCACAGGGACACTACAAATATACATATCACAGGGACACTACAAATATACACATCACAGTAACAGGGCATCGTATCACAGGGACACTACAAATATATATATCACAGTAAGAGATCATCGTATCACAGGGACGCTACAAATATACACATCACAGTAAGAGATAATCGTATCACAGGGACACTACAAATATACACATCACAGTAAGAGAGCATCGTATCACAGGGACACTACAAATATACACATCACAGCAAGAGATCATCGTATCACAGGGACACTACAAATATACACATCACAGTAAGAGATCATCGTATCACAGGGACAATACAAATATACACATCACAGTAACAGGGCATCGTATCAAAGGGACACTACAAATATACATATCACAGGGACACTACAAATATACACATCACAGTAACAGGGCATCGTATCACAGGGACACTACAAATATACACATCACAGTAACAGGGCATCGTATCACAGGGACAATACAAATATACACATCACAGTAACAGGGCATCGTATCACAGGGACAATACAAATATACACATCACAGTAACAGGGCATCGTATCACAGGGACACTACAAATATACACATCACAGTAACAGGGCATCGTATCACAGGGACACTACAAATATACACATCACAGTAAGAGATCATCGTATCACAGGGACAATACAAATATACACATCAGAGTAAGAGATCATCGTATCACAGGGACAATACAAATATACACATCACAGTAAGAGATAATCGTATCACAGGGACAATACAAATATACACATCACAGTAACAGAGCATCGTATCACAGAGACAATACAAATATACACATCACAGTAATAGATCATCATATCACAGGGACACTACAAATATACACATCACAGTAAGAGATCATCGTATCACAGGGACAATACAAATATACACATCACAGTAAGAGATCATCGTATCACAGGGACAATACAAATATACACATCACAGTAAGAGATCATCGTATCACAGGGAGACTACAAATATACACATCACAGTAACAGATCATTGCATCACAGGGACAATACAAATATACACATCACAGTAACAGGGCATCGTATCACAGGGACACTACAAATATACACATCACAGTAAGAGATAATCGTATCACAGGGACACTACAAATATACATATCACAGTGACACTACAAATATACACATCACAGTAACAGGGCATCGTATCACAGGGACAATAAAAATATACACATCACAGTAACAGGGCATCGTATCACAAGGACACTACAAATATACACATCACAGTAAGAGATAATCGTATCACAAGGACACTACTAATATACACATCACAGTAAGAGATAATCGTATCAGAGGGACAATACAAATATACACATCACAGTAAGAGATCATCGTATCACAGGGACAATACAAATATACACATCACAGTAAGAGATCATCGTATCACAGGGACAATACAAATATACACATCACAGTAAGAGATCATCGTATCACAGGGACAATACAAATATACACATCACAGTAAGAGATCATCGTATCACAGGGACAATACAAATATACACATCACAGTAAGAGATCATCGTATCACAGGGACAATACAAATATACATATCACAGTAAGAGATCATCGTATCACAGGGACACTACAAATATACACATCACAGTAACAGGGCATCGTATCACAGGGACAATACAAATATACACATCACAGTAACAGGGCATCGTATCACAGGGACACTACAAATATACACATCACAGTAAGAGATCATCGTATCACAGGGACAATACAAATATACACATCACAGTAACAGATCATCGTATCACAGGGACACTACAAATATACACATCACAGTAACAGGGCATCGTATCACAGGGACACTACAAATATACACATCACAGTAACAGGGCATCGTATCACAGGGACACTACAAATATACACATCACAGTAACAGGGCATCGTATCACAGGGACAATACAAATATACATATCACAGTAACAGATCATCGTATCACAGGGACACTACAAATATACACATCACAGTAAGAGATCATCGTATCACAGGGACACTACAAATATACACATCACAGTAAGAGGGCATTGTATCACAGGGACACTACAAATATACATATCACTGTAACAGATCATCGTATCACAGGGACACTACAAATATACACATCACAGTAACAGATCATCGTATCACAGGGACACTACAAATATACACATCACAGTAAGAGATCATCGTATCACAGGGACAATACAAATATACACATCACAGTAACAGGGCATCGTATCACAGGGACTCTACAAATATACACATCACAGTAAGAGATCATCGTATCACAGGGACAATACAAATATACATATCACAGTAACAGAGCATCGTATCACAGGGACAATACAAATATACACATCACAGTAAGAGATAATCGTATCACAGGGACAATACAAATATACATATCACAGTAACAGGGCATTGTATCACAGGGACAATACAAATATACACATCACAGTAACAGATCATCGTATCACAGGGACAATACAAATATACACATCACAGTAACAGATCATCGTATCACAGGGACACTACAAATATACACATCACAGTAAGAGATAATCGTATCACAGGGACACTACAAATATACACATCACAGTAACAGGGCATCGTATCACAGGGACAATACAAATATACACATCACAGTAAGAGATCATCGTATCACAGGGACACTACAAATATACACATCACAGTAACAGATCATCGTATCACAGGGACAATACAAATATACACATCACAGTAAGATAATCGTATCACAGGGACAATACAAATATACACATCACAGTAAGAGATCATCGTATCACAGGGACAATACAAATATACACATCACAGTAACAGGGCATCGTATCACAGGGACAATACAAATATACACATCACAGTAACAGGGCATTGTATCACAGGGACAATACAAATATACACATCACAGTAAGAGATCATCGTATCACAGGGACAATACAAATATACACATCACAGTAAGAGATCATCGTATCACAGGGACAATACAAATATACACATCACAGTAACAGGGCATCGTATCACAGGGACAATACAAATATACACATCACAGTAACAGGGCATCGTATCACAGGGACACTACAAATATACGTATCACAGTAACAGGGCATCGTATCACGGGGACAATACAAATATACACATCACAGTAACAGAGCATCGTATCACAGGGACAATACAAATATACACATCACAGTAAGAGATCATCGTATCACAGGGACAATACAAATATACACATCACAGTAAGAGATAATCGTATCACAGGGACATTACAAATATACACATCACAGTAAGAGATAATCGTATCACAGGGACAATACAAATATACACATCACAGTAAGAGATAATCGTATCACAGGGACAATACAAATATACACATCACAGTAACAGGGCATCGTATCACAGGGACACTTCAAATATACACATCACAGTAACAGATCATCATATCACAGGGACACTACAAATATACACATCACAGTAAGAGATCATCGTATCACAGGTACACTACAAATATACACATCACAGTAAGAGATAATCGTATCACAGGGACAATACAAATATACACATCACAGTAACAGGGCATCGTATCACAGGGACACTACAAATATACACATCACAGTAACAGGGCATCGTATCACAGGGACACTACAAATATACACGTCACAGTAAGAGATCATCGTATCACAGGGACAATACAAATATACATATCACAGTAAGAGATCATCGTATCACAGGGACACTACAAATATACATATCACAGGGACACTACAAATATACACATCACAGTAACAGGGCATCGTATCACAGGAACAATACAAATATACACATCACAGTAAGAGATCATTGTATCACAGGGACACTACAAATATACACATCACAGGGACACTACAAATATACACATCACAGTAAGGGATCATCGTATCACAGGGACACTACAAATATACATATCACAGGGACACTACGAATATACACATCACAGTAACAGGGCATCGTATCACAGAGACAATACAAATATATACATCACAGTAAGAGATCATCGTATCACAGGGACACTACAAATATACATATCACAGGGACACTACAAATATACACATCACAGTAACAGGGCATCGTATCACAGGGACAATACAAATATACACATCACAGTAAGAGATCATTGTATCACAGGGACACTACAAATATACACATCACAGGGACACTACAAATATACACGTCACAGCAAGAGATCATCGTATCACAGGGACACTACAAATATACACATCACAGTAACAGGGCATCGTATCACAGGGACACTACAAATATACACATCACAGTAACAGGGCATCGTATCACAGGGACAATACAAATATACACATCACAGTAAGAGATCATCATATCACAGGGACACTACAAATATACACATCACAGTAAGAGATAATCGTATCACAGGGACAATACAAATATACACATCACAGTAAGAGATCATCGTATCACAGGGACAATACAAATATACACATCACAAGGACACTACAAATATACACATCACAGTAAGAGATCATTGCATCACAGGGACACTACAAATATACACATCACAGTAACAGGACATCGTATCACAGGGACACTACAAATATACACATCACAAGGACACTACAAATATACACATCACAGTAAGAGATAATCGTATCACAGGGACAATACAAATATACACATCACAGTAACAGAGCATCGTATCACAGGGACAATACAAATATACACATCACAGTAACAGGGCATCGTATCACAGGGACAATACAAATATACACATCACAGTAACAGGGCATCGTATCACAAGGACACTACAAATATACATATCACAGTGACACTACAAATATACACATCACAGTAACAGGGCATCGTATCACAGGGACAATACAAATATACACATCACAGTAAGAGATCATCGTATCACAGGGACACTACAAATATACATATCACAGGGACACTACAAATATACACATCACAGTAACAGGGCATCGTATCACAGGGACAATACAAATATACACATCACAGTAAGAGATAATCGTATCACAAGGACACTACAAATATACACATCACAGTAAGAGATCATCGTATCACAAGGACAATACAAATATACACATCACAGTAAGAGATCATCGTATCACAGGGACACTACAAATATACATATCACAGGGACACTACAAATATACACATCACAGTAACAGGGCATCGTATCACAGGGACAATACAAATATACACATCACAGTAACAGGGCATCGTATCACAAGGACACTACAAATATACACATCACAGTAAGAGATCATCATATCACAGGGACAATACAAATATACACATCACAGTAACAGGGCATCGTATCACAGGGACACTACAAATATACACATCACAGTAAGAGATCATCATATCACAGGGACAATACAAATATACACATCACAGTAACAGGGCATCGTATCACAAGGACAATACAAATATACACATCACAGTAAGAGATCATCGTATCACAGGGACACTACAAATATACATATCACAAGGACAATACAAATATACACATCACAGTAACAGGGCATCGTATCACAGGGACAATACAAATATACACATCACAGTAAGAGATCATCGTATCACAAGGACACTACAAATATACACATCACAGTAGAGATCATCGTATCACAAGGACAATACAAATATACACATCACAGTAAGAGATCATCATATCACAGGGACACTACAAATATACACATCACAGGGACACTACAAATATACACATCACAGTAACAGGGCATCGTATCACAGGGACACTACAAATATACACATCACAGTAACAGGGTATCGTATCACAGGGACACTACAAATATACATATCACAGTAAGAGATCATCGTATCACAGGGACACTACAAATATACATATCACAGGGACACTACAAATATACACATCACAGTAACAGGGCATCGTATCACAGGGACACTACAAATATATATATCACAGTAAGAGATCATCGTATCACAGGGACACTACAAATATACACATCACAGTAAGAGATAATCGTATCACAGGGACACTACAAATATACACATCACAGTAAGAGAGCATCGTATCACAGGGACACTACAAATATACACATCACAGCAAGAGATCATCGTATCACAGGGACACTACAAATATACACATCACAGTAAGAGATCATCGTATCACAGGGACAATACAAATATACACATCACAGTAACAGGGCATCGTATCACAGGGACACTACAAATATACATATCACAGGGACACTACAAATATACACATCACAGTAACAGGGCATCGTATCACAGGGACACTACAAATATACACATCACAGTAACAGGGCATCGTATCACAGGGACAATACAAATATACACATCACAGTAACAGGGCATCGTATCACAGGGACAATACAAATATACACATCACAGTAACAGGGCATCGTATCACAGGGACACTACAAATATACACATCACAGTAACAGGGCATCGTATCACAGGGACACTACAAATATACACATCACAGTAAGAGATCATCGTATCACAGGGACAATACAAATATACATATCACAGTAAGAGATCATCGTATCACAGGGACAATACAAATATACACATCACAGTAAGAGATAATCGTATCACAGGGACAATACAAATATACACATCACAGTAACAGAGCATCGTATCACAGAGACAATACAAATATACACATCACAGTAAGAGATCATCATATCACAGGGACACTACAAATATACACATCACAGTAAGAGATCATCGTATCACAGGGACAATACAAATATACACATCACAGTAAGAGATCATCGTATCACAGGGACAATACAAATATACACATCACAGTAAGAGATCATCGTATCACAGGGACACTACAAATATACACATCACAGTAAGAGATCATTGCATCACAGGGACAATACAAATATACACATCACAGTAACAGGGCATCGTATCACAGGGACACTACAAATATACACATCACAGTAAGAGATAATCGTATCACAGGGACACTACAAATATACATATCACAGTGACACTACAAATATACACATCACAGTAACAGGGCATCGTATCACAGGGACAATAAAAATATACACATCACAGTAACAGGGCATCGTATCACAAGGACACTACAAATATACACATCACAGTAAGAGATAATCGTATCACAAGGACACTACTAATATACACATCACAGTAAGAGATAATCGTATCAGAGGGACAATACAAATATACACATCACAGTAAGAGATCATCGTATCACAGGGACAATACAAATATACACATCACAGTAAGAGATCATCGTATCACAGGGACAATACAAATATACACATCACAGTAAGAGATCATCGTATCACAGGGACAATACAAATATACACATCACAGTAAGAGATCATCGTATCACAGGGACAATACAAATATACATATCACAGTAAGAGATCATCGTATCACAGGGACACTACAAATATACACATCACAGTAACAGGGCATCGTATCACAGGGACAATACAAATATACACATCACAGTAACAGGGCATCGTATCACAGGGACAATACAAATATACACATCACAGAAACAGGGCATCGTACCACAGGGACACTACAAATATACACATCACAGTAAGAGATCATCGTATCACAGGGACAATACAAATATACACATCACAGTAACAGATCATCGTATCACAGGGACACTACAAATATACACATCACAGTAACAGGGCATCGTATCACAGGGACACTACAAATATACACATCACAGTAACAGGGCATCGTATCACAGGGACACTACAAATATACACATCACAGTAAGAGATCATCGTATCACAGGGACACTACAAATATACACATCACAGTAAGAGGGCATTGTATCACAGGGACACTACAAATATACATATCACTGTAACAGATCATCGTATCACAGGGACACTACAAATATACACATCACAGTAACAGATCATCGTATCACAGGGACACTACAAATATACACATCACAGTAAGAGATCATCGTATCACAGGGACAATACAAATATACACATCACAGTAACAGGGCATCGTATCACAGGGACTCTACAAATATACACATCACAGTAAGAGATCATCGTATCACAGGGACAATACAAATATACATATCACAGTAACAGAGCATCGTATCACAGGGACAATACAAATATACACATCACAGTAAGAGATAATCGTATCACAGGGACAATAAAAATATACATATCACAGTAACAGGGCATTGTATCACAGGGACAATACAAATATACACATCACAGTAACAGATCATCGTATCACAGGGACAATACAAATATACACATCACAGTAACAGATCATCGTATCACAGGGACACTACAAATATACACATCACAGTAAGAGATAATCGTATCACAGGGACACTACAAATATACACATCACAGTAACAGGGCATCGTATCACAGGGACAATACAAATATACACATCACAGTAAGAGATCATCGTATCACAGGGACACTACAAATATACACATCACAGTAACAGATCATCGTATCACAGGGACAATACAAATATACACATCACAGTAAGATAATCGTATCACAGGGACAATACAAATATACACATCACAGTAAGAGATCATCGTATCACAGGGACAATACAAATATACACATCACAGTAACAGGGCATCGTATCACAGGGACAATACAAATATACACATCACAGTAACAGGGCATCGTATCATAGGGACACTACAAATATACACATCACAGTAACAGGGCATCGTATCACAGGGACACTACAAATATACACATCACAGTAAGAGATCATCGTATCACAGGGACACTACAAATATACACATCACAGTAACAGGGCATCGTATCACAGGGACACTACAAATATACACATCACAGTAAGAGATCATCGTATCACAGGGACAATACAAATATACACATCAAAGTAAGAGATCATCGTATCACAGGGACACTACAAATATACACATCACAGTAAGAGATCATCGTATCACAGGGACACTACAAATATACACATCACAGTAACAGGGCATCGTATCACAGGGACAATACAAATATACACATCACAGTAAGAGATCATCGTATCACAGGGACAATACAAATATACACATCACAGTAAGAGATCATCGTATCACAGGGACAATACAAATATACACATCACAGTAACAGATCATCGTATCACAGGGACACTACAAATATACACATCACAGTAACAGGGCATCGTATCACAGGGACACTACAAATATACACATCACAGTAAGAGATCATCGTATCACAGGGACAATACAAATATACACATCACAGTAACAGATCATCGTATCACAGGGACACTACAAATATACACATCACAGTAACAGGGCATCGTATCACAGGGACACTACAAATATACATATCACTGTAACAGATCATCGTATCACAGGGGCACTACAAATATACACATCACAGTAAGAGATCATCGTATCACAGGGACAATACAAATATACATATCACAGTAACAGAGCATCGTATCACAGGGACAATACAAATATACACATCACAGTAAGAGATAGTCGTATCACAGGGACAATACAAATATACATATCACAGTAACAGGGCATTGTATCACAGGGACAATACAAATATACACATCACAGTAACAGATCATCGTATCACAGGGACAATACAAATATACACATCACAGTAACAGATCATCGTATCACAGGGACACTACAAATATACACATCACAGTAAGAGATCATCGTATCACAGGGACACTACAAATATACACATCACAGTAAGAGATAATCGTATCACAGGGACACTACAAATATGCACATCACAGTAACAGATCATCGTATCACAGGGACAATACAAATATACACATCACAGTAACAGGGCATCGTATCACAGGGACAATACAAATATACACATCACAGTAACAGGGCATCGTATCACAGGGACAATACAAATATACACATCACAGTAAGAGATCATCGTATCACAGGGACAATACAAATATACATATCACAGTAAGAGATCATCGTATCACAGGGACACTACAAATATACACATCACAGTAACAGGGCATCGTATCACAGGGACACTACAAATATACACATCACAGTAACAGGGCATCGTATCACAGGGACAATACAAATATACACATCACAGTAACAGGGCATCGTATCACAGGGACAATACAAATATACACATCACAGTAACAGGGCATCGTATCACAGGGACACTACAAATATACACATCACAGTAAGAGATCATCGTATCACAGGGACAATACAAATATACACATCACAGTAACAGATCATCGTATCACAGGGACACTACAAATATACACATCACAGTAACAGGGCATCGTATCACAGGGACACTACAAATATACACATCACAGTAACAGGGCATCGTATCACAGGGACACTACAAATATACACATCACAGTAAGAGATCATCGTATCACAGGGACACTACAAATATACACATCACAGTAACAGGGCATCGTATCACAGGGACACTACAAATATACATATCACTGTAACAGATCATCGTATCACAGGGACACTACAAATATACATATCACAGGGACACTACAAATATACACATCACAGTAACAGGGCATCGTATCACAGGGACAATACAAATATACACATCACAGTAACAGGGCATCGTATCACAAGGACACTACAAATATACACATCACAGTAAGAGATCATCATATCACAGGGACAATACAAATATACACATCACAGTAACAGGGCATCGTATCACAGGGACACTACAAATATACACATCACAGTAAGAGATCATCATATCACAGGGACAATACAAATATACACATCACAGTAACAGGGCATCGTATCACAAGGACAATACAAATATACACATCACAGTAAGAGATCATCGTATCACAGGGACACTACAAATATACATATCACAAGGACAATACAAATATACACATCACAGTAACAGGGCATCGTATCACAGGGACAATACAAATATACACATCACAGTAAGAGATCATCGTATCACAAGGACAATACAAATATACACATCACAGTAAGAGATCATCATATCACAGGGACACTACAAATATACACATCACAGGGACACTACAAATATACACATCACAGTAACAGGGCATCGTATCACAGGGACACTACAAATATACACATCACAGTAACAGGGTATCGTATCACAGGGACACTACAAATATACATATCACAGTAAGAGATCATCGTATCACAGGGACACTACAAATATACATATCACAGGGACACTACAAATATACACATCACAGTAACAGGGCATCGTATCACAGGGACACTACAAATATATATATCACAGTAAGAGATCATCGTATCACAGGGACACTACAAATATACACATCACAGTAAGAGATAATCGTATCACAGGGACACTACAAATATACACATCACAGTAAGAGAGCATCGTATCACAGGGACACTACAAATATACACATCACAGCAAGAGATCATCGTATCACAGGGACACTACAAATATACACATCACAGTAAGAGATCATCGTATCACAGGGACAATACAAATATACACATCACAGTAACAGGGCATCGTATCACAGGGACACTACAAATATACATATCACAGGGACACTACAAATATACACATCACAGTAACAGGGCATCGTATCACAGGGACACTACAAATATACACATCACAGTAACAGGGCATCGTATCACAGGGACAATACAAATATACACATCACAGTAACAGGGCATCGTATCACAGGGACAATACAAATATACACATCACAGTAACAGGGCATCGTATCACAGGGACAATACAAATATACACATCACAGTAACAGGGCATCGTATCACAGGGACACTACAAATATACACATCACAGTAACAGGGCATCGTATCACAGGGACACTACAAATATACACATCACAGTAAGAGATCATCGTATCACAGGGACAATACAAATATACACATCACAGTAAGAGATCATCGTATCACAGGGACAATACAAATATACACATCACAGTAAGAGATAATCGTATCACAGGGACAATACAAATATACACATCACAGTAACAGAGCATCGTATCACAGAAACAATACAAATATACACATCACAGTAAGAGATCATCATATCACAGGGACACTACAAATATACACATCACAGTAAGAGATCATCGTATCACAGGGACAATACAAATATACACATCACAGTAAGAGATCATCGTATCACAGGGACAATACAAATATACACATCACAGTAAGAGATCATCGTATCACAGGGACACTACAAATATACACATCACAGTAAGAGATCATTGCATCACAGGGACAATACAAATATACACATCACAGTAACAGGGCATCGTATCACAGGGACACTACAAATATACACATCACAGTAAGAGATAATCGTATCACAGGGACACTACAAATATACATATCACAGTGACACTACAAATATACACATCACAGTAACAGGGCATCGTATCACAGGGACAATAAAAATATACACATCACAGTAACAGGGCATCGTATCACAAGGACACTACAAATATACACATCACAGTAAGAGATAATCGTATCACAAGGACACTACTAATATACACATCACAGTAAGAGATAATCGTATCAGAGGGACAATACAAATATACACATCACAGTAAGAGATCATCGTATCACAGGGACAATACAAATATACACATCACAGTAAGAGATCATCGTATCACAGGGACAATACAAATATACACATCACAGTAAGAGATCATCGTATCACAGGGACAATACAAATATACACATCACAGTAAGAGATCATCGTATCACAGGGACAATACAAATATACATATCACAGTAAGAGATCATCGTATCACAGGGACACTACAAATATACACATCACAGTAACAGGGCATCGTATCACAGGGACAATACAAATATACACATCACAGTAACAGGGCATCGTATCACAGGGACAATACAAATATACACATCACAGTAACAGGGCATCGTATCACAGGGACACTACAAATATACACATCACAGTAAGAGATCATCGTATCACAGGGACAATACAAATATACACATCACAGTAACAGATCATCGTATCACAGGGACACTACAAATATACACATCACAGTAACAGGGCATCGTATCACAGGGACACTACAAATATACACATCACAGTAACAGGGCATCGTATCACAGGGACACTACAAATATACACATCACAGTAAGAGATCATCGTATCACAGGGACACTACAAATATACACATCACAGTAAGAGGGCATTGTATCACAGGGACACTACAAATATACATATCACTGTAACAGATCATCGTATCACAGGGACACTACAAATATACACATCACAGTAACAGATCATCGTATCACAGGGACACTACAAATATACACATCACAGTAAGAGATCATCGTATCACAGGGACAATACAAATATACACATCACAGTAACAGGGCATCGTATCACAGGGACTCTACAAATATACACATCACAGTAAGAGATCATCGTATCACAGGGACAATACAAATATACATATCACAGTAACAGAGCATCGTATCACAGGGACAATACAAATATACACATCACAGTAAGAGATAATCGTATCAAAGGGACAATACAAATATACATATCACAGTAACAGGGCATCGTATCACAGGGACAATACAAATATACACATCACAGTAACAGGGCATCGTATCATAGGGACACTACAAATATACACATCACAGTAACAGGGCATCGTATCACAGGGACACTACAAATATACACATCACAGTAAGAGATCATCGTATCACAGGGACACTACAAATATACACATCACAGTAACAGGGCATCGTATCACAGGGACACTACAAATATACACATCACAGTAAGAGATCATCGTATCACAGGGACAATACAAATATACACATCAAAGTAAGAGATCATCGTATCACAGGGACACTACAAATATACACATCACAGTAAGAGATCATCGTATCACAGGGACACTACAAATATACACATCACAGTAACAGGGCATCGTATCACAGGGACAATACAAATATACACATCACAGTAAGAGATCATCGTATCACAGGGACAATACAAATATACACATCACAGTAAGAGATCATCGTATCACAGGGACAATACAAATATACACATCACAGTAACAGATCATCGTATCACAGGGACACTACAAATATACACATCACAGTAACAGGGCATCGTATCACAGGGACACTACAAATATACACATCACAGTAAGAGATCATCGTATCACAGGGACAATACAAATATACACATCACAGTAACAGATCATCGTATCACAGGGACACTACAAATATACACATCACAGTAACAGGGCATCGTATCACAGGGACACTACAAATATACATATCACTGTAACAGATCATCGTATCACAGGGGCACTACAAATATACACATCACAGTAAGAGATCATCGTATCACAGGGACAATACAAATATACATATCACAGTAACAGAGCATCGTATCACAGGGACAATACAAATATACACATCACAGTAAGAGATAGTCGTATCACAGGGACAATACAAATATACATATCACAGTAACAGGGCATTGTATCACAGGGACAATACAAATATACACATCACAGTAACAGATCATCGTATCACAGGGACAATACAAATATACACATCACAGTAACAGATCATCGTATCACAGGGACACTACAAATATAAACATCACAGTAAGAGATCATCGTATCACAGGGACACTACAAATATACACATCACAGTAAGAGATAATCGTATCACAGGGACACTACAAATATGCACATCACAGTAACAGAGCATCGTATCACAGGGACAATACAAATATACACATCACAGTAACAGGGCATCGTATCACAGGGACAATACAAATATACACATCACAGTAACAGGGCATCGTATCACAGGGACAATACAAATATACACATCACAGTAAGAGATCATCGTATCACAGGGACAATACAAATATACATATCACAGTAAGAGATCATCGTATCACAGGGACACTACAAATATACACATCACAGTAACAGGGCATCGTATCACAGGGACACTACAAATATACACATCACAGTAACAGGGCATCGTATCACAGGGACAATACAAATATACACATCACAGTAACAGGGCATCGTATCACAGGGACAATACAAATATACACATCACAGTAACAGGGCATCGTATCACAGGGACACTACAAATATACACATCACAGTAAGAGATCATCGTATCACAGGGACAATACAAATATACACATCACAGTAACAGATCATCGTATCACAGGGACACTACAAATATACACATCACAGTAACAGGGCATCGTATCACAGGGACACTACAAATATACACATCACAGTAACAGGGCATCGTATCACAGGGACACTACAAATATACACATCACAGTAAGAGATCATCGTATCACAGGGACACTACAAATATACACATCACAGTAACAGGGCATCGTATCACAGGGACACTACAAATATACATATCACTGTAACAGATCATCGTATCACAGGGACACTACAAATATACACATCACAGTAACAGATCATCGTATCACAGGGACACTACAAATATACACATCACAGTAAGAGATCATCGTATCACAGGGACAATACAAATATACACATCACAGTAACAGGGCATCGTATCACAGGGACACTACAAATATACACATCACAGTAAGAGATCATCGTATCACAGGGACAATACAAATATACATATCACAGTAACAGAGCATCGTATCACAGGGACAATACAAATATACACATCACAGTAAGAGATAATTGTATCACAGGGAAAATACAAATATACATATCACAGTAACAGGGCATTGTATCACAGGGACAATACAAATATACACATCACAGTAACAGATCATCGTATCACAGGGACAATACAAATATACACATCACAGGAACAGATCATCGTATCACAGGGACACTACAAATATACACATCACAGTAAGAGATCATCGTATCACAGGGACACTACAAATATACACATCACAGTAACAGGGCATCGTATCACAGGGACAATACAAATATACACATCACAGTAAGAGATCATCGTATCACAGGGACACTACAAATATACACATCACAGTAACAGATCATCGTATCACAGGGACAATACAAATATACACATCACAGTAAGATAATCGTATCACAGGGACAATACAAATATACACATCACAGTAAGAGATCATCGTATCACAGGGACAATACAAATATACACATCACAGTAACAGGGCATCGTATCACAGGGACAATACAATTATACACATCACAGTAACAGGGCATCGTATCATAGGGACACTACAAATATACACATCACAGTAAGAGATCATCGTATCACAGGGACAATACAAATATACACATCACAGTAACAGATCATCGTATCACAGGGACACTACAAATATACACATCACAGTAAGAGATCATCGCATCACAGGGACACTACAAATATACACATCACAGTAACAGGGCATCGTATCACAGGGACACTACAAATATACACATCACAGTAAGAGATCATCGTATCACAGGGACAATACAAATATACATATCACAGTAACAGAGCATCGTATCACAGGGACAATACAAATATACACATCACAGTAAGAGATAATCGTATCACAGGGACAATACAAATATACATATCATAGTAACAGGGCATTGTATCACAGGGACAATACAAATATACACATCACAGTAACAGATCATCGTATCACAGGGACAATACAAATATACACATCACAGTAAGAGATCATCGTATCACAGGGACACTACAAATATACACATCACAGTAAGAGATCATCGTATCACAGGGACACTACAAATATACGTATCACAGTAACAGGGCATCGTATCACAGGGACACTACAAATATACACATCACAGTAACAGATCATCGTATCACAGGGACAATACAAATATACACATCACAGTAACAGGGCATCGTATCACAGGGACAATACAAATATACACATCACAGTAAGAGATCATCGTATCACAGGGACACTACAAATATACACATCACAGTAAGAGATAATCGTATCACAGGGACACTACAAATATACACATCACAGTAACAGGGCATCGTATCACAGGGACACTACAAATATACATATCACTGTAACAGATCATCGTATCACAGGGACACTACAAATATACACATCACAGTAACAGATCATCGTATCACAGGGACACTACAAATATACACGTCACAGTAAGAGATCATCGTATCACAGGGACAATACAAATATACACATCACAGTAACAGGGCATCGTATCACAGGGACACTACAAATATACACATCACAGTAAGAGATCATCGTATCACAGGGACAATACAAATATACATATCACAGTAACAGAGCATCGTATCACAGGGACAATACAAATATACACATCACAGTAAGAGATAATCGTATCACAGGGAAAATACAAATATACATATCACAGTAACAGGGCATTGTATCACAGGGACAATACAAATATACACATCACAGTAACAGATCATCGTATCACAGGGACAATACAAATATACACATCACAGGAACAGATCATCGTATCACAGGGACACTACAAATATACACATCACAGTAAGAGATCATCGTATCACAGGGACACTACAAATATACACATCACAGTAACAGGGCATCGTATCACAGGGACAATACAAATATACACATCACAGTAAGAGATCATCGTATCACAGGGACACTACAAATATACACATCACAGTAACAGATCATCGTATCACAGGGACAATACAAATATACACATCACAGTAAGATAATCGTATCACAGGGACAATACAAATATACACATCACAGTAAGAGATCATCGTATCACAGGGACAATACAAATATACACATCACAGTAACAGGGCATCGTATCACAGGGACAATACAATTATACACATCACAGTAACAGGGCATCGTATCATAGGGACACTACAAATATACACATCACAGTAAGAGATCATCGTATCACAGGGACAATACAAATATACACATCACAGTAACAGATCATCGTATCACAGGGACACTACAAATATACACATCACAGTAAGAGATCATCGCATCACAGGGACACTACAAATATACACATCACAGTAACAGGGCATCGTATCACAGGGACACTACAAATATACACATCACAGTAAGAGATCATCGTATCACAGGGACAATACAAATATACATATCACAGTAACAGAGCATCGTATCACAGGGACAATACAAATATACACATCACAGTAAGAGATAATCGTATCACAGGGACAATACAAATATACATATCATAGTAACAGGGCATTGTATCACAGGGACAATACAAATATACACATCACAGTAACAGATCATCGTATCACAGGGACAATACAAATATACACATCACAGTAAGAGATCATCGTATCACAGGGACACTACAAATATACACATCACAGTAAGAGATCATCGTATCACAGGGACACTACAAATATACGTATCACAGTAACAGGGCATCGTATCACAGGGACACTACAAATATACACATCACAGTAACAGATCATCGTATCACAGGGACAATACAAATATACACATCACAGTAACAGGGCATCGTATCACAGGGACAATACAAATATACACATCACAGTAAGAGATCATCGTATCACAGGGACACTACAAATATACACATCACAGTAAGAGATAATCGTATCACAGGGACACTACAAATATACACATCACAGTAACAGGGCATCGTATCACAGGGACACTACAAATATACACATCACAGTAACAGGACATCGTATCACAGGGACACTACAAATATACACATCACAGTAACAGATCATCGTATCACAGGGACAATACAAATATACACATCACAGTAACAGGGCATCGTATCACAGGGACAATACAAATATACACATTACAGTAAGAGATCATCGTATCACAGGGACACTACAAATATACACATCACAGTAAGAGATAATCGTATCACAGGGACAATACAAATATACACATCACAGTAACAGGGCATCGTATCACAGGGACAATACAAATATACACATCACAGTAAGATAATCGTATCACAGGGACAATACAAATATACACATCACAGTAACAGAGCATCGTATCACAGGGACAATACAAATATACACATCACAGTAAGATAATCGTATCACAGGGACACTACAAATATACACATCACAGTAAGAGATCATCGTATCACAGGGACAATACAAATATACACATCACAGTAACAGGGCATCGTATCACAGGGACACTACAAATATACATATCACAGTAACAGGGCATCGTATCACAGGGACAATACAAATATACACATCACAGTAACAGGGCATCGTATCACAGGGACAATACAAATATACACATCACAGTAACAGGGCATCGTATCACAGGGACACTACAAATATACACATCAAAGTAACAGGGCATCGTATCACAGGGACAATACAAATATACACATCACAGTAAGAGATCATCGTATCACAGGGACAATACAAATATACACATCACAGTAAGAGATAATCGTATCACAGGGACAATACAAATATACACATCACAGTAAGAGATCATCGTATCACAGGGACACTACAAATATACACATCACAGTAAGAGATCATCGTATCATAGGGACAATACAAATATACACATCACAGTAACCGGACATCGTATCACAGGGACAATACAAATATACACATCACAGTAACAGGGCATCGTACCACAGGGACAATACAAATATACACATCACAGTAACAGGGCATCGTATCACAGGGACAATACAAATATACACATCACAGTAAGAGATAATCGTATCACAGGGACAATACAAATATACACATCACAGTAAGAGATAATCGTATCACAGGGACAATACAAATATACACATCACAGTAAGAGATCATCGTATCACAGGGACACTACAAATATACACATCACAGTAAGAGATCATCGTATCATAGGGACAATACAAATATACACATCACAGTAACAGGACATCGTATCACAGGGACAATACAAATATACACATCACAGTAACAGGACATCGTATCACAGGGACAATACAAATATACACATCACAGTAACAGGGCATCGTATCACAGGGACAATACAAATATACACATCACAGTAACAGGGCATCGTATCACAGGGACAATACAAATATACACATCACAGTAAGAGATAATCGTATCACAGGGACAATACAAATATACACATCACAGTAAGAGATCATCGTATCACAGGGACAATACAAATATACACATCACAGTAACAGGGCATCGTATCACAGGGACAATACAAATATACACATCACAGTAAGAGATAATCGTATCACAGGGACAATACAAATATACACATCACAGTAACAGGGCATCGTATCACAGGGACAATACAAATATACACATCACAGTAACAGGGCATCGTATCACAGGGACAATACAAATATACACATCACAGTAACAGGGCATCGTATCACAGGGACACTACAAATATACACATCACAGTAAGAGATCATCGTATCACAGGGACAATACAAATATACACATCACAGTAAGAGATCATCGTATCACAGGGACACTACAAATATACACATCACAGTAACAGGGCATCGTATCACAGGGACACTACAAATATACATATCACAGTAACAGAGCATCGTATCACAGGGACACTACAAATATACACATCACAGTAACAGGGCATCGTATCACAGGGACACTACAAATATACACATCACAGTAAGAGATCATCGTATCATAGGCACACTACAAATATACATATCACAGTAACAGGGCATCGTATCACAGGGACAATACAAATATACACATCACAGTAACAGGACATCGTATTACAGGGACACTACAAATATACACATCACAGTAACAGGGCATCGTATCACAGGGACACTACAAATATACACATCACAGTAACAGGGCATCGTATCACAGGGACAATACAAATATACACATCACAGTAACAGGACATCGTATCACAGGGACAATACAAATATACACATCACAGTAAGAGATAATCGTATCACAGGGACAATACAAATATACACATCACAGTAAGAGATAATCGTATCACAGGGACAATACAAATATACACATCACAGTAAGAGATCATCGTATCACAGGGACAATACAAATATACACATCACAGTAAGAGATAATCGTATCACAGGGACACTACAAATATACACATCACAGTAACAGGACATCGTATCACAGGGACAATACAAATATACACATCACAGTAAGAGATTATCGTATCACAGGGACAATACAAATATACACATCACAGTAACAGGACATCGTATCACAGGGACAATACAAATATACACATCACAGTAAGAGATCATCGTATCACAGGGACAATACAAATATACACATCACAGTAACAGGGCATCGTATCACAGGGACAATACAAATATACACATCACAGTAAGATAATCGTATCACAGGGACAATACAAATATACACATCACAGTAAGATAATCGTATCACAGGGACAATACAAATATACACATCACAGTAAGATAATCGTATCACAGGGACAATACAAATATACACATCACAGTAAGAGATCATCGTATCACAGAAACAACAGAAATATACACATCAAAGTAACAGAGCATCGTATCACAGAAACAATACAAATATACACATCACATTCACATCACATTAACAGGATTCTGTATTTTCTAACATTACATTATCATGATAGTTATCTCTCCAATATACAGTTATGATTCTCATCAAGACAGTTCTCTGTCCAGGATACTGGAAGGCTTTTTTACATTTGAGTTCTCTTCTTATGGCCTATTTATTTGTTTATCCTGGAGTTCTCTGTCCACATGAGTTCTCTGTCCAATGATCTATTGATGATGATGTCTGTCTTGAGAGTTCTCTGTCCATGTCAGTGTTCTGTCCATTATCTATTGATGATGTCTATCCTTGAAGTTCTCTGTACATGTGAGTTCCCTGTCCAATGATCTATTGATGATGATGTCTGTCTTGAGAGTTCTCTGTCCATGTCAGTGTTCTGTCCATTATCTATTGATGATGTCTATCCTGGGAGTTCTCTGTCTCTGTGAGTTCTCTGTCCATGATCTATTGATTATTTGTGCCTGGGGAGTTCCATATCCTTGTGCTTTTTCTGTGTATGATCTATTGATGATGATGTGTATCCTGGGAGTTCTCTATCCATGATCTATTGATGATGATGTGTATCCTGGAAATTCTTTGTCCATGTGAGTGATTTGTTTATGATCTATTGATGATGTCTGTCCTTGAAGTTCTCTTTACATGTGAGTTCTCTGTCCATGATCTATTGATGATGATGTCTATCTTGAGAGTTCTCTGTCCATGTCAGTGTTCTGTCCATCATCTATTGATGATGTCTATCCTGGGAGTTCTCTGTCTCTGAGTTCTCTGTCCATGATCTATTGATGATGACATGTATCGTGGGAGTAGTCTTTCCATGTGAGCTCTCTGTCCATGATTTATTGATATCTATCATGGGAGTTCTCTGTCCTTGATCTATTGATAGTGATGTGTATCGTAGGAAATGTTTGTCCTTGTGATTTTTCTGTCCATGATCTATTGATAATGATGTTTATCCTGGTAGTTCTCTCTCCATATGAATTCTTTGTCCATAACCTGTTGATGATGTTGTGTATCCTGGAGTTTTGTCTGCCATTGTAGGCTTTCTGCTCATGATCTAATGATGATGTCTATCCTGGACGTTCTCTGCCCATGTGAGTGTTAAATCCATGATCTATTAATGATGATGTGTATCCTTGAGTTCTCTGTCCATGTCAGTGCTCTGTCCATGATCTATTGATTAAGCCTATTCTGGAAGTTCTTTGTCCATGTGAATTATCTGCCCATGATCTATTGAATATTTCTATTCTGGGAGTTCTCTCCCCATTATCTATTGATGATGTCTATCATGGGAGTTGATTGTCCATGATCTATTGATGATATATATACTTTGATTTCTTTGTCCATGTGAGTGCTCTGCCAATGACCTATTCATGTCTGTCCTGGGAGTTCTCCGTCCATGATCTTTTTATGATGTATATCCTGGGAGTTGTCTTCCATGTGAGTATTCTGTTCATGAACTATTTAGGATTATGTCTATCCTGGGAGTTCAGTTCATGTGAATGATCTGGCAATGATCTATTGATGATGTCTGTGAGTTCTCTGTCCACAATCTACTGATGGTGTCTATCCTAGGAGTTCTCTGTCCATGTGAATTCTCTGTCCATGATCTACTGATGATATTTATAGTGGGCGTTCTCTGTCCTTGTGAGCTTATTGTCCATAATCTATTTATGATGTCTATATTGGGAGTTGCCTGTCCATTTGAGTGCTCTGTCCATTGTTTATTGTCATGTTCTGACTTTCTCTGTTTTTCTTGTGATTCCTTGTCTGGTTTTTAATTTAATTTTACATTCTTATCTGGATCCTTGTTCCCCACCTTGTCATGTGTTTGCTCTTAGCTTCTATAGAGCGTCAGTGCTTTAGGGTTGATGTGTGATCAGATCATTCCAGTTCGTGACCCACAGTTTCAGTCTTGTTCTTGAGTGATTCTAAGTGTATTGACTGCTTCTCCGTCGTTCTGGTACCACGTTCTCTGATATCCTGTTACTGACTTTGGCTCCATTTGATAAACTACTCTTCTGCCTGCTGCCTTGTACTGCTTTGCCCGATTAGTTTCCGACCTTGGCTCCATTGTTTGACTATTATTCTGTCTGTTGCTTGGAACTGTGTCACCTGCTAGTCACTGCCCGGGCTTGTCTGACTTCCTTTCTTCTTTCACCTTGGTGGGCTTCTAATCCCTGTGCCCTTTGTTGCTCTTTGACCACCAGTCAGACCTCAAACACCAGTCTGACCTCAACCACCAGTTGATTTAGACTAATCCTGTCTTCTGAACCTTTAGTGTCCTCAGTTGAGCTCTAGGTCACCATGTTCTTGTTACAACAACTGTGAATGGGTACTGCAGGTAAGCTGTCTTGTCTCCATACAGATATCAGAGCACCCTACAAATCTCCCCTGCAGATGTCCTACAGAGCACCATCCCCACTCACCTTTCCTTGCAGCAGTGCCTAGTGTTCTGTTCAGGGTTGAGTCAGATGCACTGACTATGCAGAGCTCTGCACTGGAATGCAGGGAGCGCTGTACTTTCCTGGTGCAATAGGAATCAGATTCATGGTTCCTGGAGATATTAATGGTACTGAGATCCTCATGACCTGTTTCAGAAAGGTAAATAGCTGAGGTAAGTTCTTGTGGATAAGATTGTGGCCAGCTATCTCACATGGTGTAACCTCTATATAACACAGACCTGGCTCACATGGTGTAACCTCTATATAAAACAGACCTGGCTCACACTGTGTAAACTCTATATAACACAGACCTGGCTCACATTGTGTAAACTTTATATAACACAGACCTGGCTCACATTGTGTAACCTCTATATAACACAGACCTGGCTCACATGGTGTAACCTCTATATAACACAGACCTGGCTCACATGGTGTAACCTCTATATAAAACAGACCTGGCTCACATGGTGTAAACTCTATATAACACAGACCTGGCTCACATTGCGTAAACTTTATATAACACAGACCTAGCTCACATTGTGTAACCTCTATATAACACAGACCTAGCTCACATTATGTAAACTCTATATAACACAGACCTGGCTCACATGGTGTAACCTCTATATAACACAGACCTGGCTCACATTGTGTAAACTCTATATAACACAGACCTAGCTCACATGGTGTAACCTCTATATAACACAGACCTGGCTCACATGGTGTAAACTCTATATAACACAGACCTGGCTCACATTGCGTAAACTTTATATAACACAGACCTAGCTCACATTGTGTAACCTCTATATAACACAGACCTAGCTCACATTATGTAAACTCTATATAACACAGACCTGGCTCACATGGTGTAACCTCTATATAACACAGACCTGGCTCACATGGTGTAACCTCTATATAACACAGACCTGGCTCACATTGTGTAAACTCTATATAACACAGACCTAGCTCACATGGTGTAACCTCTATATAACACAGACCTGGCTCACATTGTGTAAACTCTATATAACACAGACCTGGCTCACATGGTGTAACCACTATATAACACACACACATCTCACATGGTATAAACGCAGTATAACACACATCTCACATGATATAAACACAGTATAACACACACATCTCACATGGTGTAAACACAGTATAATACACACATCTCATATGGTATAAACACAGTATAACACACATCTCACATGGTATAAATACAGTATAACACACATCTCACATGGTATAAACACAGTAAAACACACATCTCACATGGTATAAACACAGTATAACACACACATCTCACATGGTATAAACACAGTATAACACACACATCTCACATCGTATAAACACAGTATAACAAACATCTCACATGGTATAAACACAGTATAATACACATCTCACATGGTATAAACACAGTATAACACACATCTCACATGGTATAAACACAGTATAACACACATCTCACATGGTATAAACACAGTATAACACACATCTCACATGGTGTAAACACAGTATAACACACATATCTCACATGGTGTAAACACAGTATAACACAAACATCTCACATGGTATAAACACAGTATAACACACACATCTCACATGGTATAAACACAGTATAACACAAATCTCACATGGTATAAACACAGTATAACACACACATCTTACATGGTGTAAACACAGTATAACACACACATCTCACATGGTGTAAACACAGTATAACACACACATCTCACATGGTGTAAACACAGTATAACACACATCTCACATGGTATAAACACAGTATAACACACACATCTCACATGGTATAAACACAGTATAACACACATCTCACATGGTGTAAACACAGTATAACACACATCTCACATGGTATAAACACAGTATAACACACATCTCACATGGTATAAACACAGTATAACACACATCTCACATGGTATAAACACAGTATAACACACAACTCACATGGTGTAAACACAGTATAATACACATCTCACATGGTATAAACACAGTATAATACACATCTCACATGGTATAAACACAGTATAATACACATCTCACATGATATAAACACAGTATAACACACATCTCACATGGTATAAACACAGTATAACACACATCTCACATGGTATAAACACAGTGTAACACACATCTCACATGGTGTAAACACAGTATAATACACATCTCTCATGGTATAAACACAGTATAATACACATCTCACATGGTGTAAACACAGTATAACACACATCTCACATGGTATAAACACAGTATAATACACATCTCACATGGTATAAACACAGTATAACACACATCTCACATGGTGTAAACACAGTATAACACACACATCTCACATGGTGTAAACACAGTATAACACACATCTCACATGGTATAAACACAGTATAACACATCTCACATGGTGTAAACACAGTATAACACACATCTCACATGGTGTAAACACAGTATAACACACATCTCACATGGTGTAAACACAGTAAAACACACATCTCACATGGTATAAACACAGTATAACACACATCTCACATGGTATAAACACAGTATAACACATCTCACATGGTATAAACACAGTATAACACAAACATCTCACATGGTATAAACACAGTATAACACACATCTCACATGGTATAAACACAGTATAACACATCTCACATGGTATAAACACAGTATAACACATCTCACATGGTGTAAACACAGTATAACACACATCTCACATGGTGTAAACACAGTATAACACACACATCTCACATGATATAAACACAGTATAACACACACATCTCACATGGTGTAAACACAGTATAATACACACATCTCATATGGTATAAACACAGTATAACACACATCTCACATGGTATAAACACAGTATAACACATCTCACATGGTATAAACACAGTATAACACACATCTCACATGGTGTAAACACAGTATAACACACATCTCACATGGTATAAACACAGTATAACACACACATCTCACATGGTGTAAACACAGTATAACACACACATCTCACATGGTATAAACACAGTATAACACATGGTATAAACACAGTATAATACACATCTCACATGGTGTAAACACAGTATAACACACACATCTCTCATGGTGTAAACACAGTATAACACACACATCTCACATAGTATAAACACAGTATAACACACACATCTCACATGGTATAAACACAGTATAACACACATCTCACATGGTATAAACACAGTATAACACACACATCTCACATGATATAAACACAGTGTAACACACATCTCACATGATATAAACACAGTGTAACACACATCTCACATGGTATAAACACAGTATAACACACATCTCACATGGTATAAACACAGTGTAACACACACATCTCACATGGTATAAACACAGTTTAATACACACATCTCACATGGTATAAACACAGTATAACACACACATCTCACATGGTATAAACACAGTATAACACACACATCTCACATGGTATAAACACAGTATAACACACATCTCACATGGTATAAACACAGTATAACACACACATCTCACATGGTATAAACACAGTATAATACACATCTCACATGGTGTAAACACAGTATAACATACATCTCACATGGTATAAACACAGTTTAACACACATCTCACATGGTATAAACACAGTATAACACGCATCTCACATGGTGTAAACACAGTATAACACGCATCTCACATGGTATAAACACAGTATAACACACACATCTCACATGGTATAAACACAGTATAACACACATCTCACACGGTATAAACACAGTATAACACACATCTCACACGGTATAAACACAGTATAACACACATCTCACATGGTGTAAACACAGTATAACACACATCTCACATGGTATAAACACAGTATAACACACACATCTCACATGGTATAAACACAGTATAACACACACATCTCACATGGTGTAAACACAGTATAACACACATCTCACATGGTATAAACACAGTATAACACACATCTCACATGATATAAACACAGTATAACACACACACATCTCACATGGTATAAGCACAGTATAACACACATCTCACATGGTATAAACACAGTATAATACACATCTCACATGGTATAAACACAGTATAACACACATCTCACATGGTATAAACACAGTATAACACACACATCTCACATGGTGTAAACACAGTATAACACACATCTCACATGATATAAACACAGTATAACACACATCTCACATGGTATAAACACAGTATAACACACATCTCACATGGTATAAACACAGTATAATACACATCTCACATGGTATAAACACAGTATAACACACATCTCACATGGTATAAACACAGTATAACACACACATCTCACATGGTATAAACACAGTATAACACACATCTCACATGATATAAACACAGTATAATACACATCTCACATGGTATAAACACAGTATAACACACACATCTCACATGGTGTAAATACAGTATAACACATATCTCACATGGTATAAACACAGTATAACACACACATCTCACATGGTGTAAACAGAGTATAACACACATCTCACATGGTATAAACACAGTATAATACACATCTCACATGGTATAAACACAGTATAACACACATCTCACATGGTATAAACACAGTATAACAAACACATCTCACATGGTATAAACACAGTATGACACACACACATCTCACATGGTATAAACACAGTATAACACATCTCACATGGTATAAACACAGTATAATACACATCTCACATGGTATAAACACAGTATAACACACATCTCACATGGTATAAACACAGTATAACACACACATCTCACATGGTGTAAATACAGTATAACACATATCTCACATGGTATAAACACAGTATAACACACATCTCACATGGTGTAAACACAGTATAACACACATCTCACATGGTATAAACACAGTATAACACACATCTCACATGGTATAAACACAGTATAACACACACACATCTCACATGATATAAACACAGTATAATACACATCTCACATGGTATAAACACAGTATAACACACACATCTCACATGGTGTAAACACAGTATAACACAAATCTCACATGGTATAAACACAGTATAACACACATCTCACATGGTGTAAACACAGTATAACACACACATCTCACATGGTATAAACACAGTATAACACACATCTCACATGGCATAAACACAGTATAACACACACATCTCACATGGTATAAACACAGTATAACACACACATCTCACATGGTATAAACACAGTATAACACACATCTCACATGGTATAAACACAGTATAATACACATCTCACATGGTATAAACACAGTATAACACACACGTCTCACATGGTATAAACACAGTATAACACACACATCTCACATGGTATAAACACAGTATAACACACATCTCACATGGTATAAACACAGTATAACACACACATCTCACATGGTGTAAACACAGTATAACACACATCTCACATGGTATAAACACAGTATAACACACATCTCACATGGTGTAAACACAGTATAACACACATCTCACATGGTATAAACACAGTATAACACACATCTCACATGTTATAAACACAGTGTAACACATACATCTCACATGGTATAAACACAGTATAACACACACATCTCACATGGTATAAACACAGTATAACACACATCTCACATGGTATAAACACAGTATAACACACATCTCACATGGTATAAATACAGTATAACACACACACATCTCACATGGTATAAACACAGTATAACACACATCTCACATGGTATAAACACAGTATAATACACATCTCACATGGTATAAACATAGTATAACACACATCTCACATGGTATAAACACAGTATAACACACACATCTCACATGGTGTAAATACAGTATAACACATATCTCACATGGTATAAACACAATATAACACACATCTCACATGGTGTAAACACAGTATAACACACATCTCACATGGTGTAAATACAGTATAACACACATCTCACATGGTATAAACACAGTATAACACACATCTCACATGGTATAAACACAGTATAACACACACATCTCACATGATATAAAAACAGTATAATACACATCTCACATGGTATAAACACAGTATAACACACACATCTCACATGGTGTAAACACAGTATAACACACACATCTCACATGATATAAACACAGTATAATACACATCTCACATGGTATAAACACAGTATAACACACACATCTCACATGGTGTAAACACAGTATAACACACACATCTCACATGATATAAACACAGTATAATACACATCTCACATGGTGTAAACACAGTATAACACACATCTCACATGGTATAAACACAGTATAATACACATCTCACATGGTATAAACACAGTATAACACACATCTCACATGGTATAAACACAGTATAACACACATCTCACATGGTATAAACACAGTATAACACACACATCTCACATGGTGTAAATACAGTATAACACACACATCTCACATGGTGTAAATACAGTATAACACATATCTCACATGGTATAAACACAGTATAACACACATCTCACATGGTATAAACACAGTATAACACACATCTCACATGGTATAAACACAGTATAACACACATCTCACATGGTGTAAACACTGTATAACACACACATCTCACATGGTATAAACACAGTATAACACACATCTCACATGGTATAAACACAGTATAACACACACATCTCACATGGTATAAACACAGTATAACACACACATCTCACATGGTATAAACACAGTATAACACACACATCTCACATGGTATAAACACAGTATAACACACATCTCACATGGTATAAACACAGTATAATACACATCTCACATGGTATAAACACAGTATAACACACACGTCTCACATGGTATAAACACTGTATAACACACACATCTCACATGGTATAAATACAGTATAATACACATCTCACATGGTGTAAACACAGTATAACACACACATCTTACATGGTGTAAACACAGTATTTTATTATTATTATTATTCTTTATTTATATAGCGCCAACTAATTCCGCAGCGCTGTACAATTGGGAATAGACATACAGAGGTATTAAATAGTACAATCAGATGTGTAGAACAGGAGGATCAGAGGGCCCTGCTCGTGAGAGCTTACAGTCTAGAGGAAGGTAGGTTTGATACAGAAGGAGTAAGTGCTATTGTGTTTAAGTGCCTCCTGCCACATGAACTGCCAGTCAGTGGGTGGGAGTGAGAAGTGCCATTGAGTGCAGTAGTCCGTGCAAGGGGTGAATCTTGGTGATGATGTTTATGGAGGCAGTTGATAGGCCTCCCTGAAGAGGTGAGTCTTCAGGGAGCGTCTGAAGATTTGAAGGCTGGGGGAGAGTCTAATGGGGCGGGGGAGGGAATTCCACAGCTCAGGTGCAGCACGGGAGAAGTCCTGTAGGCGGGAGTGGGAGGATGTAATAAGAGCTGTGGAGAGCAGAAGGTCATGTGCAGAGCGAAGATGGCGGGCGGGAGTATATTTGGAAATGAGAGATGAAATATAGGGGGGTGCAGTGTTAGTGAGGGCTCTATAAGTTAGCACCAGAGTTTTGAATTTGACTCTGTATGCTAACGGGAGCCAGTGTAGGGACTGACAGAGGGGTGTGGTGTTAGAGAAGCGATGAGTGAGGTAGATTAGTCTTGCAGCAGAGTTCATTATGGACTGTAGCGGGGTTATTCGGGTGAGAGGCAGGCCAATTAGTAAAGAGTTACAGTAGTCAAGACGGGACATGATGAGTGTTTGGATTAGAATTTTGGTAGTGTCTTCTGTGAGAAAGGGTCGGATTCTAGAGATGTTGCGGAGGTGGAGGCGGCATGAGTTGGAGATTGACTGGATGTGAGGAATGAAGGATAGGGCAGAGTCAAATGTGACCCCCAGGCAGCGTGCTGTAGGGGTTGGTGTGATGGAAGTGTTGTTAACGGTGAGGGTGATGTTTGGGATAAGGCTGGTTGCAGATGGAGGGAAGAGAATTAGTTCAGTTTTGCTAAGGTTAAGTTTGAGTTGATGGGAGGACATCCAGGAAGACACAGCAGACAGACAGTCAGACACTCGGGACAGGAGGGAAGGAGAGAGGTCTGGGGAGGAAAGATATATTTGGGTGTCATCAGCATAGAGATGATGGTGAAACCCAAAGGAGTTTATTAGTTTTCCAAGGGAAGCAGTGTAGATTGAGAAGAGCAAGGGTCCCAGTACTGATCCTTGGGGCACACCAACAGACAGTGGGAGGGGTGGGGAAGTGGAGCCGGAGTATGAAACACTGAAGGAGCGGTTGCAGAGATAAGATGAGAACCAGGAGAGTGCAGTGTCGCAGAGGCCTAGGGAGTGGAGGGCTTGGAGGAGGAGTGGGTGATCGACTGTGTCAAATGCGGCTGACAGGTCCAAAAGAATGAGTAGGGAGTAGTGGCCTTTAGACTTGGCTGAGAGCAAGTCATTGGCCACTTTAGTGAGGGCAGTCTCAGTGGAGTGATGAGGGCGGAATCCGGATTGCAAGGGATCTAGCAGGGAATGGGAGCAGAGGAATTTAGTGAGCCGGTTATATGCAAGGCGCTCGAGAAGCTTGGAGGCAAACGGGAGTAGGGAAATTGGCCGGTAATTTGACAATGAGTTTGGGTCTAGGGAGGGTTTTTTTAGGATGGGAGTGATCAGTGCATGTTTGAAAGAGGATGGGAAGGTGCCGGTTGACAAAGAGAGGTTGAATAAGTGAGTAAGGATTGGAGTTAGTAGAGGGGAGAGTTCTTGGGTGAGCTGAGATGGGATTGGGTCGAGAGGGCATGTGGTTAGGTTTGAGCGAGTGAGGAGAAGGGAGACTTCATCCTCAGTGACAGGTGGGAAGGAGCTTAGTGTGTATGTGGGAGAGGCGACAGGGCTGGGCTGGCTGGGTGAGGGTGGTAGTGATGAAATGTCATGTCTGATAGATTCAATCTTGTTCTTGAAGTGGTTGGCGAGATCTTGGGCAGAGAAGTTAGTGGAAGGTGTTTGTGTTGGTGGGTTTAGAAGAGATGTGAAGGTTGAGAAAAGGCGTTTGGGGTTGGAGGAAAGATTAGAAATTAGAGAGGAGAAGAATGACTGTTTAGCCAGGGAGAGGGCAGAGCTATACGAACGGAGAATGAATTTGTAGTGTGTGAAGTCGGCTGTGGAGCGCGATTTCCTCCAGTGCCTTTCAGCAGTGCGTGAGCACCTTTGGAGGTATCGCGTTAGTCTTGTGTGCCAGGGTTGTAGTGGGGTTGTGCGTGGGTGGCGTGGAGTTGCAGGTGCAGCGATGTCAAGGGCTGAAGTGAGAGTGCTGTTGTAGAGAGCAGTAGTTTTGTCTGGGCAAGTAAGTGTGAGGATGGGGTTGAGGATAGGCTGCAGGGAGGTGGAAAATTGTTGCTTATCAAGAGAATGTAGATTTCTCCGCATGCGCTTGATTGTGGCGGGGGTGATGGGTTTGCGTGGTATGATGAGGTTACCGGTGAGGAGGTGGTGGTCAGAGAGGGGAAAGGGGACATTAGAGAAGTTGGAGACCGAGCAGAGGTTAGTGAAGATCAAGTCGAGGGTGTGACCATCACTGTGTGTGGGAAAGCTGGTCCACTGCGATAAGCCTAAGGAGGTTGTTAAGGAGAGGAGTTTGAGGGCAGGGGGGGGTGTTGTGATTATCTATAGGGATGTTGAAGTCACCCATGATGAGAGTAGGGACATCAGAGGACATGAAGTGAGGGAGCCAGGAGGTGAAGTGATCAAGGAATTGTGCAGTGGGACCAGGTGGCCTGTATATGACAGCGACACGCAGGGGGAGGGGAGAGAAGAGGCGAAGTGTGTGAGCTTCAAATGTAGGGAAGGAAAGAGAGGGAACAGTGGGGAGTACCTGAAATATATGGTTAGGGGGCAGCAGGATGCCTACTCCCCCTCCCTGCCTGTTGCCAGGCCTCGGTGTGTGTGTGAATTGAAGGCCTCCATATGAGAGTGCGGCAGTGGAGGCAGTGTCTGATGATGTGAGCCAAGTTTCAGTGATGGCAAGGAGGTTTAGGGAATGAGAAATGAACAGATCATGAACAGCTGTTAGTTTGTTACACACAGAGCGGGCATTCCAGAGACCAAAACAAAAGGGGGGGGAGGAGGTTAGGTGACGGGGTACGGTTATTAGATTGTGAGTGTTGCGTGTGTGAGTGGGTTCTGTGGTCCAAGAGAGAATGGAAGGGGGGCCTGGGTTAGGTGAGATGTCACCTGCAGCAAGTAGGAGGAGAAGGGACAGGGACATAAGGTGAGAGTGAGATTTGAAGCAGTGGGACTTTTTTGCAGGGGTAGAAGGAGATGGTGGTGATAGGGAGCGGAGGAATGAAAAAAGTTCATGGGAGCAGAGAAGTGGTGAGTGAAGAATTGAGGGTGCAATGTGAATGGCGTGACACTTAATGTGGACACAGGAGGAGGAGAGTCTTATGCAGGTGAGAATGGCGATGACAAAACAAGGAGCTAATTTTCCCATAGTTGGGTTAATGAATGGGGCAGTAGAGATGTGCAACAGTCAGTAATCCAGGAGAGTACAGATGACTTGGCAGTCAAGGGTCAATCCACGGAGCAGAGGGTATAGGTGCCAGGGATGGTGAGGAGAGTCAGTAGCAGAACTGCAAAGTACTTGGCGAGGGTAGGAATCAATGCAGGGTTAAATGAAGTAGACCAATGATGATCAGGAGAGGTAGATGTTGTAATGGTTAATGGTGGTTGGAAATCCTGGTTTCTTGCATCAGGTGGTCAGTAGTTTCAGTAGAGGAAGCAGATGTCAGTGCTTGGTGAAAATGACTGTTTCTTCATTCTGAATTCAGCTTGTTTACTTGCCTCTTGTCTGTAGGTGGTTGCAGCAGCTGTCTCTCTCCTGTCCAACTCTCTTGCCTAACTCTCAGTACTTAGATAAAGATGGACTTTGAGAAAGGTGCCAACTGCTACCCCTGGCAAATGCCACCCCAGGCAAATGCCACCCCTAACTGGGCCTGAATATATAGTAACTGGAATCCCTAAGAACACTGAATGACTGACTGAGGGATTTCCAAATTACAGATTGTTTTGGGATGGGAGAGCTCAGAGTGCGTTCAGGTGTGACACCATTAAATCTCTGATAAGAAACAGAGAGATATAGGAGAGGAATGCAATATGGAGACTGGGACAGGGGGTCAAAATGGCTAAAGTAGATTAGTACATACAACAAGGGGTTAAATGGTAGAGGGAGACTGGATGAGATTGGAGTTCCAGGTGAAGGGTAGATTAGTACATACCAGGAAACTGTATAGTTAATAAACAATTGGGGTACAGCACAGAATTTGAAGCAGACTGGATAGGAAACACATACCAGGAAACTGTATAGTTAATAAACAATTGGGGTACAGCACAGAATTTGAAGCAGACTGGATAGGAAACACATACCAGGAAACTGTATAGTTAATAAACAATTGGGGTACAGCACAGAATTTGAAGCAGACTGGATAGGAAACACATACCTGTAAGGAAGATGAGAAAGTTGTTAGGAGACTGTCTTCATATAGCATACAATGCAGCATACTGGATAGATAGTAACATATTATCTCTCTTGCCTAACTCTCAGTACTTAGATAAAGATGTACTTTGAGAAAGGTGCCAACTACTACCCCTGGCAAATGCCACCCCAGGCAAATGCCACCCCTAACTGGGCCTGAATATATAGTAACTGGAATCCCTAAGAACACTGTATAACACAGTATAACACACATCTCACATGAGATAAACACAGTATAACACACATCTCACATGGTGTAAACACAGTATAACACACATCTCACATGGTGTAAACACAGTATAACACACATCTCGCATGGTATAAACACAGTATAATACACACATCTCACATGGTATAAACACAGTATAACACACATCTCACATGGTATAAACACAGTATAATACACATCTCACATGGTGTAAACACAGTATAACACACATCTCACATGGTATAAACACAGTATAATACACATCTCACATGGTGTAAACACAGTATAACACACACATCTCACATGGTATAAACACAGTATAACACACACATCTCACATGGTATAAACACAGTATAATACACATCTCACATGGTATAAACACAGTATAATACACATCTCACATGGTGTAAACACAGTATAACACACACATCTCACATGGTATAAACACAGTATAACACACACATCTCACATGGTATAAACACAGTATAACACACATCTCACATGTTATAAACACAGTGTAATATATACATCTCACATGGTATAAACACAGTATAACACACATCTCACATGGTGTAAACACAGTATAACACACATCTCACATGGTGTAAACACAGTATAACACACATCTCACATGGTGTAAACACAGTATAACACACACATCTCACATGGTATAAACACAGTATAACACACACATCTCACATGATATAAACACAGTATAACACACATCTCACATGGTGTAAACACAGTATAACACATATCTCACATGGTATAAACACAGTATAATACACATCTCACATGGTATAAACACAGTATAACACACATCTCACATGGTGTAAATACAGTATAACACACATCTCACATGGTATAAACACAGTATAACACACATCTCACATGGTGTAAATACAGTATAACACACATCTCACATGGTATAAACACAGTATAACACACATCTCACATGGTGTAAACACAGTATAACACACATCTCACATGGTGTAAATACAGTATAACACATATCTCACATGGTGTAAACACAGTATAACACACACATCTCACATGGTATAAACACAGTATAACACAGATCTCACATGGTATAAACACAGTATAACACAGATCTCACATGGTATAAACACAGTATAACACACACATCTCACATGGTGTAAACACAGTATAACACACACATCTCACATGGTATAAACACAGTATAACACACACATCTCACATGGTATAAACACAGTATAACACACATCTCACATGGTATAAACACAGTATAACACACACATCTCACATGATATAAACACAGTGTAACACACATCTCACATGATATAAACACAGTGTAACACACATCTCACATGGTATAAACACAGTATAACACACATCTCACATGGTATAAACACAGTGTAACACACACATCTCACATGGTATAAACACAGTTTAATACACACATCTCACATGGTATAAACACAGTATAACACACACATCTCACATGGTATAAACACAGTATAACACACACATCTCACATGGTATAAACACAGTATAACACACATCTCACATGGTATAAACACAGTATAACACACACATCTCACATGGTATAAACACAGTATAATACACATCTCACATGGTGTAAACACAGTATAACACACATCTCACATGGTGTAAACACAGTATAATACACATCTCACATGATATAAACACAGTATAACACATACATCTCACATGGTATAAACACAGTATAACACACATCTCACATGGTATAAACACAGTATAACACACATCTCACATGGTATAAACACAGTATAACACACACACATCTCACATGGTGTAAACACAGTATAACACACATCTCACATGGTGTAAATACAGTATAACACACATCTCACATGGTGTAAACACAGTATAACACACATCTCACATGGTGTAAACACAGTATAACACACATCTCACATGGTGTAAACACAGTATAACACACATCTCACATGGTGTAAATACAGTATAACACACATCTCACATGGTATAAACACAGTATAACACACATCTCACATGGTATAAACACAGTATAACACACATCTCACATGGTATAAACACAGTTTAACACACATCTCACATGGTATAAACACAGTATAACACGCATCTCACATGGTGTAAACACAGTATAACACGCATCTCACATGGTATAAACACAGTATAACACACACATCTCACATGGTATAAACACAGTATAACACACATCTCACATGGTATAAACACAGTATAACACACATCTCACACGGTATAAACACAGTATAACACACATCTCACACGGTGTAAACACAGTATAACACACATCTCACATGGTATAAACACAGTATAACACACACATCTCACATGGTATAAACACAGTATAACACACACATCTCACATGGTGTAAACACAGTATAACACACATCTCACATGGTATAAACACAGTATAACACATATCTCACATGATATAAACACAGTATAACACACACACATCTCACATGGTATAAGCACAGTATAACACACATCTCACATGGTATAAACACAGTATAACACACACATCTCACATGGTATAAACACAGTATAATACACATCTCACATGGTGTAAACACAGTATAACACACATCTCACATGGTATAAACACAGTTTAACACACATCTCACATGGTATAAACACAGTATAACACGCATCTCACATGGTGTAAACACAGTATAACACGCATCTCACATGGTATAAACACAGTATAACACACACATCTCACATGGTATAAACACAGTATAACACACATCTCACATGGTATAAACACAGTATAACACACATCTCACACGGTATAAACACAGTATAACACACATCTCACACGGTGTAAACACAGTATAACACACATCTCACATGGTATAAACACAGTATAACACACACATCTCACATGGTATAAACACAGTATAACACACACATCTCACATGGTGTAAACACAGTATAACACACATCTCACATGGTATAAACACAGTATAACACATATCTCACATGATATAAACACAGTATAACACACACACATCTCACATGGTATAAGCACAGTATAACACACATCTCACATGGTATAAACACAGTATAATACACATCTCACATGGTATAAACACAGTATAACACACATCTCACATGGTATAAACACAGTATAACACACACATCTCACATGGTGTAAACACAGTATAACACACATCTCACATGATATAAACACAGTATAACACACATCTCACATGGTATAAACACAGTATAACACACATCTCACATGGTATAAACACAGTATAACACACATCTCACATGGTATAAACACAGTATAACACACACATCTCACATGGTATAAACCCAGTATAACACACACACATCTCACATGGTATAAACACAGTATAACACACATCTCATATGGTATAAACACAGTATAACACACATCTCACATGGTATAAACACAGTATAATACACATCTCACATGGTATAAACACAGTATAACACACACATCTCACATGGTGTAAACATAGTATAACACACATCTCACATGGTGTAAATACAGTATAACACACATCTCACATGGTATAAACACAGTATAACACACATCTCACATGGTGTAAACACAGTATAACACACACATCTCACATGGTGTAAACACAGTATAACACACACATCTCACATGGTATAAACACAGTATAACACACACATCTCACATGGTATAAACACAGTATAACACACATCTCACATGGTATAAACACAGTATAACACACATCTCACATGGTATAAACACAGTATAATACACATCTCACATGGTGTAAATACAGTATAACACATATCTCACATGGTATAAACACAGTATAACACACATCTCACATGGTGTAAACACAGTATAACACATATCTCACATGGTATAAACACAGTATAACACACATCTCACATGGTGTAAACACAGTATAACACACATCTCACATGGTGTAAACACAGTATAACACACATCTCACATGGTGTAAACATAGTATAACACACATCTCACATGGTGTAAATACAGTATAACACACATCTCACATGGTATAAACACAGTATAACACACATCTCACATGGTGTAAACACAGTATAACACACACATCTCACATGGTGTAAACACAGTATAACACACACATCTCACATGGTATAAACACAGTATAACACACACATCTCACATGGTATAAACACAGTATAACACACATCTCACATGGTATAAACACAGTATAACACACATCTCACATGGTATAAACACAGTATAACAAACATCTCACATGGTATAAACACAGTATAACACACATCTCACATGGTATAAACACAGTATAACACACACATCTCACATGGTATAAACACAGTATAACACACACATCTCACATGGTGCAAACACAGTATAACACACATGTAGTAAACACTATATAACACAAACGGTGTAACACACACTCACCAGTTCCATACTCCTCATGTGATTTATGACGGTCCAGTTCCACTAACAGAGCTCTCAGACACTTCTCCCCCTGGTGGTCAGGATCCAACATGAGTGTGGCACAGCAGGATGAATACTGTGTAATGGCACGGAGAAGTGCAGCTCGAGTCTGAGACTCTGCATCAACCAGCAATCTGTGTCTGTGCCAGTCCATCCGCTCTTTAGGTGAGCTCAACATGTCCAACAGTCGGCATACTCTGGAGGTACCTTCAGGGCTACCAGTCTCACCAGCTCCTTTCACGTCATCTGGCTCCAGAGACACCTCATCTCCGTGACATAATCTCTGCCATTTATCTTCCAGAGTGCAGAACCGGTGCCAGGGGAGAGGGCCAACATATGTCATTGAAGCAGCAACCAGCAGAGCATCAACTGGGACTAAGAGCTCTCGTCCCTGCAGAGCCTAAAGGACAGATCAGAGATCAATGAGCACAGAGTGGGAGAGACAGAGAGTGCAGAGCCATCAGCTAGTTGTGTGTGAGAGGAGGAGGGAGTGCAGAGCCATCAGCTAGTTGTGTGTGAGAGGAGGAGGGAGTGCAGAGCCATCAGCTAGTTGTGTGTGAGAGGAGGAGAGAGTGCAGAGCCATCAGCTAGTTGTGTGTGAGAGGAGAGAGTGCAGAGCCATCAGCTAGTTGTGTGTGAGAGGAGGAGATAGTGCAGAGCCATCAGCTAGTTGTGTGTGAGAGGAGGACAGAGTGCAGAGCCATCAGTTAGTTGTGTGTGAGAGGAGGAGAGAGTGCAGAGCCATCAGCTAGTTGTGTGTGAGAGGAGGAGGGAGTGCAGAGCCATCAGCTAGTTGTGTGTGAGAGGAGGAGAGAGTGCAGAGCCATCAGCTAGTTGTGTGTGAGAGGAGAGAGTGCAGAGCCATCAGCTAGTTGTGTGTCAGAGGAGAGAGTGCAGAGCCATCAGCTAGTTGTGTGTGAGAGGAGAGAGTGCAGAGCCATCAGCTAGTTGTGTGTGAGAGGAGGAGAGAGTGCAGAGCCATCAGCTAGTTGTGTGTGAGAGGAGGAGAGAGTGCAGAGCCATCAGCTAGTTGTGTGTGAGAGGAGGAGAGGGAGTGCAGAGCCATCAGCTAGTTGTGTGTGAGAGGAGGAGAGAGTGCAGAGCCATCAGCTAGTTGTGTGTGAGAGGAGGAGAGAGTGCAGAGCCATCAGCTAGTTGTGTGTGAGAGGAGGAGAGAGTGCAGAGCCATCAGCTAGTTGTGTGTGAGAGGAGGAGAGAGTGCAGAGCCATCAGCTAGTTGTGTGTGAGAGGAGGAGAGAGTGCAGAGCCATCAGCTAGTTGTGTGTGAGAGGAGGAGAGAGTGCAGAGCCATCAGCTAGTTGTGTGTGAGAGGAGGAGAGAATGCAGAGCCATCAGCTAGTTGTGTGCGAGAGGAGGAGAGAGTGCAGAAGCATCAGCTAGTTGTGTGTGAGAGGAGGAGAGAGTGCAGAGCCATCAGCTAGTTGTGTGTGAGAGGAGAGAGAGTGCAGAGCAATCAGCTAGTTGTGTGTGAGAGGAGGAGAGAGTGCAGAGCCATCAGCTAGTTGTGTGTGAGAGGAGGAGAGAGTGCAGAGCCATCAGCTAGTTGTGTGTGAGAGGAGGAGAGAGTGCAGAGCCATCAGCTAGTTGTGTGTGAGAGGAGGAGAGAGTGCAGAGCCATCAGCTAGTTGTGTGTGAGAGGAGGAGAGAGTGCAGAGCCATCAGCTAGTTGTCTGTGAGAGAAGAGAGTGCAGAGCCATCAGCTAGTTGTGTGTGAGAGGAGGAGAGAGAGTGCAGAGCCATCAGCTAGTTGTGTGTGAGAGGAGGAGAGAGGGCAGAGCCATCAGCTAGTTGTGTGTGTGAGAGGAGGAGAGAGTGCAGAGCCATCAGCTAGTTGTGTGTGAGAGGAGGAGAGAGTGCAGAGCCATCAGCTAGTTGTGTGTGAGAGGAGGAGAGAGTGCAGAGCCATCAGCTAGTTGTGTGTGAGAGGAGGAGAGAGTGCAGAGCCATCAGCTAGTTGTGTGTGAGAGGAGGAGAGAGTGCAGAGCCATCAGCTAGTTGTGTGTGAGAGGAGGAGATAGTGCAGAGCCATCAGCTAGTTGTGTGTGAGAGGAGGAGAGAGTGCAGAGCAATCAGCTAGTTGTGTGTGAGAGGAGGAGAGAGTGCAGAGCCATCAGCTAGTTGTGTGTGTGAGCGGAGGAGAGAGTGCAGAGCAATCAGCTAGTTGTGTGTGAGAGGAGGAGAGAGTGCAGAGCCATCAGCTAGTTGTGTGTGAGAGGAGGAGAGAGTGCAGAGCCATCAGCTAGTTGTGTGTGTGAGAGGAGGAGAGAGTGCAGAGCCATCAGCTAGTTGTGTGTGAGAGGAGGAGAGAGTGCAGAGCAATCAGCTAGTTGTGTGTGAGAGGAGAGAGTGCAGAGCCATCAGCTAGTTGGGTGTGAGAGGAGGAGAGAGTGCAGAGCCATCAGCTAGTTGTGTGTGAGAGGAGGAGAGGGAGTGCAGAGCCATCAGCTAGTTGTGTGTGAGAGGAGAGAGAGTGCAGAGCCATCAGCTAGTTGTGTGCGAGAGGAGAGAGTGCAGAGCCATCAGCTAGTTGTGTGTGAGAGGAGGAGAGGGAGTGCAGAGCCATCCGCTAGTTGTGTGTGAGAGGAGGAGAGGGAGTGCAGAGCCATCAGCTAGCTGTGTGTGAGAGGAGGAGGGAGTGCAGAGCCATCAGCTAGTTGTGTGTGAGAGGAGGAGAGAGTGCAGAGCCATCAGCTAGTTGTGTGTGAGAGGAGGAGAGAGTGCAGAGCCATCAGCTAGCTGTGTGTGAGAGGAGGAGAGGGAGTGCAGAGCAATCAGCTAGTTGTGTGAGAGGAGGAAAGGGAGTGCAGAGCCATCCGCTAGCTGTGTGTGAGAGGAGGAAAGGGAGTGCAGAGCCATCCGCTAGCTGTGTGTGAGAGGAGTAGAGGGAGTGCAGAGCCATCCGCTAGTTGTGTGTGAGAGGAGAGAGTGCAGAGCCATCAGCTAGTTGTGTGTGAGAGGAGGAGAGGGAGTGCAGAGCCATCCGCTAGCTGTGTGTGAGAGGAGGAGAGAGTGCAGAGCCATCAGCTAGTTGTGTGTGAGAGGAGAGAGTGCAGAGCCATCAGCTAGTTGTGTGTGAGAGGAGGAGGGAGTGCAGAGCCATCAGCTAGTTGTGTGTGAGAGGAGGAGAGAGTGCAGAGCCATCAGCTAGTTGTGTGTGAGAGGAGGAGAGAGTGCAGAGCCATCAGCTAGTTGTGTGTGAGAGGAGGAGAGAGTGCAGAGCCATCAGCTAGTTGTGTGTGAGAGGAGGAGAGAGAGCAGAGCCATCAGCTAGTTGTGTGTGAGAGGAGGAGAGAGTGCAGAGCCATCAGCTAGTTGTGTGTGAGAGGAGAGAGAGTGCAGAGCCATCAGCTAGTTGTGTGTGAGAGGAGGAGATGGAGTGCAGAACCATCAGATAGTTGTATGTGAGAGGAGGAGGGAGTGCAGAGCCATCAGCTAGTTGTGTGTGAGAGGAGGAGAGAGTGCAGAGACATCAGCTAGTTGTGTGTGAGAGGAGGAGAGAGTGCAGAGCAATCAGCTAGTTGTGTGTGAGAGGAGAGAGTGCAGAGCCATCAGCTAGTTGTGTGTGAGAGGAGGAGAGAGTACAGAGCCATCAGCTAGTTGTGTGTGAGAGGAGGAGAGGGAGTGCAGAGCCATCAGCTAGTTGTGTGTGAGAGGAGAGAGAGTGCAGAGCCATCAGCTAGTTGTGTGTGAGAGGAGAGAGTGCAGAGCCATCAGCTAGTTGTGTGTGAGAGGAGGAGGGAGTGCAGAGCCATCAGCTAGTTTTGTGTGAGAGGAGAGAGTGCAGAGCCATCAGCTAGTTGTGTGTGAGAGGAGGAGAGGGAGTGCAGAACCATCAGCTAGTTGTGTGTGAGAGGAGGAGGGAGTGCAGAGCCATCAGCTAGTTGTGTGTGAGAGGAGGAGAAAGTGCAGAGCCATCAGCTAGTTGTGTGTGAGAGGAGGAGAGAGTGCAGAGCCATCAGCTAGTTGTGTGTGAGAGGAGAGAGTGCAGAGCCATCAGCTAGTTGTGTGTGAGAGGAGGAGAGGGAGTGCAGAGCCATCAGCTAGCTGTGTGTGAGAGGAGGAGGGAGTGCAGAGCCATCAGCTAGTTGTGTGTGAGAGGAGGAGAGAGTGCAGAGCCATCAGCTAGTTGTGTGTGAGAGGAGGAGAGAGTGCAGAGCCATCAGCTAGTTGTGTGAGAGAGGAGGAGAGAGTGCAGAGCCATCAGCTAGCTGTGTGTGAGAGGAGGAGAGGGAGTGCAGAGCAATCAGCTAGTTGTGTGAGAGGAGGAAAGGGAGTGCAGAGCCATCCGCTAGCTGTGTGTGAGAGGAGGAAAGGGAGTGCAGAGCCATCCGCTAGCTGTGTGTGAGAGGAGTAGAGGGAGTGCAGAGCCATCCGCTAGTTGTGTGTGAGAGGAGAGAGTGCAGAGCCATCAGCTAGTTGTGTGTGAGAGGAGGAGAGGGAGTGCAGAGCCATCCGCTAGCTGTGTGTGAGAGGAGGAGAGAGTGCAGAGCCATCCGCTAGCTGTGTGTGAGAGGAGGAGAGAGTGCAGAGCCATCAGCTAGTTGTGTGTGAGAGGAGAGAGTGCAGAGCCATCAGCTAGTTGTGTGTGAGAGGAGGAGGGAGTGCAGAGCCATCAGCTAGTTGTGTGTGAGAGGAGGAGAGAGTGCAGAGCCATCAGCTAGTTGTGTGTGAGAGGAGGAGAGAGTGCAGAGCCATCAGCTAGTTGTGTGTGAGAGGAGGAGAGGGAGTGCAGAGCCATCAGCTAGTTGTGTGTGAGAGGAGAGAGAGTGCAGAGCCATCAGCTAGTTGTGTGTGAGAGGAGAGAGTGCAGAGCCATCAGCTAGTTGTGTGTGAGAGGAGGAGAGGGAGTGCAGAGCCATCCGCTAGTTGTGTGTGAGAGGAGGAGAGGGAGTGCAGAGCCATCAGCTAGCTGTGTGTGAGAGGAGGAGAGGGAGTGCAGAGCCATCAGCTAGTTGTGTGTGAGAGGAGAGAGAGTGCAGAGCCATCAGCTAGTTGTGTGTGAGAGGAGAGAGTGCAGAGCCATCAGCTAGTTGTGTGTGAGAGGAGGAGAGGGAGTGCAGAGCCATCCGCTAGTTGTGTGTGAGAGGAGGAGAGGGAGTGCAGAGCCATCAGCTAGCTGTGTGTGAGAGGAGGAGGGAGTGCAGAGCCATCAGCTAGTTGTGTGTGAGAGGAGGAGAGAGTGCAGAGCCATCAGCTAGTTGTGTGTGAGAGGAGGAGAGAGTGCAGAGCCATCAGCTAGCTGTGTGTGAGAGGAGGAGAGGGAGTGCAGAGCAATCAGCTAGTTGTGTGAGAGGAGGAAAGGGAGTGCAGAGCCATCCGCTAGCTGTGTGTGAGAGGAGGAAAGGGAGTGCAGAGCCATCCGCTAGCTGTGTGTGAGAGGAGTAGAGGGAGTGCAGAGCCATCCGCTAGTTGTGTGTGAGAGGAGAGAGTGCAGAGCCATCAGCTAGTTGTGTGTGAGAGGAGGAGAGGGAGTGCAGAGCCATCCGCTAGCTGTGTGTGAGAGGAGGAGAGAGTGCAGAGCCATCAGCTAGTTGTGTGTGAGAGGAGAGAGTGCAGAGCCATCAGCTAGTTGTGTGTGAGAGGAGGAGGGAGTGCAGAGCCATCAGCTAGTTGTGTGTGAGAGGAGGAGAGAGTGCAGAGCCATCAGCTAGTTGTGTGTGAGAGGAGGAGAGAGTGCAGAGCCATCAGCTAGTTGTGTGTGAGAGGAGGAGAGAGTGCAGAGCCATCAGCTAGTTGTGTGTGAGAGGAGGAGAGAGTGCAGAGCCATCAGCTAGTTGTGTGTGAGAGAAGGAGAGAGTGCAGAGCCATCAGCTAGTTGTGTGTGAGAGGAGAGAGAGTGCAGAGCCATCAGCTAGTTGTGTGTGAGAGGAGGAGAGGGAGTGCAGAACCATCAGCTAGTTGTGTGTGAGAGGAGGAGGGAGTGCAGAGCCATCAGCTAGTTGTGTGTGAGAGGAGGAGAGAGTGCAGAGCCATCAGCTAGTTGTGTGTGAGAGGAGGAGAGAGTGCAGAACCATCAGCTAGTTGTGTGTGAGAGGAGAGAGAGTGCAGAGCCATCAGCTAGTTGTGTGTGAGAGGAGGAGAGGGAGTGCAGAACCATCAGCTAGTTGTGTGTGAGAGGAGGAGGGAGTGCAGAGCCATCAGCTAGTTGTGTGTGAGAGGAGGAGAGAGTGCAGAGCCATCAGCTAGTTGTGTGTGAGAGGAGGAGAGAGTGCAGAGCAATCAGCTAGTTGTGTGTGAGAGGAGAGAGTGCAGAGCCATCAGCTAGTTGTGTGTGAGAGGAGGAGAGAGTGCAGAGCCATCAGCTAGTTGTGTGTGAGAGGAGGAGAGGGAGTGCAGAGCCATCAGCTAGTTGTGTGTGAGAGGAGAGAGAGTGCAGAGCCATCAGCTAGTTGTGTGTGAGAGGAGAGAGTGCAGAGCCATCAGCTAGTTGTGTGTGAGAGGAGGAGGGAGTGCAGAGCCATCAGCTAGTTGTGTGTGAGAGGAGAGAGTGCAGAGCCATCAGCTAGTTGTGTGTGAGAGGAGGAGAGGGAGTGCAGAACCATCAGCTAGTTGTGTGTGAGAGGAGGAGGGAGTGCAGAGCCATCAGCTAGTTGTGTGTGAGAGGAGGAGAGAGTGCAGAGCCATCAGCTAGTTGTGTGTGAGAGGAGGAGAGAGTGCAGAGCCATCAGCTAGTTGTGTGTGAGAGGAGAGAGTGCAGAGCCATCAGCTAGTTGTGTGTGAGAGGAGGAGAGGGAGTGCAGAGCCATCCGCTAGTTGTGTGTGAGAGGAGGAGAGGGAGTGCAGAGCCATCAGCTAGCTGTGTGTGAGAGGAGGAGGGAGTGCAGAGCCATCAGCTAGTTGTGTGAGAGAGGAGGAGGGAGTGCAGAGCCATCAGCTAGCTGTGTGTGAGAGGAGGAGGGAGTGCAGAGCCATCAGCTAGTTGTGTGTGAGAGGAGGAGAGGGAGTGCAGAGCCATCCGCTAGTTGTGTGCGAGAGGAGAGAGAGTGCAGAGCCATCAGCTAGTTGTGTGTGAGAGGAGGAGAGAGTGCAGAGCCATCAGCTAGTTGTGTGTGAGAGGAGGAGAGAGTGCAGAGCCATCAGCTAGTTGTGTGTGAGAGGAGGAGAGAGTGCAGAGCCATCAGCTAGTTGTGTGAGAGAGGAGGAGAGAGTGCAGAGCCATCAGCTAGCTGTGTGTGAGAGGAGGAGGGAGTGCAGAGCAATCAGCTAGTTGTGTGAGAGGAGGAAAGGGAGTGCAGAGCCATCCGCTAGCTGTGTGTGAGAGGAGGAAAGGGAGTGCAGAGCCATCCGCTAGCTGTGTGTGAGAGGAGAGAGTGCAGAGCCATCAGCTAGTTGTGTGTGAGAGGAGGAGAGGGAGTGCAGAGCCATCCGCTAGCTGTGTGTGAGAGGAGTAGAGGGAGTGCAGAGCCATCCGCTAGTTGTGTGTGAGAGGAGAGAGTGCAGAGCCATCCGCTAGCTGTGTGTGAGAGGAGGAGAGGGAGTGCAGAGCCATCCGCTAGCTGTGTGTGAGAGGCTAGCGGTTCTAGCCATATGCACACAGGCTGGGGATGACCCAGAGGAACAGGATATCCCTGATCTCCTGGCCGCGACCTGGGAACCCAGCTCCTTGGCCCTTCCCAGTTTAGGTCCCCAGCTCGACCCTACCCAGAGGCAGCAGATACAGGACATGACTCAGAAGTTGCCCCAATTGTTCTCTTCACTGCCCGGTCTCACTACCCTGGCCCAGGATCAGGTTCTCACCACTGGCCAGGAGGCTTTCCGCCAGCCCTCCTACCGGGTACCGCAGTCTGTTAGGAAGGGCATGCTACAAGAGTTACAGGAGATGTTAGAGTTGGGTGTCATTGAGCCGTCAACCAGTCCTTGGACTTCCCCGGTAGTTCTAGTCCCCAAGAAAGATGGAACCACCCGGTTCTGTGTGGATTACCGGAGTCTCAATGACCAGACCATTACTGATGCCTATCCCATGCCCCGGGTGGACGATCTATTAGACAGGCTCGCTGGAGCTGGCGTGGTCTCTAACCTCGACCTTAGTCAAGGGTACTGGCAGATTCCCCTTGACCCTGAGACGCCTTCATCACCCCGATTGGCCTCTACAAGTTCAAGGTAATGCCATTCGGGATGAAGAACGTGCTGGCTACTTTCCAGAGGTTAGTGGACCATCTGCTAGCAGGGGCACAGGATTTTGCCTGTGCCTACCTGGATGATATTGTTATTTTCAGTGACTCCTGGGAGGAGCATCTCCTACACCTGGAAGCTATTTTAGGTTGCATTGCTAGGGCTGAACTAACCCTGAGACCTGACAAATGCCAGATAGGGATGGGGGAGGTGTAGTACCTGGGCCATCAGGTGGGGGGCAGACACCAGTGACCTGAACCCGCCAAGATCACTGCCATTTTAGAGTGGCCTACTCCACAAGTTAAAAAACAAGTACTGGCATTCCTGGGTACCGCTGGATACTATAGGAAGCTTGTCCCTCAGAACAGTACCCTGGCCAGACCTCTCACTGACTTAACTAAAAAAGCCCTACCCCGCAATGTGGACTGGAGTCCAGACGGTGAACAGGCCTTTCAGGCTCTCAAGGAGGCCTTGGGCAAGGGAACTGTGTTGGCCGCCCCGGATTTTAACAAAACTTTTCTGGTTCACACAGACGCTCCGACTGCGGATTAGGAGCCGTGCTGAATCAACAATGCCAGGGAAGAACACCCAGTCATCTACCTGAGCCGTAAATTTCTACCCAGAGAAGCCGCTGTAACGGATCCCACCCGTTACTAGAGCCTTGTCTGGGCATGGCATTTATTCACCCCTGGGCCCAAGGATTATGGATATTGGACACTCCTTTGTGCCCGGGCATACGATCTCTCAAGCCCTTATCCTGGGCTAAGAGACGTTGGCTAGCCTTATGTGGATAGGCAGCTGTGCCAGAGGAAAGAGCAATTCAAGGCTTGTGTGCTGCAAACTCTTCTGCCCTGCAAAGGGTTAATTATTTGAGTTTGGGCATATTTACTTTCAATCTGTATTGCTGCCCCCCAAGCCTTTTGCTTAATTATTCAACCCCTGGCCATTGTTAAGGGAAGGTATATTCTAGCCACTCAAGTAATTGTATTGAGAACTGTCTTGTGACCCCCTGCTGTGTGCTAATCCAATCATGTCTGCCCTATTATGTTTCCCTGAATCATTTGTTGTTGGTTCGTTGACCCTTTGTGGTGACTGAATTATCCCTGTGACTACCCCATTGTATTCTGCCCTACCATTTGCTGTACCCATTGGAGGAACTGTGATTGAATTAAGTCTCCTGTACTGTGCTCCAAGTTAGTGTGGTTTGAAACTGTATAAATATGTGTGGTTTGTTGTAATAGAGAGTTATGTGTTGGAGTGAACAAGGAGTCCTGGAATCTTGTATTGCTTATGGTCTAAAGTGTCCACTCTGATACCCATCTGCGCCAAGTATCCTGAATCGCCGACCGCCTGCTGCCAGTTTCCTGCGACCTAACTTCGTGGACTGTCAGGCGGTGACGTGGACTCTTCCCTGCTTCCAGCAATCCTGCAGCTGTTTCCAGTGACTGTCCATACTTCAACTGGTGCATCCGACGGCGCTTATCTGCGTTGAGAAGGAGAGACCCGGGAACGACGGTGGAAGGCGACGCGGTCCCTGTCCAGCTTCCGTTACATTGGTGGCATAGCGGTGGGATTTCTCCTTCATATTGGGTGCAGCAATTGAGGCATGGCAGATGAAGCAGTGCTGGCAGACACTCTGGGAGCATACGAGGATCGCTACAGCGCCATCCGAATACAGTGTTGGACCCAGCTGGGCGATGTTATCTACGACTTCGTTCCAGAGTTGGATGCGTGCATTACAGAGGAGCTCGGAGTACAGGAGGAGTACTGGGACTTTGTTAAATACCTGAACCAGGAATATGGATCCGAGGGCCTTTTTGACTGGTGCCCAGCCCGCTTGCGATGGGACATCCAAGGGCTGGTATGGAACACCTACCACATGGACTCTACTTTTGGGTGCCCTGACTCCAGCAGATACTGGGAGATCCGGGACAAAAGAGAGGACCGTTTTGGTGGATACATTCCTGCGGACTGCCAGGGAAATTTGGATATTCTGGCAGGATGTGAATGGGACCTGGAGCAACTATATGCTGGGTTCATTCGAGAGGTCTGGGAATTCCAAAAAGAGGAAGAAGAATGGGGGGGTAACGCATCTGAGGAGGACTTCAGCGACTTTGAGGGCCAGGATTGTGTTACCCCTGTTCACTCCACACTGGTGAGTGGGAATTCGTTCCTCACCAGTGCCCCTGTTGTTGCCCCTGCGTCAGGAAGTGGGAAAATTGTCCTTCCTGATACCCCTTTGCCCCTGGACTGTGTGTTGCCTGAGCTGAGGAGTGGGAATTCGTTCCTCCTCAGCCAAGAAGATGCCTCTGCATCAGGGGATGGGACAGACGTCTCTCGATAGGCATGTTGCCCCTTCCCCTGTCTTTCCAGCTGCGGTGGATGAGATGCAGGTCCCCACCAGCAGCGATTGTATGTCCCAACTGATGGGTAGGAGAGAGCCCATCAGCCCCGGTGAACTCCCTGCTGTGGTGAGTGAGGAAGAGCTCACCAGCAGCCCCAAGATGTTGTCCCCTGTGGGATTGGAAGATGCCCTGGGAGCGGAGCCGTGCGTGCTCCCCAGGATCATAGGTGATGCCGCCTTGAGGGATCGGACTGCGGTCTCCCTCAAGGCAGAAGAAGGGCCTGTGAGTAATGGCCTACAAGAGGAGGACCCCAGCGGGCTGGGAGAGAGCAGTGCTGCTGGCCCTCCTGAAGATATGTTGCACGAACTGATGGGTGGAGAAGCGTGCCCCATCAGCCCCCCTGTAAACCCTGACCTGGTGAGTGGGAGCAAGCTCACCAGGGTCTGGGAAACCCCTGCTGCGGTGGAAGAGGCGCAGGTCCCCACCAGCAGCCCTAGTCCAGTCCCTGTGGTTGGTGCCCTGGAGAAAGGAAAGATGGTGTTCTCCAGGTACCTCAGTAAAATTGCTAGGAGGATTGGGAGTGCCTCTCTGCTAAAGAAAAGAAGTGGCCCTGAGGAGGAGGCCCTGGATGCCAAGGAGATCAGCAGATTGCCCCTTTGTAGCACTGATGCCTTGGATACCTACCTCTCCGTGACCCCTGGCTTGGTGGATGGGAGCAAATTCACCGGGTCCTGTGAACCCCCTGCTGTGGTGTGTAGGAGTGAGCACACCACCCCTTGTTGTGCCCTGACGCTGGTGAGTGGGAGCAAGCTCACCAGCAGCCCTAAAGAGATGGTCCCTGGTTTGCTGGAGAATGCCTTGGGAGCAGAGCCGTGTGTGCTCCCCAGGATCATGGATGCTGCCACCTTGAGGGATGGGACTGTGGTCTCCCTCAAGGCAGGAAAAGGAACTGTTAAGGATGGCCTACCAGAGGAGGACCCCAGCAGGCTGGGAGAAAGCAGTGCTGCTGGCCCTCCTAAAGATATGAACCGTGCACTGATGGGTGGGAATGCGGTCCCCATCAGCCCTTGTGAATCCCCTGCTGTGGTGTGTAGGCGTGAGCACACCACCCCTTGTTTTGACCTGACGCTGGTGAATGGGAGCAAGTGCACCAGCAGCCCCAAGAAGGCGCTCCCCACCAGTCTCCCTTTGGCCCCTGACTTGGTGAGTGGGACCACAGTCCTCACCAGGGATGTTACTGGGGCCCCTGAATTCCCTGAGTTCTGCATGGGGGGTGGGAATGTGCCCCAGAACGTTGCCCCAGCACAGGGGAGTGGGACAAACATCCTCTCCTGTCCCTCTGGGGCACTTGCCCAACTAAAAGGGGGAGGTGTGCCCCTCTCCCCACATTTTGATGCCCAGGCCACTAAGGATCCAGTTGCCCCAGGGAGATCCCCCGTATAGACTGGCTTTGGACCCTGAGCCACTTGCCCCAGACCCAGGAACATTGAACCCCAGCTCTGCATGGAGCATGGCCCAGGAGAGGCCACCCAATTTGATGATTGCCAGGACAAACAGGCACCAATTTCCCTGGCCCAGGATTAAGAACCGAGACTATACCCCTGATCCAGGACAAGGGACCTGTTTTCTATTTCCAGGCATGAACAAGGGGCTTGCATTTTCTCCAGGCCCAGAACCCCAGGCTGAATCCTTATTTCCCTGGCCCAGGACAAGGGGCTCCTCCTTTAAGACTGGCCTAGGACCAAGGCCTCCGGAATAATGAACTGTCCAGACAAGCGGGTCACAAGAGCAATGCTCTTCTAGAGTTCCAAGCCAGCATTTATTACTGCAACTGCTGGCTTGGTACAAAAAAGGAGGAGAAATGTAACGGATCCCACCCGCTACTAGAGCCTTGTCTGGGCATGGCATTTATTCACCCCTGGGCCCAAGGATTATGGATATTGGACACTCTTGGATACTCCTTTGTGCCCCGGCATACAATCTCTCAAGCCCTTATTCTGGACTAAGAGACGTTGGCTAGCCTTATGTGGATAGGCAGCTGTGCCAGAGGAAAGAGCAATTCAAGGCTTGTGTGCTGCAAACTCTTCTGCCCTGCAAAGGGTTAATTATTTTAGTTTGGGCATATTTACTTTCAATCAGTATTGCTGCCCCCCAAGCCTTTTGCTTAATTATTCAACCCCTGGCCATTGATAAGGGAATGTATATTCTAGCCACTCAAGTAATTGTATTGAGAACTGTCCTGTGACCCCCTGCTGTGTGTTAATCCAATCATGTCTGTGCTATTATGTTTCCCTGAATCATTTGCTGTTGGTTCGTTGACCCTTTGTGGTGACTGAATTATCCCTGTGACTACCCCACTGTGTTCTGCCCTACCATTTGCTGTACCCATTGGAGGAACTGTGATTGAATTAAGTCTCCTGTACTGTGCTCCAAGTTAGTGTGGTTTGAAACTGTATACATATGCTGTGGCTTGTTGTAATAGAGAGTTATGTGTTGGAGTGAACAAGGAGTCCTGGAGTCTTGTATTGATTATGGTCTAAAGTGTCCACTCTGATACCCATCTGCGCCAAGTATCCTGAATCGCCGACCGCCTGCTGCCAGTTTCCTGCAACCTAACTTCGTGGACTGTCAGGTGGTGACGTGGACTCTTCCCTGCTTCCCTGCTTCCAGCAATCCTGCGGCTGTTTCCAGTGACTGTCCATACATCAACTGGTGCATCCGACGGCGCTTATCTGCGTCAAGAAGGAGAGACCCAGGAACGACGGCGGAAGGCGACGCGGTCCCTGTCCAGCTTCCGTTACAGCCCCCTACGCTGCTGTAGAAAAAGAATGCTTGGCATTAGTCTGGGCCATCAAGAAGCTACAGCCTTATCTGTTTGGCCGGGAATTCACAGTGTTTATGGATCACAATCCCTTGGTATGGCTCAACCGGCTGGCCGGGGACAATGGAAGCCTGTTGCAGTGGAGCCTGGCTCTCCAAGCGTTTAATTTTTCCATTAAGTACAGGTCAGGAAGGGAGAACAAAAATGCTGATGGCCGGTCTCAACAGGAGGTGGACTAATCAACTGACAAGCTTTCCCTGTGTGTGTGGACTAAAAAGGGGGAGGAATGTAATGGGCCTTTGGCCATTACTGGGACTAGCTCTATGGACGCTGGGGCGATTGTTCGATAATGCTCGACATTCTGGCGGGTCGGGGTGGTACGAACTCTATTTGGAGCCTCAAAACCATGGTTGTTCGGTATGGACCCCGGGACGGCGGCAACGGTCAGCACGGGATCGTACGATTGTTACGCTCATTGGACAACCGGACATTCGAGGACGTAACATTGGTCGGACAAAAGGCGGGATAATTCGAACTGGTACTAATGGATCTCTGAGCCTCAGCCTTTGTCCACCAAAGTGTGTATTGGGACTCATTGGGAACTGTAACCCCCGCTGGGAGATAATGTCATCAAGTCTGGCCCCTTGTGTCCCATGTCCCGCCCTACTCCACATAGTACTAGGAACCCATCAGTTGGGTTTGATTTAGTAATGTCGCTCCCCTGCTCATTGGCCGTTAGACTAACTCCCGCCCATAGTGTATCTGGCCCTTCCCAGAGCATTGTTCTTTTGTTCTAACTGTATATAAAAGTGTGTGAGTTTGGCAATAAAGTGTTTGTGTTGGAGTAAACAGTCTCTGTGTTTATTTCTTGCTGGGGTGGTTTAAAGAGTCCTCTCTGACTCCCATCCCATAGTCAACTGAGCTAATCACTGTTCGTTGTTGGAGTGTATGACGTCGACCCGCTCTCCGCATCGCTTCGATCCTCTCCGTTCCTGTTCGGATCTGCGGCACCAGCTTGAATCATTCGGCACGGTATTGAACCTCGAAGGGTTGACTGACTTGAAAGAAACCGACTCCTGGTTTGAGTGGTGGGTTCGACATTCCGGTGGCGTGGCCTGAACGAGGTGTTTGACGTGATTCAGCTGACCTCAAAGTGAGAGAGTCCGGATATGATGGCCCAGGACCTTCCGGTGTCTTGGGTTTCCGTTATAAGGAGCACTCAGACCACAAATGGTCCCACCAGAAAGTGAGGTAAAGGACATGTATATAAAGGGCCTGGAGACTGGTGCAGGTAGCTACTGATAGAGAATAGTTACAGGTAAGTAATGGACTACAGGAGAGGAGCTATCAGATCACAAATGGTCCCACCAGAAAGTAAGGTAAAGAACATGTATATAAAGGGCCAGGCTTAGTCAGATTGGTACAGAAAATGACTGATTAAGGACAGATATTAGGGGCCAGATTGTTAAGGTTTTTCTTTTGTCCGTATCCTTGCCTGATTTTGTATCTTGCCCTGTACCTTTAAATTCTCCCCTTCTTGGAAGCTTGAAGTATGTTCAAAGCCCAATTTATGTAGCCTGTGTTTCTGTTTTGTTGCTGTTGGATTCAAATCCACCCTTGCCTTTATCCACCCTTGCCTTTGTCAGTCTTTTGAGTTCTGCTGTGCTACATGCAATTGTTCAAGTTATTTCTAGGGATGGGCAAAAGGTCCTCTTTTGTTCCTGCGAGATATTACATGAAAACCATGTGGTTCTCCCTTTTGTTGTGAGAAATTTTGGCTATAGCAAAACCATTAAAATAGTCTCCATTTCACTTACACCAAGAAGTATTCTGTGAAAATGGTTTCACCTGTGCTACAGCAAGAGAGAAAGAGAGGGCAAAAAGCAAATGTAAAGCTTTTTATCTAGCAAATTAAGGGTATTAGAGTGTCATAGTGATGGCTAACACTACTAGCACCCGTAATAAAAACGGAGGAGCGGGTAGGACCGTGATGCATCCAGTAACACAGAGGAGCAGAGGGAAGTCACCAGTGCCAGCATGGAAGGCTCTGACCCAATGATACCCAGTCCCCCAACATCACATCATCACTTCATATCTGGTGGAAAATTATGACAAAGACACAGGAAAAAGTGGGTATCAGTGTGAGCAGCACAGGTCTGCTGCCTGTGCCTACTGCTACCAGTGTGCCTTGTCATTCTGTAGAGGAGATGATGGCAAGTGTGGCAGCATGACATGTCATCTCCAAGCATCTCAACTACCACACAGCAGCTAGAGAGTCGTTGGGGTGAGGATCGTGGTGGTGAATCAGTAGCTGTATGGACCCTAATGCTCCTGCTGAAGTGGACGGGGAGGTGAGCAGCCAGACTAGTAGTGAAGGGAGCCCACAACATCCCCCTGGCTCTGTGATTCCCATTCCCCCCTGGCATTGTCCCGCTGGGGAATTATGATGAAGGTAGAACTGGTTAGTATGAGTAGCAGCAGCAGCACCTGTCAGCTGTCTGTGCCTACTGCTAGAGCTGCCAGTCTGCATTCTTAACCTGAAGAGATAGCAAGTGTGACAGCAGGGAACCCTCTGTCACATTTGTCATCATCAACCAGTCCCACTTCCATACTGAGGAGGATAAGACTTATTGGCAAAATTATTTTCTCCAGATACATCTGAAGTGGTGGGGCTAGTTGTGGTGCTGCTACTGCCTCAGCGACATCACTGGTGCTAGTGGCAAGTCTCATATAACTGCTGGTGATCCCATTCCCTTGGAGTTGTCTAATTTTTTTGCAGCTTGGACAACTCAGCAGCAGCAAATGTAACAGTAAATTAGGTTGAAAAAAGCCACAAGCCCATCAAGTTCAACTCTTGCCTCATAAACCAGAGAAATGAGAATTATATCGCTTTCCTGCTGCCAAATAATTTAATCTTTTATCAGACCTTCCTGTTTTGCTTACTAATACATAGTATAACCCTGTATATTCCCTTTCTAAAGAACTGCATGCAATCTTCTCTTATATGTATCCATTGTATCTGCTATAACCACATCCTTGGGCAAGGAATTCCACAATTTAACATACCTTACTGTAAAAAAACCCCTTCCTCTGCTAAAGTTGAAACCTCTTTTTCTCTAATCTCAAGAGGTGGACTCTGGTGATTTGATCAGGCCTTGGAATGAACAGCTCACCAGGAAGATTTTTGTATTGACCTCTCGTATACTTGTACATTGTGATAAGATTTCGTCTTAGTCGTCTTTTCTCTATAGTAAATAAACCAAATTTGTCTACTTGTTCCTCATACGTCAAATCCTCCATTCTCCTAATTAATTTTGTAGCTCTTTGCTGTTCTATCTCCAGTTCTAGAATATTATTTCAGGACCGGTGCCCAAAATTGCACTGCATACTCAAGGTGAGGTCTTACCAATGATTTGTACAATGGCAAAATAATGTTATCCACTCTTGCTTCAATACCTCTTTTTATGCAAGACAGGATTTTGTTTGCTTTTGCTACTGCTGTTTGACACTGGTCACTGTTTCCAAGCTTGTAGTTGACAAGGATACTGAGGTCTTTCTCTAGCAACGAGTCACCTAAAATTATTCCATTAAGTTTATAAGTAGCCTTGGGATTGTTTCCTCCCAAATGCATGACTTTACACTTCCCCACATTAAACTTCATATTCCACATGTTTGCCCAATCTGACATTGTACGTAAGTCCCTCTGTAGAGAGAAAACATCCTGTTCTGAATTAAGGACTTTGCATAATTTAGTATCATCTGCAAATATTGATATTTTGCTTTCTATATCTATTTCCAGGTCATTTATAAACATGTTAAAAAGCAGCGGACCCAACACTGAACCCTGAGGTACTCCACTCTCCACTTTAACTATACTGGAGAATTTTCCATTTACAACCACACACTGTTCCCTGTCCTTCAGCCAGTTTTGTATCCAATTGTAAAGGTTATCTCCTAGCCCCAATTTCCTTATTTATACCCCAGCCTTCTGTCCAATGCACTCACTCTTCAGTTTTGCTATTTTTGTATTTGAAAAACATTTTTGTATTAGTCTTGCTCTCCCTTGCAATTCAAGTTTAAATAATCTATTTTTGCTAACTGAATTGCCTTTTTGTAATCTTTTTTGCACTATTTGTATTCCAAGAAAGAACGTTCAGTTCCTTCAGACTTAAATAATTTGAATGCGTTTTTCCTTGCCATTTCCTTCTTTACATGTGCAGTTAACCACACTGGCTGTGACTTACTTATTTTGCATTTGTTCCCCATTGGTATATACTGTTGAATACATTTCTGCAACCTAAATCTGAATTCTGACCATTTTTCCCTCAGAATTTTTGACTTTAAATAAAGTATCCCAGTCTATGTGTTGCATTGAGGCCCTTAATAATTTGAAGTTGACTTTTTTAAAATTAAGAGTTTTGGTTGAACCTGTACATTTTTGCTTTGCCAGACTGAACTCAAATGTAACCATGTTGTGATCACTGTTTCCCAAATGTTCACTTACCTTAATATTGGATACCATTTCTGTGTTATTAGTGATCACTAGGTCCAATACATTGTTATTTCTTGTAGGCACTTTCACCATTTGTGACATGTAGTTTTCCCTAATCTTGCTTACAAACCTGCCTCCCTTAGCACTCTGACAGGTCTCGTTATTCCAGTTGATATCTGGATAATTAAAATCTCGCATAATTATAGTATGCCCAAACTGGGCAGCTTTCCTCATTTGCAATATCAGTTCAGCCTCAACATTGTCATCAATTTTTGGTGGTTTGTAGCATATACCCACCAACAGCTTTGTTTACCTTTTATACCACATTTAGTCTCGATTTCTACCCACAAGGACTTCACATTTTGGCCAGTTTACCTCTAGATGGTTGGTCCATTTGGAGAAGTGCTTCCCTGCTGTGTGCTCACATTCTAGTGCCACTTCCTGTCTGTGCTGTAACTGGATGAGTTGCTTGTGCAGCTCATCCTTTCGGTTCAGGGCCTTCTGCAAGTTGTGGGACCTCTGTGCCTCCAGCTTCTTTATCTTCTGCTCCTGCAACCTACTATCGGCCATCTTGACTGCTCCTTGCCAACTCTGGGCTTCCAGTCTGGACAGCAAAACTTTGTCAGGATGGAGATGCCGCAGGAGTGCACAGTGACAATGCAGGCTGCAGAGCCACTCACAGAGCGAAGCTGCCGCTGTACTTGCCAGCCTTACTGAGGTTGCATTAAACTGAGAAGCACTCACTACAGAGGTAAGAGAGGAGAAGACACCGTCTGACATCCCTTCTGTGTCATAGAACTGCAGCTCCTGCATTCAAAGGCAGAAATGTCACACTGTCATGGCTACATCCAGACTTCTAGATAATAATAATACAACAGCTGATGTGGATATTACCAAAGTGGAAACACAAATTCTCACTTGCAAGTTTCTATGCTGTTCAATAAAACAAAATGGTGAAAACTTAGTGAGACTGATGTTCCTTGGGATGTCCATTACAGTCCTCAATTCCTCCAAGTCACCAACAGCCATAAACCAAACAAAACAAACCACACTCTGACCCGCTGCTCCCTCCTCTCTCCCTCTGACCGCTCCTCCTCCCTCCTCTCTCCCTCTGACCCACTCCTCCTCCCTCCTCTCTCCCTCTGACCCGCTCATTCCTCCCTCCTCTCTCCCTCTGACCCGCTCATTCCTCCCTCCTCTCTCCCTCTGACCGCTCCTCCTCCCTCCTCTCTCCCTCTGACCCGCTCCTCCTCCCTCCTCTCTCACTCTGACCCACTCATTCCTCTCTCCCTCTGACCCGCTCCTCCTCCCTCCTCTCTCCCTCTGACCCACTCATTCCTCTCTCCCTCTTACCCGCTCCTCCTCCTTCCTCTCTCCCTCTGACCCGCTCCTTCTCCATCCTCTCTCCCACTGATCCGCTCCTCCTCCATCCTCTCTCCCTCTGACCCGCTCCCCCTCCATCCTCTCTCCCACTGACCCGCTCCTCCTTCCTCCCCTCTCCCTCTGACCCGATCATTCCTCCCTCCTCTCTCCCTCTGACCCGATCATTCCTCCTTTCTCTCTCCCTCTGACCAACTCATTCCTCCCTCCTCTCTCCCTCTGACCCACTCATTCCTCCCTCCTCTCTCCCTCTGAGCCACTCATTCCCCCTTCCTCTCTCCTTTTCACCCACTCATTCCTCCTTCCTTTCTCCCTCTGACCCGCTCCTCCTTACTCTCTCCATCTGACCTGCTCCTCCTCCTTCCTCTCTCCCTCTCCTCCTCCTTCCTCTCTCCCTCTGACCCACTCATTCTTCTTTCCTCTCTCCCCCTGACCCGCTCCTCCTTCCTCTCTCCCTCTGACCCGCTCATTCCTCCCTCCTCTCTCCCTCTGACCCGCTCATTCCTCCTTCCTCTCTCCCTCTGACCCGCTCCTCCTCCTTCCTCTCTCCCTCTCCTCCTCCTTCCTCTCTCCCTCTGACCCACTCATTCTTCTTTCCTCTCTCCCTCTGACCCGCTCATTCCTCCCTCCTCTCTCCCTCTGACCCACTCATTCCTCCTTCCTCTCTCCCTCTGACCCGCTCCTCCTCCTTCCTCTCTCCCTCTGACCCGCTCATTCCTCCCTCCTCTCTCCCTCTGACCCGCTCATTCCTCCTTCCTCTCTCCCTCTGACCCACTCATTCCTCCTTCCTCTCTCCCTCTGACCCGCTCCTCCTCCTTCCTCTCTCCCTCTGACCCGCTCCTCCTCCTTCCTCTCTCCCTCTGACCCGCTCATTCCTCCCTCCTCTCTCCCTCTGACCCGCTCATTCCTCCTTCCTCTCTCCCTCTGACCCGCTCATTCCTCCTTCCTCTCTCCCTCTGACCCGCTCATTCCTCCTTCCTCTCTCCCTCTGACCCGCTCCTCCTCCTTCCTCTCTCCCTCTGACCCGCTCATTCCTCCCTTCTCTCTCCCTCTGACCCGCTCATTCCTCCTTCCTCTCTCCCTCTGACCCGCTCATTCCTCCCTCCTCTCTCCCTCTGACCCGCTCATTCCTCCTTCCTCTCTCCCTCTGACCCACTCATTCCTCCTTCCTCTCTCCCTCTGACCCACTCATTCCTCCCTCCTCTCTCCCTCTGACCCGCTCCTCCTCCTTCCTCTCTCCCTCTGACCCGCTCATTCCTCCCTCCTCTCTCCCTCTGACCCACTCATTCCTCCTTCCTCTCTCCCTCTGACCCGCTCATTCCTCCCTCCTCTCTCCCTCTGACCCGCTCATTCCTCCTTCCTCTCTCCCTCTGACCCACTCAATCCTCCTTCCTCTCTCCCTCTGACCCGATCATTCCTCCTTCCTCTCTCCCTCTGACCCACTCATTCCTCCCTCCTCTCTCCCTCTGACCCGCTCATTCCTCCTTCCTCTCTCCCTCTGACCCACTCATTCCTCCCTCCTCTCTCCCTCTGACCCGCTCATTCCTCCTTCCTCTCTCCATCTGACCCGCTCCTCCTCCTTCCTCTCTCCCTCTGACCCGCTCATTCCTCCTTCCTCTCTCCCTCTGACCCACTCATTCCTCCCTCCTCTCTCCCTCTGACCCGCTCATTCCTCCCTCCTCTCTCCCTCTGACCCACTCATATCTCCTTCCTCTCTCCCTCTGACCCGCTCATTCCTCCCTCCTCTCTCCCTCTGACCCACTCATTCCTCCCTCCTCTCTCCCTCTGACCCGCTCATTCCTCCCTCCTCTCTCCCTCTGACCCGCTCATTCCTCCTTCCTCTCTCCCTCTGACCCGATCATTCCTCCTTCCTCTCTCCCTCTGACCCGCTCATTCCTCCTTCCTCTCTCCCTCTGACCCACTCATTCCTCCTTCCTCTCTCCCTCTGACCCACTCATTCCTCCTTCCTCTCTCCCTCTGACCCACTCATTCCACCTTCCTCTCTCCCTCTGACCTGCTCATTCCTCCTTCCTCTCTCCCTCTGACCTGCTCATTCCTCCTTCCTCTCTCCCTCTGACCCGCTCATTCCTCCTTCCTCTCTCCCTCTGACCCGCTCCTCCTTCCTCTCTCCCTCTGACCCGCTCCTCCTTCCTCTCTCCCTCTGACCTGCTCATTCCTCCTTCCTCTCTCCCTCTGACCCGCTCATTCCTCCCTCCTCTCTCCCTCTGACCCGCTCATTCCTCCTTCCTCTCTCCCTCTGACCCGCTTCTCCTTCCTCTCTCCCTCTGACCTGCTCCTCCTTCCTCTATCCCTCTGACCCGCTCCTTCTTCCTCTCTCTGTCCTGTTCCTGTTTTAGTGTCTCATTCTGTCAGATCTTCTCCCGATCCCTCTCTCTCGCAATCACTCTCTGTCTCACCAACTTCATCACATGCTCCAGTTACCCCCAATACACATTATTTCTCTCTATAGGACATTTTTATTGTACCTGTCTGCTTAAGTTTTACCTGGAAAAATTCCTCCTGCCCCATCAGATGCTTGGCATTCTCCCAGCCAGGTTCTTTATCAAATACAATGCAGAGGGCATCTGTTACCATGACAACGAGTGGTGGGGGAGCTCTGTAACTTCGTATTTCTTCTATGTCTGAGATTTTCAGCTGTTTCTGTGCTGTTGCCCATCGTAGATTGGTCTTGGGGGGATATACAGTGATACAAATACATAATACACAGGGATACACGTTGGGTGAAATACAGAATAAACAAGCACACATAGGGGTAGTGATACCCACGTGAAGGAATAATAGTGATATACAGGAGATTTCATTCACACACTGATACCCACATGGAGAAATAGTGATATACAGGATATTGCATTCACACACTGATACCCACGAGACGGGTGCATAGTGATATACAGGAGATTTCATTCACACACTGATACCCACGAGAAGGGTGAATAGTGATATACAGGAGATTGCATTCACACACTGATACCCATGAGAAGGGTGAATAGTGATATACAGGAGATTGCATTCACACACTGATACCCATGAGAAGGGTGAATAGTGTTATATATAGGAGATTTCATTCACACACTGATACCCACGAGAAGGGTGAATAGTGATATACAGGAGATTACATTCACACACTGATACCCATGAGAAGGGTGAATAGTGTTATATACAGGAGATTACATTCACATACTGATACCCACAAGAAGGGTGAATAGTGTTATATACAGGAGATTACTTTCACACACTGATACCCATGAGAAGGGTGAATAGTGATATACAGGAGATTACATTCACATACTGATACCCACAAGAAGGGTGAATAGTGATATACAGGAGATTACATTCACACACTGATACCCATGAGAAGGGCGAATAGTGTTATATATAGGAGATTACTTTCACACACTGATACCCATGAGAAGGGTGAATAGTGTTATATACAGGAGATTACATTCACATACTGATACCCACAAGAAGGGTGAATATTGATATACAGGAGATTACATTCACACACTGATACCCAAGAGAAGGGTGAATAGTGTTATATAGAGGAGATTGTATTCACACACTGATACCCAAGAGAAGGGTGAATAGTGTTATATAGAGGAGATTGTATTCACACACTGATATGCAGGGGTATACTGAGATAGTGTCTGGTGTCTTTCTACCTCATCCAGCACTTTCATTTGCTGACTCTTTACTGCCCTTATCTGGACATTGTTCTTCTCCTGGGTCCTCTCCAATTCAGCACACTGGTCCTGGACTTGTTTGTGGGACTTTTGGACCAGTCTAAGCTCCTCAGTGCAGATGTGAATATCCTGCGGGGATCACAAGGATACAAATCTGTAACTACCCCCTCAGTCATGTCCAGCTAGCTCTACATGATATTAAGAGTTTCTTTATTACCTCATAATATTATTCTATATTTATATAGCACCAACTAATTCCGCAGCGCTGTACAATAGGGAATAGACATACAGAGGTATTAAATAGTGAAATCAAATGTGGAGAACAGAAGGATCAGAGGGCCCCCTGCTGGTGAGCTCTTACAGTCTAGAGGAGTGTAGGTGTCATGGAGTGACTAGGAAATAACGACACTTGACAAGTACAGATGAAATTAAAATAAACTTTATTTTAAACACAATAGTAGCAGCAATGAATAATACACTTTCACAAGACCAGTGGACACACTTTCTTCCCCCTTCACTAGGCATGTGCGATTTGACCCACGCCTGTACCCAAACGTTAGAGTAAACCCAGGCAACGGGAGCGAGTAGCTCCAGAACACTGGAACACACAGTAGGGACTCTAACGCCACCACCTTCTCGAGGCCAGGTGTGAGGACAGTGAAAGACACTCCCCCAACCTTTCACTAGGCAGGTGTAGCTAGTATCCGAATGGCCCTAGGAACCTTCACAGACTAGATGGGAGGACAGTGCACGGCACTTCCTTAGGCACACCAGGCAGGTGAATAATAGCGCCACTATACCCTACCGCAAGGGTATACCAGGGGCAAGGAAAAACGGCACCTAGAAGGCTAGGTGAGGCAACAACCAAACAGGACAGACCACAGGAGATCAGTGACACAGACTGACGGAGGAAGCACCCAAGCCGGACAGACCACAGGAGGTCAGTGACACGGACTGACCGAGTCAGCACCCAAACCGGACAGACCACAGGAGATCAGTGACACAGACTGATGGAGGAAGCACCCAAACCGGACAGACCACGGGAGGTCAGTGACACGGACTGACCGACAAGCACCGCTACAGGTTAGCAAGCGCAGTAATAGGTAGGCCCAGGCAGCAAGGATCTCAGTAGCCAGGCTGGGTAGCCGAGGTTGGTAATCGCAACTGGAAAGCAACAGAGGTAGAGTAGCCAGAGGAAGCCAGGGGTCATAGCCAGATCGGGTAGTCAGACGAAGCCAGTAGTCAGAGCCGGATCCGGTAGTCAGACGTAGCCAGGAGTTAGAGCTGGATCCGGTAGTCAGACGTAGCCATGAGTTAGAGCAGGAACGGGTAGTCAGACATAGCCAGGAGTCAGAGCCAGATCAGGTAGTCAGATGTAGCCAGGAGTTAGAGCTGGATCCGGTAGTCAGACGTAGCCAGGAGTTAGAGCTGGATCCGGTAGTCAGACGTAGCCATGAGTTAGAGCAGGAACGGGTAGTCAGACATAGCCAGGAGTCAGAGCCAGATCAGGTAGTCAGATGTAGCCAGGAGTCAGAGCAGGAACGGGTAGTCAGACATAGCCAGGAGTCAGAGCCAGAATGGGTAGTCAGACGGCGCAGGAGTAATACACAGGAACAGCAATGGACCAACACAGCACTAGGCTCAGGTACACCACGAAAGGGCACTGGTAACTTGAAATGGTGAGGCTTTTAAGGCCTAGCAGTTGGGCGGAGAGATGACATCACTAAACCAGTGACCTATAAGAACAGCGACTTGCATAGAGCGACAGCCAGGAAGTAACAAGGTCGCTGTTAGAGCAATTAAACACTGGAGGCAATCACGGGCACCGTGGTCGTACCCCTCACTCAACAATCTCCCCCCCCCCGCGGAGGAGACCACATCTTATTGGGAAATTTCGCATGAAATCTGCGCAGCAATCTAGGAGCGTGAATATCATACTGATTTACCCAGGAAAGCTCCTCCGGACCATAACCTTTCCAATGGACAAAATATTGGATGCGCCCCCGGACCTTGTGGGAGTCCAGAATGCTTTGGATCTCATACTCATCCTGAATTTGAATGTGCACTGGACTTGGGGCTACAGGAGCGGATGAGTAGCGGCTACAGATCAGCGGTTTCAGGAGTAAGACATGAAAGACGCTGTGAATGCGCATGTTCCTGGGAAGGTCTAAAGTGTAAGACACAGGGTTTATTCTACGGAGCACCCGGAAGGGTCCTATGAAACGTGGAGCCATCTTATGACAGGGCACTTGCATGTGCAAATTTCTGGTGGCCAACCAGACTCTATCCCCCACCTGAAAGACAGGAGTAGGACGTCTCCTGTGATCTGCGTGTCTCTGATAGCGCTCTGAGGACCTTTGTAAGGCTTTCTGAACCTGTGCCCATGTGGAGCAGAGCTGCCGCATATGCTCATCCAGAGCCGGAATATCCTGTGCCTGAAATGAATCCGGGAGCATAGATGGTTGGAAATCATAGTTAATCAGGAAGGGAGAGCAGAAGTGAAGCAGCGCAAGAATTGTTCCAACCCCTGATTGGCTCTTTCCGCAGCACCATTAGTCTGGGGGTGCAAGGCAGAAGAAAGTAACAGTTTGATGCCCATCTGGTCACAAAAGGCCCTCCAAAACCTTGATACAAACTGACTTTCACGATCAGAAACCACAACCCGAGGTACTCCGTGGAGCCTGTATAACTCCCTGGCAAATACCATAGCCAATTCCTTAGAGGAGGATAGTCTTTGAAGCGGAACGAAATGTGCCATTTTGGAGAATTGATCCACTATCATTAGTATGACTGTACAGCCCTTGGATCTAGGCAATTCCACCATAAAATCTAAGGAAATGTGTGACCATGGGAGCTCGCCATTATGAACTGTCTGGAGCAGCCCTAGAGGAAGATGCCTAGGAGCTTTGGCACGAGCACACACAGAACAAGCCTCCACAAAGGCTGCACAATCCGCCCTTAAACTAGGCCACCAAAAGAGCTGTGAAATTGACAAAATTAATTGATCCCGACCAATGTGTCCTGCTGCCTTGGATGAATGACAGGTTTCGAGCAGCTTAGTGCGGAGATTGTCAGTTACAAAACATTTGCCACTGGGTTTCTCAACTGGAGCATTACCTTGTGAAGCCAGAATCTCCTTTCCCAGGGGAGAAGTAAAGCTAGTACGTATAGCCAAAATGCAATCAGAAGGGATAATCGGAACGGGTTCACTTTCAGATTCACACTTTGGGCCAAATTGTCTAGACAAGGCGTCAGCTCGGGTGTTCTTGGAACAAGGGAGGTACGCAACTACAAAGTTAAATCTAGACAGGAATAATGTCCATCTGGCCTGTCTGGGTGACAATCTCTTGGCCTCTAATAAGTATGTCAAGTTTTTATGATCCGTTAAAATCAGAATAGGAGCCTTTGTCCCCTCCAGGAGGGGATACCATTCACGAAGAGTGAGGATAATGGCTAGCAGTTCATGTCCCCTATATCATATAGGCTTTGAGCCTTAGTTATTTTTAGAAAAATCCACAGGGCATCAGAGGCTTGCCAGGCTCAGATCTTTCAGACAGTACTGCCCCTACACCTGTCTCAGATTCATCCACCTCCACGGTAAAAGGCAATTCGGTGTTAGGATGTACCAATACTGGGGCCATCGAAAAGGCAGATTTCAAGGTTTCAAAAGCATTGTTGGCCTCAGTGGACCAAACCGATGGGTTAGCGATAGTGATGATCGAGCACCCCAATGCTCGGGTGTTCGGGTGCTCTGGCCGAGCACCCCCGGAGGCTCGAGTGCTCGGCCGAGCACCCGAGCCCCATTGAAGTCAATGGGAGGACTCGAGCATTACACCAGGCACCCCCTGCTCTGATGAGGGGAGGGTGCCTGGTCCATAGGAAAAGGGCAGAAAATGATGGAAACACCACAGAAATGGTTCAGGGACAGCATAGGGAGGATGTCTGGATGCATCTTGGACTCCAACGTCGCTGCTGGGAACGATGTTTCGCCCGTAGTACGCCATTTTTACAGACTGACCGTAAAACACACAAAAAGGAAGATAAAAACGACTTTAGGCGAAAAATTGTTACCAAACAGTATTTGCTGTATATTTACTTGTATATCATCTGCAAATTCTGCAAAAAATTTCATCGATTTTTCTGAACTGGGGCCATGATTAAGAGGGAAACGTGCGCAGAGGCAAATTCTGCAAAAAATTTCCTCGATTTTTCTGAACTGGGGCCATGATTAAGAGGGAAACGTGCGCAGAGGCAAATTCTGCAAAAAATTTCCTCGATTTTTCTGAACTGGGGCCATGATTAAGAGGGAAATGTGCGCAGAGGCAAATTCTGCAAAACATTTCCTCGATTTTTCTGAACTGGGGCCATGATTAAGAGGGAAACGTGCGCAGAGGCAAATTCTGCAAAACATTTCCTCGATTTTTCTGAACTGGGGCCATGATTAAGAGGGAAACGTGCGCAGAGGCAAATTCTGCAAAAAATGTCCTCGATTTTTCTGAACTGGGGCCATGATTAAGAGGGAAACGTGCGCTGAGCCGACCATCTAAAACATTATGGGTGAGGGTCTGCTGCGGAGCTGACCATCCTAAACATTATATGCGAAGGACCGCTAGTGAGCTGACGCTATAAAACATTATATGAGAGGGCCCGCTAGAGAGCTGACCCAATAAAACATTATATAAGAAGGCCCGCTGGTGAGCTGACCTATACAAAAAGTTGTCAAACAGGGCCCGCTGGTGAGCTGGCCCTATACAAAAATTATATCACAGGGCCCGCTGGTGAGCTGGCCCTATATAAAAATTATATCACAGGGTATATGGAAGAGAGTCAACCATATACCCGTTTTTTGGGTGGAAGGGGTGAATGGGAATACAGAGTATTCCCATCATTGTAAATAACATATCTAAAGTGACTTTATGTTCACCCGGGGCTTTCCTCCAGTGGAGTGGAGAAGTCAGGGGAAATCCAGGCCTTGTTCATTTTTATAAGTGTCAACCTATCAGCATTTTCGGTGGAAAGGCGGATACGCTTATCTGTTATGATGCCACCAGCAGCACTAAATACCTGCTCAGACAGAACGCTGGCGGCAGGGCAGGCCAGCACCTCCAAGGCGTAGAGTGCCAGTTCATACCACGTGTCCAGCTTGGACACCCAGTAGTTGTAAGGCACAGAGGGATCAGTGAGGACGCTGACACGGTCTGCTACGTACTCCTTCACCATCTTCCAAAACTTTTCCCTCCTTGTGACACTAGGCTGCGCATCAGGGTGAGGGTGCTGGCGGGGTGTCATGAAGGTGTCCCACGCCTTGGAGAGTGTTGCCCTGCCTTTGTCGGAACTGCTGTGTGCTCCCCTTTTCTCCCCTTCTCGGTTGGCCAAGGTAGCACGTACTCTGCCGCCAGCGTTGTCAGATGGAAAATTTTGGAGCAATTTTTCCACAAGAACCTTCTGGTATTGCACCATTTTGCTTGTCCTCTCCACCGGAGGAATGAGAGATGAGAAATTCTCTTTGTAGCGGGGGTCCAGAAGGGTGAACACCCAGTAATCCGTGTTGTCTAAAATGCGTATAACGCGTGGGTCACGGGAAAGGCAGCCTAACATAAAGTCAGCCATGTGTGCCAGAGTACCAACAGGCAAGATTTCGCTGTCCTCACCAGGAGGATGACTCTCAATCTCCTCATCCTCTTCCTCCTCTTCTGCCCACCCACGCTGAAGAGATGGAACTAAAGTTCCATGGCTACCCTCTGTAGCGGAGGCAACCGTGTCTTCCTCCTCCTCCTCCTCCTCCTCCGCCTCCTCCAATTGTCGCTGAGAAGACGAAGTGAGGGTGCTCTGGCTATCACCTTGTGTAAGCTCTTCCTCCCGCATTTTCACCTCTTCCACATGCAAAGCGTCGGTTTTAATTGTGAGCAGCGAGCGTTTCAGTAGACACAGAAGTGGGATGGTTACACTGATAATAGCGTTATCGCCGCTCACCATCTGTGTCGATTCCTCAAAATTGCGTAAAACCTCACAGAGGTCTGACATCCATTCCCACTCCTCACTTCTGATTAGAGGAAGTTGAACGGAGAGGCGACGACCGTGTAACAGCTGGTACTCCACTACTGCCCTCTGCTGCTCACAAAGCCGGGCCAACATGTGGAAGGTGGAGTTCCAGCGCGTGCTCACGTCACACAGCAGCTGGTGAGCTGGCAATTGTAAGCGCTGCTGCAGCTTCAACAGGCCGGCTGAAGCTGTTGATGACTTACGGAAATGTGCACACACGCGGCGCACCTTGGTCAAGAGATCATGCAAATTGAGGTAGGTTTTTAGAAATCGCTGAACCACTAAATTAAATACATGCGCTAGGCATGGTACGTGTGTGAGCTTGCCGAGCTCCAAAGCTGCCACCAAGTTACGCCCATTATCACACACAACCATGCCTGGTTGCAGGTTGAGTGGCGAGAGCCACTGCTCGGTCTGGTGACTAATCCCCTGCAACAGCTCTGAGGCCGTGTGCTGTTTGTCCCCAAGGCAGATCAGCTTCAGCACGGCCTGTTGACGTTTCCCCACTGCAGTGCTAAACTGCTTCCAGCTACCGGCTGATGGGTGAGTGGCGCTGCGCGCAGAGAATTCGGAGGTGGAAACGGAGGAGGAGGAGGAGGAGCCAATAACGTAGGTGCTGGCGGAAACCCTGATAGAGGTAGGGCCCGCAATCCTCGGCGTGGGTAGCACCTGTGCCATCCCAGGGTCCGAGTCGCTCCCAGCCTCCCCGACATTCACCCAGTGTGCCGTCAGGGAAATGTAGCGTCCCTGGCCACAAACACTTGTCCATGTGTCAGTCGTTAAGTGGACCTTCCCAGTAACTGCGTTGGTCAGGACACGGGTGATGTTACGGGACACATGGTGGTGTAAGGCGGGGACGGCACACCGGGAAAAGTAGTGGCGGCTGGGGACTGCGTACCGAGGGACAGCTGCTGCCATCAGGCTGCGGAAGGACTCAGTCTCCACAAGTCTAAATGGCAGCATTTCGATGGCCAGTAATTTGGAAAGGTGTGAGGTTAGTGATATGGCCTGTGGGTGGGTGGCTGGGTATTTTCGCTTGCGCTCAAATGCCTGGGGTAACGACATTTGGACGCTGCGCTGGGACAGGGAAGTGGATGTGGTCGCTGATGGTGCTTCAGATGGTACAGGTGCAGGGCGGGAGGTATGCGGGCCTGCGCCTTCGACAGGCGATTGGCCGGCACCGAAAACAGGGGAAGAGGAGGCAGTGGTGTGGCCTGCAGACACAGATTGGCGATCCTGGCGTTCCTCCCACTTATTACGGTGCTTGGATGCCATGTGTCGGATCATGCTGGTGGTGGTGAGGTTTCTAGTGTTCATACCTCGGCTCATTCTGGTGTGGCACAGGTTGCAAACTACAATTTTTTTGTCGTCCGCACTTTCCTTAAAAAAACGCCATACCGCGGAACACCTAGCCCTTGGCAAGGGAGATTTACGCAAGGGGGTGCTCCGTGGAACATTTGCGGGCCGGTTTGGTGCGGTCCGCCTTCTTTCTTTAGCCACACCACTGCCTCTTCCAGCCTGTTGCGGTGCTGCAGATGGCTCACCCTCAGGACTGCTGTCATCGCTCGGCTCTCCACCTTCCCAGGTGGGGTCAGTCACCTCATCGTCCACCAAGTCCTCCTCCACTTCCTCACTCTGATCATCCTCCTCATTTCTTGATCCCACCACATACTCAGTCATTGACAACTGTGTATCATCCTCCTCATCAAGGTCTTGAGACAGTAATAGTGGTTGATTTGATGGCAACTGTGTCTCATCATCATCATCCACTTCCTTTGACCTTAAATGCCGTTCCCCTCTGTCATCTTCTTGTGATTGGGTACCCTCTAGAGGTTGTGAATCAGGGCACAAGATTTCATGTTCCTCTGCAAGCGTGCTTGGAGAGAGGTTCAAATGAAGGATTGGTGATGAGACGAGCTCCTCACTATATCCCAGTGTGGGATCACTTCTTTGGCCAGACCCTCTATGGTGGGAGGAAGGATGATCAGGGTGAGGATTATGTTGACCAGACTCTTGGCTACTGAGAGTGGACTTGGTGGAAGACAGGGTGGTGCTTAACCGACTGGAAGCAGTATCACCTGAAATCCAACCGACCACCTGTTCGCAGTGGTCTGACCTCGAGAGTGATGTCCTGCGACGCCCTGTAAACTGAGACATGAAGCTAGGTATGGTGGATGTCTTTCTTTCTTGTGCTCTGGCACCAGGCACAGTTTCTACGCGTCCTGACCCGCGCCCTGAACTATCAGGATCACGTCCACTTCCCCGTCCCTTTTTACCCGCCTTCTTCATATTACACGGAATATGTGCTGCTAATCTGCAACTTTGCACACTAAACAGAATGTGCTGCTAATCTGCAACTTTGCACACTAAACAGAATGTGCTGCTAATCTGCGGCTAGGCACAGTGAAAGGAATATGTGACGTTTATTTTTTACACTTTGCACACTAAACAGAATGTGCTGCTAATCTGCAACTTTGTACACTAAACAGAATGTGCTGCTAATCTGCGGCTAGGCACAGTGAAAGGAATATGTGACGTTTATTTTTTACACTTTGCACACTAAACAGAATGTGCTGCTAATCTGCGGCTAGGCACAGTGAACGGAATATGTGACGTTTATTTTTTACACTTTGCACACTAAACAGAATGTGCTGCTAATCTGCAACTTTGCACACTAAACAGAATGTGCTGCTAATCTGCGGCTAGGCACAGTGAAAGGAATATGTGACGTTTATTTTTTACACTTTGCACACTAAACAGAATGTGCTGCTAATCTGCAACTTTGCACACTAAACAGAATGTGCTGCTAATCTGCGGCTAGGCACAGTGAAAGGAATATGTGACGTTTATTTTTTACACTTTCCACACTAAACAGAATGTGCTGCTAATCTGCAACTTTGCACACTAAACAGAATGTGCTGCTAATCTGCGGCTAGGCACAGTGAACGGAATATGTGACGTTTATTTTTTACACTTTCCACACTAAACAGAATGTGCTGCTAATCTGCAACTTTGCACACTAAACAGAATGTGCTGCTAATCTGCGGCTAGGCACAGTGAACGGAATATGTGACGTTTATTTTTTACACTTTGCACACTAAACAGAATGTGCTGCTAATCTGCAACTTTGCACACTAAACAGAATGTGCTGCTAATCTGCAACTTTGCACACTAAACAGAATGTGCTGCTAATCTGCGGCTAGGCACAGTGAACGGAATATGTGACGTTTATTTTTTACACTTTCCACACTAAACAGAATGCGCTGCTAATCTGCAACTTTGCACACTAAACAGAATGTGCTGCTAATCTGCAACTTTGCACACTAAAAAGAATGTGCTGCTAATCTGCAACTTTGCACACTAAACAGAATGTGCTGCTAATCTGCAACTTTGCACACTAAACAGAATGTGCTGCTAATCTGCAGCTAGGCACAGTGAACGGAATATGTGACGTTTTTTTTTTAAATGTTTGCCCCCCCAAACAAAATATAACTGCTGCCCCCACACACAACAGTCCTAAAAAGGACTTTTGGGTCTTTGTATGTTGTTCCAACACTTTTCTTCTCCCTACACTGACTTTCCCTTCCTATCCTCATCTCTCCCTGGCTAAGACTGAGCCGAACTCGCTGGTCAGGTGCTATACAGCACCCGATCACGGGTTCTGGCCAGCCAATCAGTGTAATGCCAGCAGCCAACATGGCTGCTGGCATTACACTGATGTCAGAGCCTCCCCGCACGTTTATTGGCTGCGCAGCAGCCGCGAAACGTGCGGGGAGGAGACCCGAACATGGCGGGCGAGCACATGCGGTACTCGTACGAGTACCGCCATGTGCCGAGCAGAGCGATGCTCGAGCCGAACCAAGCTTCGGCCGAGCTTGCTCGCTCATCACTAGTTAGCGACCTTATGAGTTAAATCAGTCAAGGGTTTGACCAAGGTAGAGAAATTTGGAATGAATTTTCTATAATAATTCGCAAATCCGAGGAATCTTTGTATGGCCTTCAGACCCACCGGACGTGGCCATTGCAGAACTGCAGAGAGTTTTTCTGTATCCATAGCAATACCTCCAGCAGATATAACATAACCCAAGAAGGGCACCTGGTCTTTATGAAATTCGCACGTCTCAAGTTTGCAATACAGTTTGTTTTCTCTCAGTTTTTGCAATACTGTAGCAACATCTCTCCTATGAGTCTCAATATCAGGAGAGTGTATCAAGATATTGTCCAGGTAAACCACTACACAAGACTGTGGTAGACTTCTCAAAACATTGTTTATGAACTCCTGAAAGACCGCTGGGGCATTGCATAGCCCAAATGGCATGACCAAATACTCATAATGGCCACTACGAGTGTTAAAAGCGGACTTCCACTCATCGCCCTCCTTGATTCTAATCAAATTATATGCTGCCCTCAAATCAAGCTTCGTAAACACAGAGGAACCCTTCAGGCGGTCAAATAATTCTGTAATTAACAGAATGGGGTACTCGTTTTTCACCATCAGTTTATTTAGACCTCTATAGTCAATGCAGGGTCTAAGCTCCCCGTTCTTTTTCTTGACAAGAAAAAATCCAGCCCCCGCGGGCAAGGAAGATTTTCTAATTATGCCTCTGGACAATGCATCAGTAATGTATTCCTCCATTACTCGATTCTCCTCCACCGACAAAGGATAGGTGCGGCCCATGGGAGGTATTGAACCTGGCATTAAATTAATAGCACAATCATACGTTCTATGTTCCGGCAAAGTGCTAGCCTCCCCCTTACTGAACACCTCACTGAAAGACTGGTACACTGAGGGTAAAGAGGGGGAGGTACAAAATATCTTAATAGGTTGTTGTAGACAGGCCCCTTTACAATAGTCAGACCACGATAATATGTCACAAGTCTCCCAGTCTACTCTGGGATTGTGCTTCTGGAGCCACGGGAAACCCAGAATAACGGCATGGTGTGGAGACTGAACAACCTGAAATTGTAGAGTCTCAACATGAAGACCTCCTACCCTTAGGTATAGTGGACAAGTCTCATGTGTGACATGGGATGGTTCTAGTGGACGACCATCAATAGCCTCTACAGCCAATGGAGACTCACGGAGCATCACGGGAATATTATGTGCCTTAGCAAACTCACCATCCATAAAATAGCCTGCAGCACCAGATTCGATCAGGGCTCGGGTAACCACTGAGGAGATAACCCAAGAAATAGCCAACTGCAAAATGGGCTTGGTTAGATCCTGATCTGGGGACTGACTGACTCCACCTAGGATCTGTCCCCTCAGAGATCCTAGGTGCGTGCGTTTCCCGGACGTACAGGACAAGCTCGTAACAAATGTCCAGCCTTTCCACAATATAGGCATAGACCCTCTCTACGGTGGAAGGATTGCTCCTCCGTGGACAAACGTGTAAAGCCAACCTACATAGGCTCAACTTTACTAACCTCCAAGCTAGGTGGCAAGGGAGGTGAGGGAGGCATGGGTGGGAACTCCCTGTTAGGTACCAATCGTGACTCATGCCTTCTCATGTGGTTCTTATATGTGGACCTTTCTCTTATACGGGTGTCAGTTAATATAATGAAGGAAATCAACTGATCCAAATCAACTGGCAAAGAAAGAAAAAAAAAAAGAAAAAACAGGAGATGCGCCTATGGTGTATTACCAGAGTTGGTAAGATGGCAGAATGTATATACACAATAGTTCAACTCACATTTAATAAATGTTAGTAATCAGGCTTATACCTGTCACCAACTTAAAAAGCCTGCAGGGTACTTTACCCGTCCCTGCAAAGGTATATGATGTCCACTGTTCATGTCCTCCACCAGAACCAATCTCCATTTTACAGGACCTGGAACTCCAATGATACTCCACAGAAATCCAAACAGGAAAAAAGAAATACTATATGTCACCATTAAAATAAAAATAAAAAAATAATAAAAAAGGAACCGTTCTGGACTGATTAATAATACAATTTTATTAATAAAAAGTGCTAGAAAGGGTAAGCGTTTCACAGCAGTAGCTGCTTTATCAAACCCTTAATATCAGTATACAAAAAAGCCAGTATTAGCAAGACCAGAACGATTACAAACAGATACATATGTGTTAGTGTCAGCCACCTATTTTGTAAGTGCAATTTCATTGGTGGTGGTTGGTGTTTTTTTACTATTACGTTAATACACTAGGAGCGCAACTTGTTTTTTTCTTTTGTTTTTACAAAAAACTGGCAGCTCACAGGCTGCTATTTTATCCTTAATCGCATCATTCAGCCCTTGCGAGAAAGCTTCCACCAGAGCTTCATTGTTCCAGCCTACCTCTACCGCTAGTGTGCGAAATTCTATAGCATATTCTGCTGTTGAATCGTCATGAGTTTTTTTGCAGCAGAGATTGACCGGCCTGGAACATCAAAAACCCTGAGGAAGGCCACAACAAATTGAGTGAAGTTAGAAGTTATGGGTTTAGCTATCTCCCACAATGGATTGGCCCATGCCAAAGCTTTGCCGGTCAACAAGGAAATCATGAAGCCTACTTTGCTTCTCTCGTTTTGAAATGCATGGGGTACCAGTTCCAAAAAAATTCCAAGTTGGTTAATGAACCCATGACACAACATGGGATCCCCATCGTATCATAGGGGAAGTGGAGCGGTACCAGACAACCCTCTATAGCACGCATTCTCCACTTGAGTGGTTGTTACTGATACTGATACTGAGGAGGCCATCAGTGGTTGCCCAACCTTGTCGAGATGCACAGTTTGGTCTAGGAGTGTCTGCAACACTGCTGACAATTGATCAAGATGTTGTTCCTGCATGTCCATCCTGGACATGATAGTCAGTGGCTGCCCACTACTGGTATCTGTATCTGTATCTGGTATCTGTATCTGTCAGTGTTCATGGCCCTTTCATACTGTCATGGAGGAAATAACGATACTTGACAAGTACAGATGAAATTAAAATAAACTTTATTTTAAACACAATAGTAACAGCAATGAATAACACACTTTCACAAGACCAGGGAAGAACAGTGCACACACTTTCTTCCCCCTTCACTAGGCAAGTGCGATAGACCCACATCTGTACCCGAACGTTAGCGTAAACCCAGGTAAAGGGAGCGAGTAGCTCCAGAACACTGGAGCAACACAGTAGCGACTCTAACTCCACCACCTTCTCGAGGCTAGGTGTGAGGACAGTGCAAGACACTTCCTCAACCGTTCACTAGGCAGGTGTAGCTAGTATCCGAACGACCCTTGGAACCTTCACAGACTAGATGGGAGGACAGTGCACGGCACTTCCTTAGTCACACCAGGCAGGTGAATAATAGCGCCACTATACCCTACCGCAAGGGTATACCAAAGGCAAGGTAAAACAGCACCTAGAAGGCTAGGTGAGGCAACACTCAAACCGGACAGACCACAGGAGGTCAGTGACACGGACTGACCGAGTCAGCACCCAAACCAGACAGACCACGGGAGGTCAGTGACACGGCCTGACCGACAAGCATTGCTACAGGGTAGCATGTGCGGTAATAGGTAGGCCCAGGCAGCAAGGATCTCAGTAGCCGGGCTGGGTAGCCGAGGCTGGTAATTATAACTGGAACGCAACAGAGGAAGAGTAGCCAGAGGAAGTCAGCGGTCAGAGCCGGATCGGGTAGTCAGACGAAGCCAGTAGTCAGAGCCGGATCTGGTAGTCAGATGTAGCCAAGAGTCAGAGCTGGAACGGGTAGTCAGACATAGTCAGAAGTCAGAGCCAGAATGGGTAGTCAGATGGAGCAGGAGTAATACACAGGAACAGCAATGGACCAACACAGCACTAGGCTCAGGTACACCACGAAAGGGCACTGGTAACTGGACATGCTTTTAAGACCTAGCAGATGGGCAGAGAGATGACATCACTAAACCAGTGACCTATAAGAACAGGGACTTGCATAGAGCGACAGACAGGAAGTAACAAGGTCGCTGTTAGTGCAATTAAACACTGGAGGCAATCATGGGCACCGTGATAGTAGGTTGGACACAGAAGTAGTAAGTGCTATTGGGTATAAGTGCCTCCTGCCACATGAACTGCCGGGCAGTGGGTGGGAGGGAGAAGTGCTGTTGAGTGCAGTGGTCCAGGCAAGGGGTGGTTCTTGGTGATTATGTTTATGGAGGTAGGGGATAGGCTTCCCTGAAGAGGTGACTTAGCGGAGAGCTAGTCACTGACCCATTATAGTTAGGGCGGTCTAAGTATGAATCCAGATTGCAGGGGATCTAACAGGGAACAGGAGCCGGTTATATACAAGTAGATAGAGGAGCTTGGAGGCGAATGGGAGAAGAGAAATGGGCCGTATTTGGAGAGTGAGTTCTGGTCCAGGGAAGGTTTCTTTAAAGGGGATATATCACCTTAAAATTTTTTTGACCATAGGTTTTGTTACTAAAGTATTGTTAGGAAAGCTGGTTGTTTTTTTGTAATGTAAGTACTTTTGCAGATATTCTATTTTTAAGCTTTGCCGATCATCATAATGTACCATGCTGATTCTTCAGCACAGCTCTTCTTGCCTGCCTAATTCTCCTCCCCCCAGGGAGCCGTTCATGCTTCCCTTCCTTGTGGTGTGAATGTCTTCTTTCGTCATATCAAGCTCCGGTTACCATTATACTGAGGAGGAGAAGACGAACTGGGCTGTGCATGTTACACAGAAGTGCACAGCACAGAAGATAGAATATCTGCAATTAAAATTAAAAAACAGACAAATAGCTTTTCTAATAATACTTTAGTGAAAAAACCTATGGTGACATTTTTTAAGGTGAAACATCCACTTTAAGATGGGTGTGATTAGTGCGTGTTTGAAAGAGGATGGGAAGGTGCCGGTTGACAGAGAGAGGGTGAATAAGTGAGTACGGGTTGGCGTTACTAGAGAAGAGAGTTCTTCAGTGAGTTGAGATGGGATTGGGTCAAGAGGGCACATGGTTAGGTTTTCCGTGTGAGAAGGGGAACTTCATCCTCGCTCACGGGTGAGAAGGCGCTAAGTGTGCATGTGGGAGAGAGGTGAGAGGGATAAGCTGGCTGGGTGGGGGTGTAAGTGATGAGATTTCATGTCTGATGGAGTCGATCTTGTCCTTGAAGTGGGTGGCAGAGAAGTTAGTGCAAAGTGTTTGTGTTGGTGGGTTTCAGGTTAGAGGAAAGATTAGAAATTAGAGAGGACAAGTATGACTGTTTGGCCAGGGAGAGGGCAGAGGTATAAGAACGGAGAATTAATTGTAGTGTATGAAGTCCGCTGTGGAGTGTAAAAAACTCATATCCTGCACCTGGAGAAAAGGTAAGTGTGAGACCCGGCTCTTATTTACATACACCCCAAAATTCTCACCCCACAGCACCCACACAGATGCTGATCCGAGCTCATCTACTCCCAAAACTTCCTCAGCTATTTTTTTGGAGGTCCTCTACTGCCATATCTTCAACTTATCCACCCCCCAACTATGATTGTCCCTCACTCCCCGGAGATCACACAATGATACCTGCTCTGCTTCCTTCAGGCGAGAGGTGAGGGCTGTCAGCTCCGAAGTGCACTGGTCTCTCTCTGCTCCCACCTCCTGTACCCGCAGAACAGCAGTGCGTAGACTGGGGAGAAAGAATGCCAGTCACAATCACCTTCCTTATGTCTCTGGCCATCGCACTCACCAGTGTCACCCAGCCCTCTAGGCTCTCAGTAATTCCACTCTTTCTCTTTATGTCTCTCTTCTTATCCCTCTCACTTTCTGCATCTATCACCGATCTGTCTCTGACCAGCTCTCTCCCACATCTCTTCTACATCCCTCTCGCACTTTTCTCTCCCTCCCTCCTTCTGCCATCTTTTTCCCACTCTGGCATCCCGTTCTCTTCTTTTTTCTCACATCTCTCCCTCTCTCCCACCCAGTAGGGTCTAATCAAGTTTAAAGACATCAAATGCTTTTTAAAATGAAGAGTTTTGGTCGAACCTTTACACTGCTTTGCCAAACTGATCTCGAATGTAACCTATATCACTGTGTCATTGTGTTACTATATTACTGTGTTACTGTGTCACTATGTTACTGTGTTATTGTGTTACTATGTTACTGTGTCACTCTGTTACTGTGTCACTCTGTTACTGTGTTACTATGTTACTGTGTTACGATGTCATGGTCACTATGTCACAGTGTTACTAGGTCATTGTGTTACTGTGTTACTATGTTACTGTGTTACGATGTCATGGTTACTATGTCATTGTGTTACTATGTTACTGTGTGATATTGTTACTATATTACTGTGTTACTGTGTCGCTATGTCACCATGTCATTGTGTTACTTTGTCACTGTGTCACTATTTCACCATGTCATGGTGTTACTGTGTCACTATGTTGCTGTGTCACTGTGTTACTATGTCACTGTGTCACTATGTTACTGTGTTAGTATGTTGCTGTATCACTGTGTTATTATGTTACTCTGTTAGTGTTACTGTATTACTGTGTTACTATAATACTGTGTTACTGTGTCACTGTGTTACTGTGTTATTATGTTACTATGTTACTGTGTCACTCTGTTACTGTGTTACTGTATTACAATGTTACTGTGTCACTGTGTTACTGTATTATTATGTTACTCTGTTACCGTGTTACTGTGTCACTGTGTCACTATTTCACCATGTCATGGTGTTACTGTATCACTGTGTTACAATGTCACTGTGTTACTATGTCACTGTGTTAGTATTACTATGTTACTATGTGACTGTGTTAGTATTAATGTGTTACTATGTTACTGTCTTAGTATGTTGCTGTATCACTGTGTTACTATGTTACTGTGTCACTTTGTTACTATGCTACTGTGTTAGTAGGTTACTATGTTGCTGTGTCACGGTGTTACTATGTTACTGTATCTCTATGTTACTGTGTTACTATGTTACTATGTCACTGTTGCACTATGTATGTTACTGTGTCTCTATGTTACTGTGTCTGTATGTTACTATGTTATTGTTACTGTTACTTGGTTAGTATGTTACTATGTTAGTATTACTACGTTACAGTGTTACTGTGTTACTATGTTACTATGTCACTGTGTCACTATGTATGTTACTGTGTTAGTATGTTACTGTGTCACTGTGATACTTTGTTACTGTGTCTCTATGTTACTGTGTCTGTATGTTACTATGTTATTGTTACTGTTACTTGGTTAGTATGTTACTATGTTAGTATTACTACGTTACAGTGTTACTGTGTTACTATGTTACTATGTCATTGTGTCACTATGTATGTTACTGTGTTGTTTTGTTACTGTGTCACTGTGTTACTTTGTTACTGTGTCTCCATGTTACTCTGTCAGTATGTTACTATGTTAGTGTTACAGTGTTACTCTGTTAGTATGTTACTATGTTATCATGTTTGTGTTACTGTGTTACTATGTTAGTATTACTATGTTACTGTGTTACTATGTTAGTATTACTATGTTACTGTGTTACTATTTTACTATGTTACTGTATTACTATGTTACTATGTAATCATGTTTGTGTTACTGTGTTAATATGTTAGTGTTACTATAGTACTGTGTTACTATTTTACTATGGTAGTTTTGCTATGTTACTGTTCTAGTATTACTATGTTACTATATTACTATATTACTATGTTACTATATTACTATGTTACTATGTTAGTATTACTATGTTACTATATTACAGTGTTACTATATTACTGTGTTAGTATGTTACTATATTACTGTTACTTTGTTACTGTGTTACTATGTTACTATATTACTGTATTACTATGTTACTATGTTACTATATTACTGTGTTACTATATTGCTGTGTTACTATATTACTGTGTTACTATGTTACTACATTACTGTGTTACTATGTTACTATATTACTGTATTACTGTGTTACTATGTTACGATATTACTATGTTACTGTGTTACTATATTACTGTGTTACTATATTACTATATTACTATGTTAGTATATTACTATATTACTGTGTTACTATATTACTATGTTACTATATTACTATGTTAGTGTTACTATGTTACTATATTACTGTATTACTATTTTACTATGTTAGTTTTTCTGTTACTATATTACTATGTTTCTGTATTACTATATTACTGTGTTACTATATTACTATGTTACTATGTTACTGTGTTACTATATTACTGTGTTACTATATTACTATGTTACTGTATTACTATGTTACTATGTTACTATATTACTATGTTACTGTATTACTATGTTACTATATTAATATATTACTATGTTACTATATTACTGTATTACTATATTACTATGTTACTATATTACCATGTTTCTATGTTACTATTTTACCATTTTACTATATTACTATATTACCATGTTACTATATTACCATGTTACTATTTTATTATATTACTATATTACTGTGTTACTATATTACTATGTTACTTTATTACTGTATTACTATGTTATTGTGTTACTATGTTACTATATTACTGTGTTACTATATTACTATGTTACTATATTACTGTGGTACTATATTACTATATTACTTTGTTACTATATTACCATGTTACTATGTTACTACATTACTGTGTTACTATATTACTATATTACTATGTTACTATATTACTATGTTACTATATTACTATATTACTATATTACTATGTTACTATATTACTGTGTTACTGTATTACTATATTACTGTGTTACTATATTACTATATTACTTTGTTACTATATTACCATGTTACTATGTTACTACATTACTGTGTTACTATATTACTATATTACTATGTTACTCTATTACTATGTTACTATATTACTATATTACTGTATTACTATATTACTATGTTACTATATTACTATGTTACTGTATTACTATATTACTGTGTTACTATATTACTATGTTACTATATTACTATGTTAGTGTTACTATGTTATTAAATTACTGTATTACTATTTTACTATATTAGTTTTGCTGTTACTATATGACTATGTTACTATGTTACCGTGTTACTATGTTACAATGTTACTAAATTACAATGTTACTGTGTTACTATATTACTGTGTTACTATATTACTATGTTACTGTGTTACTATATTACTGTATTACTATGTTACTATATTACTGTGTTACTATGTTACTGTATTACTATATTACTGTGTTACTATATTACTATGTTACTATTTTACCGTGTCACTATGTAACTATATTACAATGTTACTGTGTTACTATGTTACTGTGTTACTATATTACTATGTTACTGTAATACTATATTACTATGTTACTATAATACTATGATACTATGTTACTATATTACTATATTACTGTGTTAATGTGTTACTATGTTACTATATTACTATATTACTATATTACTATGTTACTATGTTAATATATTACTATGTTACTATATTACTGTATTACTATGTTACTATATTACCATGTTACTATGTTACTATATTACTATATTACTGTGTTACTATATTACTATGTTACTGTGTTACTATATTACTATATTACTATGTTACTGTATTACTTTGTTACTATTTTACTGTATTACTATATTACTATGTTAGTGTGTTACTATGTTACTATATTACTGTGTTACTATGTTACTGTATTACTGTATAACTATATTACTATGTTACTATATTACTATGTTACTATATTACTGTGTTACTATATTACTTTATTACTATGTTACTATATTACTATGTTACTATATCACTATGTTACTATATTACTATGTTACTATATTAAAGTTTTACTATATCACTATGTTACTATATTACCATGTTACTATGTTACTATATTACTATTTTACTATATTACTATGTTACTATATTACTGTGTTACTATGTTACTATGTTATTATATTACTATGTTACTATATTACTGTGTTATTATGTTACTGTATTACTATATTACTGTGTTACTATATTACTGTATTACTATTTTACTATGTTAGTTTTGCTGTGACTATATTACTATGTTACTATGTTACCGTGTTACTATATTACTATATTACTATGTTACTATATTACTATGTTACTATATTACTATGTTACTATATTACTATTTTACTATGTTACTATATTACTATATTACTATGTTACTATATTACTATGTTACTATATTACTGTGTTATTATGTTACTGTATTACTATATTACTGTGTTACTATATTACTGTATTACTATTTTACTATGTTAGTTTTGCTGTTACTATATTACTATGTTACCGTGTTACTATATTACTATGTTACTGTGTTACTGTATTACTATGTTACTTTATTACTATATTACTGTGTTACTATGTTACTATACTACTATGTTACTATATTACTATGTTACTGTATTACTATATTACTATATTACTATATTACTATGTTACTATATTACTATATTACTGTATTACTATATTACTATGTTACTGTGTTACTATATTACTATGTTACTTTATTACTATGTTACTGTGTTACTATGTTACTATACTACTATGTTACTATATTACTATGTTACTGTATTACTATAATACTGTGTTACTATATTATTATGTTACTATATTACTATGTTAGTGTTACTATGTTACTATATTACTGTATTACTATTTTACTATGTTAGTTTTGCTGTTACTATATTACTATGTTAGTATGTTACCGTGTTACTATGTTACTATGTTACTGTATTACTATATTACTATGTTACTATATTACTATTACTATATCACTATTTTACTATATTACTATATTACTATTTTACTATATTACTGAATTACTCTATTCCTGTGTTACTATATTACTGTGTTACTATATTACTATGTTACTATATTACAATATTTCTGTGTTACTATATTACTATTTTACTATATAACTATGACACTATATTACTGTGTTACTATATTACTACGTTACTATATTACTGTGTTACTATGTTACTATGTTACTATGTTACTATATTACTGTGTTACTATGTTACTATATTATTATGTGACTATATTACTATGTTACTGTGTTACTATATTTCTATGTTACTATATTACTATATTACAATAATACTATATTACTATATTAATATATTACTGTGTTACTATGTTACTATATTACTATATTACTATGTTACTGTATTACTATGTTATTATATTAATATATTACTGTGTTACTATGTTAGTGTTACTATTTTAGTGCTGCTATGTTACTATATTTCTGTGTTACTATGTTAGTGCTATTATGTTGCTATGTTAATGTATTACTATGTTGCTGTGTTGCTATGTTACTGTATTACTATGTTGCTATGTTAGTGCTGCTAAGTTACTGTGTTACTATATTACTGGGTCACTATATTGCTATGTTACTGTGTTACTATGTTAGTGTGTTATGTTACTATATTACTGTGTATATATACTGTGTTACTATGTTAGTGTGTTATGTTACTATATTACTGTGTTACTGTGCTCTCTCTGTCTGTCTCTCACCTGTGCTGCTCTGTCTGGGTCTCACCTGTGGTGCTGCTCTCTCTCTCTCTCTCTGTCTCACCTGTGCTGCTCTCTCTGGGTCTCACCTGTGCTGGTCTCAGTGCATCTCACCTGTGCTGCTCTCTCTGTGAGTCTCATGTGTGCTGCTCTCTCTCACTCTTTGTCTCACCTGTGCTTATCTCTCTGTAGGTCTCACCTGTGCTGGTCTCTGTGGGTCTCACCTGTGCTGCTCCCTCTGCTTGTCTCACCTGTGCTGCTCTCTCTGTGGGTCTCACCTGTGCTGCTCTCTGTGGGTCTCACCTGTGCTGATCTCTGTGGGTCTCACCTGTGCTGATCTCTGTGAGTCTCACCTGTGCTGATCTCTGTGGGTCTCACCTGTGCTGATCTCTCTGTGGGTCTCACCTGTGCTGCTCTCTGTGGGTCTCACCTGTGCTGCTCTCTGTGGGTCTCACCTGTGCTGATCTCTCTATGGGTCTCACCTGTGCTGCTCTCTGTGGGTCTCACCTGTGCTGCTCTCTGTGGGTCTCACCTGTGCTGCTCTCTCTGTGTCTCACCTGTGCTGCTCTCTCTGTGGGTCTCACCTGTGCTGCTCTCTCTGTGGGTCTCACCTGTGCTGCTCTCTGTGGGTCTCACCTGTGCTGCTCTCTCTGTGGGTCTCACCTGTGCTGATCTCTGTGGGTCTCACCTGTGCTGATCTCTCTGTGGGTCTCACCTGTGCTGCTCTCTCTGTGGGTCTCACCTGTGCTGCTCTCTCTGTGGGTCTCACCTGTGCTGCTCTCTCTGTGGGTCTCACCTGTGCTGATCTCTGTGGGTCTCACCTGTGCTGATCTCTGTGGGTCTCACCTGTGCTGCTCTCTCTGTGGGTCTCACCTGTGCTGCTCTCTGTGGGTCTCACCTGTGCTGCTCTCTCTGTGGGTCTCACCTGTGCTGATCTCTGTGGGTCTCACCTGTGCTGCTCTCTGTGGGTCTCACCTGTGCTGCTCTCTCTGTGGGTCTCACCTGTGCTGGTCTCTCTGTGGGTCTCACCTGTGCTGCTCTCTCTGTGGGTCTCACCTGTGCTGATCTCTCTGTGGGTCTCACCTGTGCTGCTCTCTCTGTGGGTCTCACCTGTGCTGGTCTCTCTGTGGGTCTCACCTGTGCTGCTCTGTGTGGGTCTCACCTGTGCTGATCTCTGTGGGTCTCACCTGTGCTGATCTCTGTGGGTCTCACCTGTGCTGCTCTCTCTGTGGGTCTCACCTGTGCTGATCTCTCTGTGGGTCTCACCTGTGCTGCTCTCTCTGTGGGTCTCACCTGTGCTGATCTCTCTGTGGGTCTCACCTGTGCTGATCTCTGTGGGTCTCACCTGTGCTGATCTCTGTGGGTCTCACCTGTGCTGCTCTCTCTGTGGGTCTCACCTGTGCTGCTCTCTCTGTGGGTCTCACCTGTACTGCTCTCTGTGGGTCTCACCTGTGCTGATCTCTGTGGGTCTCACCTGTGCTGATCTCTCTGTGGGTCTCACCTGTGCTGCTCTCTCTGTGGGTCTCACCTGTGCTGCTCTCTCTGTGGGTCTCACCTGTGCTGATCTCTCTGTGGGTCTCACCTGTGCTGATCTCTGTGGGTCTCACCTGTGCTGATCTCTGTGGGTCTCACCTGTGCTGCTCTCTCTGTGGGTCTCACCTGTGCTGCTCTCTCTGTGGGTCTCACCTGTACTGCTCTCTGTGGGTCTCACCTGTGCTGATCTCTGTGGGTCTCACCTGTGCTGCTCTGTGTGGGTCTCACCTGTGCTGATCTCTGTGGGTCTCACCTGTGCTGCTCTCTGTGGGTTTGCTCTTGCAGATCACAGCAGTACTTCAGGTACATTTGAATGAAGCTGATGAACGTTCCCGTGGAGAGAAGTGGGAGCTTTGGCCACAGTCTCTGGTAGTAATTTTGAGCAGAGAGATGGATGCGAGACATCACCACGGGGAGGGAGGTGTGTGACTTCCAGTGCACTGAGGAGAAAAGAGATCACCAGCAAATCACAATGGTCTTCACTGAGACAGGGTCAGTGGCACATAGAGGCGCACAGGATGGTGTCGCACTGGGGTGTTTAGAGATAGCGCAGCTTCGTGTGACCGTTACCTTGTCTCTATCACACATACAAGGTGTTTTATAAAAATTAACACCTCGCACACATGACTACACATGAATTACAGCCTGTGTGTGTATATACTTGTGTGTGTGTATGTATACTTGTGTGTGTATATACTTGTGTGTGTGTGTGTATGTATACTTGTGTGTGTGTGTGTGTGTGTATACAAGTGTGTGTGTGTGTGTATATACTTGTGTGTGTATATGTATACTTGTGTGTGTGTGTGTATACAAGTGTGTGTGTGTATATACTTGTGTGTGTGTGTGTATACAAGTGTGTGTGTGTGTATATACTTGTGTGTGTGTATGTATATACTTGTGTGTGTGTATGTATATACGTGTGTGTGTGTATGTATACTTGCGTGTGTGTGTGTGTATACTTGTGTGTGTGTGTATATACTTGTGTGTGTGTGTGTGTATATACTTGCGTGTGTGTGTGTGTGTATACAAGTGTGTGTGTGTGTATATACTTGTGTGTGTGTATATATACTTGTGTGTGTGTGTATACAAGTGTATGTGTGTATATACTTGTGTGTGTGCGTATATACTTGTGTTTGTTTGTGTACATACTTGTGTGTGTGTGTGTATGTATACTTGTGTGTGTGTGTATACTTGTGTGTGTATACAAGTGTGTGTTTATACAAATGTGTGTTTGTGTGTGTGTACAAGTGTGTGTGCGTACAAGTGTGTATACTCTTTTTATCCTTTTTAAATTTATTTCTGGGGTAAATGTAAACAGAGAAGACTAATCCCTTCTGGTTTTCTTAATAATAATCAAAACACATTAGTTATCTGGGATAAAATTGCGGGTTCCTGAAAACTTGTTGAATTCAGAACTAAAATGCTTCCCGTTACTGACAATTCACTAACTGGAATGATTCAAAGTATTGTTGACAAGGGAATATTTTGTATACATCATTTCTTCTTCAGAGGAAGTTTTGTTGGGTGGCCTAAATATCAAGAAATGACAAAGTCACATAATTATTTTGAAACTATTTATATCTTAATGGAACAGAAAATTAAAATTTATTTAGGAAAGTTTGTGATACCTCTTACTAAATTTTAACATTTAATTTTGAATTGGAACCCAGGGGGGAGAGATATTTCAATTTTATTGAAGATAACTCTAGTGTAAACTCAATAGGGAAGACTTGACTAACGAAAAGATTGGACATTCCTACTGGGCTCACATAGTGGAATCCCTAAATGCAGTATTAATCTAAACGTATGTGAGCAGTCCTTTACAAGGCCTCATTTAGTTATTTATTTCCTTCAAATTTAGAATTAATATATCCTGATGCCTCTGACACTTGTTTTAGGAATTGTGGGGAGGCAGGTTCTTTTTTTCATATTAGGTGGAGCTGTCTCAAAATTAACATTTTTTGGAAAAAGATTTCAAATGATCTAAAATATTTCACAAAGCAATTTCTCTGACTGTTTGGGAAGCTTTGCTTGGGAAAAAAGTCAATGTGTTAAACAAATATGAAGACTAACTAACTGTTATTATATATACACTCTCTACAGGTCACTAAGTCCTAACATGAAGTTGTTTTAAATGTTTTTTAAAATATACCCAATGCGTTATATACAAGAAATCTCAGTTTATAAGAAATGCTTCATCAGGGGTGTTTTAATCTCGATAGGATGAAGTTGGGTACTCACCTTATATTGGGGAACCTTGATGTGGCAGGTGGGCTTAAACATATTTTGGCCAAACTATGCAACAGAGACCCCACTTTATGAAAGTGGTATACAATATGCTTTACAGTGGGTTTACACTTGGATATCTTATATGGAGGAGCGCAGATTTGGTTTGGTTTTGGGTTTCTGTTTAGACTTTGGCCTAATCTTGGGGAGCTTGGTGAGCTCCCTCATTTCTTGCCGCTATCTGTATTTATTCACTTGGGTTTTCAACTAATATCTGTAGATTGAATGTATAAATTAATGTGAATTAGCGCTGTGAATTTTCTATTATATATGAATGCATGTCTCCCCTGAATGGAAATTTGATGTAATTTCTTGGATAGGTATATTGGGTAATATAGACTGTATTTGTGTTAATGAGTATCTCTGTTATAAGACTTGATTGTTATGAAAAATTCTATAAAATCTGGGGTCCATGGTTAAATAGTTCTTATGGTTCTAACTTTACATTTTTAAAACATTTTTGAAATGTTTAACACCATTTTTTGTTTTAATGAATTTTTATTTCTAATTTCTGTAACTTTAATAAAGTAAAAATAAAATTGTATATCAGTGTGTGTGTGTGCAAGTGTGTATCAAAGTCAAATTATATAGCCTTTTTTAAAAGGCATTGTATGATTAGTTGCAATTTAAATTAAGAACAGTTAATTGTTTATAGAAATGGTTTATAACATACTTGTGGTCGGGGCTTCCATCCGTCCGGGTAATTCAACCTAGATTGAACCCTGTCTGTGCCAACCCCGAGAATATACCACATTCTCAGGTAAGGAGTAACGAGGCAGACCTGATAACAGGGCCTGTCTCTAGTTTTAATGAGTTTAATACATGGGTGGGATATTGGGAGGGGGGCCAAGATGACTTGAGTCCCAGTGTATGTGTGGGGGGGGGCTGCTGTGTGGATTTAAGGGCTTGCAGCCCTTCCCACAAAATCAGGCACCGCCTTACCCTTCTGGTTGGGGCTTCCATCCGTCTAGGTAATTTGAATTAGATAGAACCCTATCTGTGCCAACCCTCAGAATGTACCGCATTCTCAAATAAGGAGTGATGAGACAGACCTGATAAGAGGCCAAAAAGGAAGAATTAGCCAAGTTAACATGAAACAGTTTATTGACCTTATCAGTGATTTGAACATATGACATTAACCATCTTCTCTCTTGGACGGCTGTTACTGGGCTATAAGGAGCGAGTCATTACACAATGAAGTGGTATTCACGTAAGTGCAAAACAACCTAAGTGCTACATTCTCCACCAATATCTCAGACATCCAGGACACACAGGTGGACTTTTTAAGCAGAAAACATTTGGATCCAGGGGAGTGGTCACTAGTGATGATCGAGCACCCCGATGCTCGGGTGTTCGGGTGCTCTGGCCGAGCGCCCCCGGAGGCTCGAGTGCTCGGCCGAGCACCCGAGCCCCATTGAAGTCAATGGGAGGACTCGAGCATTACACCAGGCACCCCCTGCTCTGATGAGGGGAGGGTGCCTGGTTCATAGGAAAAGGTCAGAAAATGATGGAAACACCACAGAAATGGTTCAGGGACAGCATAGGGAGGATGTCTGGATGCATCTTGGACTCCAACGTCGCTGCTGGGAACGATGTTTCGCCCGTAGTACGCCATTTTTACAGACTGACCGTAAAACACACAAAAAGGAAGATAAAAACGACTTTAGGCGAAAAATTGTTACCAAACAGTATTTGCTGTATATTTACTTGTATATCATCTGCAAATTCTGCAAAAAATGTAATCGATTTTTTGGAACTGGGGCCATGATTAAGAGGGAAACGTGCGCAGCGTAAAGCAGGTGTTCAACGTGGTTATGGCCCGGGTAAGGTACAGCATTCAGGAACGGAGGCCGCAGCTACCACAGGTTTTACAACATGTCCGTTCGCCCTTGTTAAGTCCAAAATTTATAGTCGGAACAGTGGGGTCTGATCCACTGAGTAAAAGTGACGAAGTGACTTAGTGGATGAAGCCAAGAACTACCTTCTGCTCTGTCGAACACCCCAGCCCTATTTAATTCAATGGGAGGACCTGAGGCACTCCGATACAACCTGTATATAATAAAATGGAGGGCCTCATTCACATTGTGGTACAATAGTTCAGGTAGTGGTCCAACACTCATAAAGCCTATGCACTAAGTGAAAGGGCTGCCAAAAATTAGACTGAAATGTCACTCCAATACACCCTTTATTACACATAAAGGAGGGCATCATACACAGCCTTGAAAAATTATGATTAATGGCCTGCTGGTGACCCTCTAAAACATTAGGGGCGAGGGCATGCCGCTAAGCTGACCATCTAAAACATTAGGAATGAGGGTCTGCTGCTGAGCCGACCATCTAAAACATTATGGGTGAGGGTCTGCTGCGGAGCTGACCATCCTAAATATTATATGCGAAGGCCCACTAGTGAGCTGACGCTATAAAACATTATATGAGAGGGCCCGCTAGAGAGCTGACCCAATAAAACATTATATGAGAAGGCCCGCTGGTGAGCTGACCTATACAAAAATTGTCAAACAGGGCCCGCTGGTGAGCTGGCCCTATATAAAAATTATATCACAGGGCCCGCTGGTGAGCTGGCCCTATATAAAAATTATATCACTGGGCCCACTGGTGAGCTGGCCCTATATAAAAATTATATCACTGGGCATATGGAAGAGGAGGAGGAGGATGAGAAGATTAAGAGTCAACCATATACCCGTTTTTTGGGTGGAAGGGGTGAATGGGAATACAGAGTATTCCCATCATTGTAAATAACATATCTAAAGTGACTTTATGTTCACCCGGGGCTTTCCTCCAGTGGAGTGGAGAAGTCAGGGGAAATCCAGGCCTTGTTCATTTTTATAAGTGTCAACCTATCAGCATTTTCGGTGGAAAGGCGGATACGCTTATCTGTTATGATGCCACCAGCAGCACTAAATACCCGCTCAGACAGAACGCTGGCGGCAGGGCAGGCCAGCACCTCCAAGGCGTAGAGTGCCAGTTCATACCACGTGTCCAGCTTGGACACCCAGTAGTTGTAAGGCACAGAGGGATCATTGAGGACGCTGGCACGGTCTGCTACGTACTCCTTCACCATCTTCCAAAACTTTTCCCTCCTTGTGACACTAGGCTGCGCATCAGGGTGAGGGTGCTGGCGGGGTGTCATGAAGGTGTCCCACGCCTTGGAGAGTGTTGCCCTGCCTTTGTCGGAACTGCTGTGTGCTCCCCTTTTCTCCCCTTCTCGGTTGGCCAAGGTAGCACGTACTCTGCCGCCAGCGTTGTCAGATGGAAAATTTTGGAGCAATTTTTCAACAAGAACCTTCTGGTATTGCACCATTTTGCTTGTCCTCTCCACCGGAGGAATGAGAGATGAAAAATTCTCTTTGTAGCGGGGGTCCAGAAGGGTGAACACCCAGTAATCCGTGTTGTCTAAAATGCGTATAACGCGTGGGTCACGGGAAAGGCAGCCTAACATAAAGTCAGCCATGTGTGCCAGAGTACCAACAGGCAAGATTTCGCTGTCCTCACCAGGAGGATGACTCTCAATCTCCTCATCCTCTTCCTCCTCTTCTGCCCACCCACGCTGAAGAGATGGAACTAAAGTTCCATGGCTACCCTCTGTAGCGGAGGCAACCGTGTCTTCCTCCTCCTCCTCCTCCTCCTCCGCCTCCTCCAATTGTCGCTGAGAAGACGAAGTGAGGGTGCTCTGGCTATCACCTTGTGTAAGCTCTTCCTCCCCCATTTCCACCTCTTCCACATGCAAAGCGTCGGTTTTAATTGTGAGCAGCGAGCGTTTCAGTAGACACAGAAGTGGGATGGTTACACTGATAATAGCGTTATCGCCGCTCACCATCTGTGTCGATTCCTCAAAATTGCGTAAAACCTCACAGAGGTCTGACATCCATTCCCACTCCTCACTTCTGATTAGAGGAAGTTGAACGGAGAGGCGACGACCGTGTAACAGCCGGGCCAACATGTGGAGTTCCAGCGCGTGCTCACGTCACACAGCAGCCGGTGAGCTGGCAATTGTAAGCGCTGCTGCAGCTTCAACAGGCCGGCTGAAGCTGTAGATGACTTACGGAAATGTGCACACACGCGGCGCACCTTCGTCAAGAGATCATGCAAATTGGGGTAGGTTTTTAGAAATCGCTGAACCACTAAATTAAATACATGCGCTAGACATGGTACGTGTGTGAGCTTGCCGAGCTCCAAAGCCGCCACCAAGTTACGCCCATTATCACACACAACCATGCCTGGTTGCAGGTTGAGTGGCGAGAGCCACTGCTCGGTCTGGTGACTAATCCCCTGCAACAGCTCTGAGGCCGTGTGCTGTTTGTCCCCAAGGCAGATCAGCTTCAGCACGGCCTGTTGACGCTTCCCCACTGCAGTGCTACACTGCTTCCAGCTACCGGCTGATGGGTGAGTGGCGCTGCGCGCAGAGAATTCGGAGGTGGAAACGGAGGAGGAGGAGGAGGAGCCAATAACGTAGGTGCTGGCGGAAACCCTGATGGAGGTAGGGCCCGCAATCCTCGGCGTGGGTAGCACCTGTGCCATCCCAGGGTCCGAGTCGCTCCCAGCGTCCATGACATTCACCCAGTGTGCCGTCAGGGAAATGTAGCGTCCCTGGCCACAAGCACTTGTCCATGTGTCAGTCGTTAAGTGGACCTTCCCAGTAACTGCGTTGGTCAGGGCACGGGTGATGTTAAGGGACACATGGTGGTGTAAGGCGGGGACGGCACACCGGGAAAAGTAGTGGCGGCTGGGGACTGCGTACCGTGGGACAGCTGCTGCCATCAGGCTGCGGAAGGACTCAGTCTCCACAAGCCTAAATGGCAGCATTTCGATGGCCAGTAATTTGGAAAGGTGTGAGGTTAGTGCTATGGCCTGTGGGTGGGTGGCTGGGTATTTTCGCTTGCGCTCAAATGCCTGGGGTAACGACATTTGGACGCTGCGCTGGGACAGGGAAGTGGATGTGGTCGCTGATGGTGCTTCAGATGGTACAGGTGCAGGGCGGGAGGTATGCGGGCCTGCGCCTTCGACAGGCGATTGGCCGGCACCGAAAACAGGGGAAGAGGAGGCAGTGGTGTGGCCTGCAGACACAGATTGGCGATCCGGGCGTTCCTCCCACTTATTACGGTGCTTGGATGCCATGTGTCGGATCATGCTGGTGGTGGTGAGGTTTCTAGTGTTCATGCCTCGGCTCATTCTGGTGTGGCACAGGTTGCAAACTACAATTTTTTTGTCGTCCGCACTTTCCTTAAAAAAACGCCATACCGCGGAACACCTAGCCCTTGGCAAGGGAGATTTACGCAAGGGGGTGCTCCGTGGAACATTTGCGGGCCGGTTTGGTGCGGTCCGCCTTCTTTCTTTAGCCACACCACTGCCTCTTCCAGCCTGTTGCGGTGCTGCAGATGGCTCACCCTCAGGACTGCTGTCATCGCTCGGCTCTCCACCTTCCCAGGTGGGGTCAGTGACCTCATCGTCCACCAAGTCCTCCTCCACTTCCTCACTCTGATCATCCTCCTCATTTCTTGATCCCACCACATACTCAGTCATTGACAACTGTGTATCATCCTCCTCATCAAGGTCTTGAGACCGTAATTGTGGTTGATTTGATGGCAACTGTGTCTCATCATCATCATCATCCACTTCCTTTGACCTTAAACGCCGTTCCCCTCTGTCATCTTCTTGTGATTGTGTACCCTCTAGAGGTTGTGAATCAGGGCACAAGATCTCATGTTCCTCTGCAAGCGTGCTTGGAGAGAGGTTCAAATCAAGGATTGGTGATGAGACGAGCTCCTCACTATATCCCAGTGTGGGATCACTTCTTTGGCCAGACCCTCTATGGTGGGAGGAAGGATGATCAGGGTGAGGATTATGTTGACCAGACTCTTGGCTAGTGAGAGTGGACTTGGTGGAAGACAGGGTGGTGCTTAACCGAATGGAAGCAGTATCAGCTGAAATCCAACCGACCACCTGTTCGCAGTGGTCTGACCTCGAGAGTGATGTCCTGCGACGCCCTGTAAACTGAGACATGAAGCTAGGTATGGTGGATGTCTTTCTTTCTTGTGCTCTGGCACCAGGCACAGTTTCTACGCGTCCTGACCCACGCCCTGAACTATCAGGATCACGTCCACTTCCCCGTCCCTTTTTACCCGCCTTCTTCATATTACACGGAATATGTGCCGCTAATCTGCGGCTAGGCACACTAAACAGAATGTGACGCTAATCTGCGGCTAGGCACAGTGAACAGAATGTGACGCTAATTTGTGAATTTGCACACTAAACAATATGTGCCGCTAATCTGCGGCTAGGCACGCTAAACAGAATGTGACGCTAATCTGCGGCTAGGCACAGTGAACAGAATGTGATGCTAATTTGTGAATTTGAACACTAAACAATATGTGCCGCTAATCTGCGGCTAGGCACACTAAACAGAATGTGACGCTAATCTGCGGCTAGGCACACTAAACAGAATGTGACGCTAATCTGCGGCTAGGCACAGTGAACAGAATGTGACGCTAATTTGTGAATTTGCACACTAAACAATATGTGCCGCTAATCTGCGGCTAGGCACACTAAACAGAATGTGACGCTAATCTGCGGCTAGGCACAGTGAACAGAATGTGACGCTAATGTGTGAATTTGCACACTAAACAATATGTGCCGCTAATCTGCGGCTAGGCACACTAAACAGAATGTGACGCTAATCTGCGGCTAGGCACACTAAACAGAATGTGACGCTAATCTGCGGCTAGGTACAGTGAACAGAATGTGACGCTAATTTGTGAATTTGCACACTAAACAGAATGTGCCGCTAATCTACGGCTAGGCACACTAAACAGAATGTGACGCTAATCTGCGGCTAGGCACAGTGAACAGAATGTGACGCTAATTTGTGAATTTGCACACTAAACAATATGTGCCGCTAATCTGCGGCTAGGCACACTAAACAGAATGTGACGCTAATCTGCGGCTAGGCACACTAAACAGAATGTGACGCTAATCTGCGGCTAGGCACAGTGAACAGAATGTGCCGCTAATTTGTGAATTTGCACACTAAACAATATGTGCCGCTAATCTGCGGCTAGGCACACTAAACAGAATGTGACGCTAATCTGCGGCTAGGCACAGTGAACAGAATGTGACACTAATTTGTGAATTTGCACACTAAACAATATGTGCCGCTAATCTGCGGCTAGGCACACTAAACAGAATGTGAAGCTAATCTGCGGCTAGGCACACTAAAAAGAATGTGACGCTAATCTGCGGCTAGGCACAGTGAACAGAATGTGACGCTAATTTGTGAATTTGCACACTAAACAATATGTGCCGCTAATCTGCGGCTAGGCACACTAAACAGAATGTGACGCTAATCTGCGGCTAGGCACAGTGAACAGAATGTGACGCTAATTTGTGAATTTGCACACTAAACAATATGTGCCGCTAATCTGCGGCTAGGCACACTAAACAGAATGTGATGCTAATCTGCGGCTAGGCACAGTGAACGGAATATGTGACGTTAATTTATGAATTTGCACACTAAACAATATGTGCCGCTAATCTGCGGCTAGGCACACTAAACAGAATTTGACGCTAATCTGCGGCTAGGCACAGTGAACAGAATGTGACGCTAATTTGTGAATTTGCACACTAAACAATATGTGCCGCTAATCTGCGGCTAGGCACACTAAACAGAATGTGACGCTAATCTGCGGCTAGGCACACTAAACAGAATGTGACGCTAATCTGCGGCTAGGCACAGTGAACAGAATGTGACGCTAATTTGTGAATTTGCACACTAAACAATATGTGCCGCTAATCTGCGGCTAGGCACACTAAACAGAATGTGACGCTAATCTGCGGCTAGGCACAGTGAACAGAATGTGACGCTAATTTGTGAATTTGCACACTAAACAGAATGTGACAATAATCTATGGCTAGGCACACGTTTAAAATGGCCCTTTTTGTCACTGCGTTGTACAATATTTGTCCCTGTGCACCTAGTACAATGTCACCTTACTAATATCCCACCTTAAAAAAAAAATGAAATTGTGCCCCCCAAACAAAATATAAATTCTGCCCCCACACACAACAGTCCTAAAAAGGACTTTTGGGTCTTGAACTACTACCAACACTTTTATTCTCCCTACACTGACTTTCCCTGCCTGATCGCATCTCTCCCTGGCTGAGAATGAGCAGAACTCGCGAGTCGGGTGCTATACAGCACCCGATCACGAGTTCTGGCCAGCCAATCAGTGTAATGCCAGCAGCCAACATGGCTGCTGGCATTACACTGATGTCAGAGCCTCCCCGCACGTTTATTGGCTGCGCAGCAGCTGCGAAACGTGCGGGGAGGAGACCCGAACATGGCGGGCGAGCACATGAGGTACTCGTACGAGTACCGCCATGTGCCGAGCAGAGCGATGCTCGAGCCGAACCGAGCTTCGGCCGAGCATGCTCGCTCATCACTAGTGGTCACTGAATTGGGAAGTTTTCCTGAAGTTTACGGACATTTGGGGGTTCCCAGAAGTAGAACTGATGGCATCCTCTGCAAAAAAACAAGTGCAAGAAAAACTTCTCCTAGTGGAGAGACCCAACAGCCGTCAGGCAGGATGCCCTTTAGTGTTTATGGAGTTTCTCTTTGGCATTTGTCATCCCTCACATCCCCTGACTAAGGGAGGTGCTGACATAGATCAGAAGAGTAGGGGTGGAGGTAATACTGATAGCCCCCAGGTGGCCCAAGAGGAGTTAGTGATCAGAACAAAAAAAAAAAAAAAAAAAAAAAAATATATATATATATATATATATATATATATATATCAAAGAGATGCTATGCACTCACGGACTTATAAAACCACAAAGATTTAATACAGCAACGTTTCGGTTCCCTTATAGAACCTTTGTCAAGCCAACCACATAATCAAACAAAGTATATATAGAAAAAGAGACTCACCAAGTGTGTTCCAAAACCTGGGAAACGTGACGTCACAAAGAGAAGCCAGAACCCATGAGGAAAAACCCATAGAGATCCAACAGCACCAGAACATTACATAAGACTTACAATTCTCACCAGTGCCACCCAGTGGAAAAGTAAAATGGAAATAGCTACATTATAACTATAGTGAAACACTGAGGACTATAAATGATACATTGTAGCATAAGATAAGTGACTTCATTAAAGTACAAAAAAATAAAAAATGAAAAAATGAAAAAAATAAATGAATAAAGAAAAATCTCTAAAAAGAAAAAAATAAATGAAATAAATAAAAAAATAAAATAAAAATGAAATGAAAAAATAGAAAATCTAATCTTCTCTCCTGAAGGAAACATCCATAGGGATTGTTTTCATTTATTATGCAGAAAGCGGGATCCTCAATGGGCGCATCTATGGCTCCAGCATATGCAAATTCATACATGCATATATATGAAGAGAAATACATTTTTCCTAAATATAAGGATAAAATCATATTATTTAAAAGGTTCATTGATGATTTGTTAATCATATGGTCTGGTTCAGAAGAGAGTTTACAAACTTTCATGAAATATTTGGATGATCTTGATTGCCCTGTCAAAATGACGTACAATTACAGCACATCATCTATTGTTTTTTTAGATCTGGTGATTAATAGAGAAGGGAATAAGCTAGGATATAGCTTATACCGTAAAAGTACTGATCGTAACACCATCTTACATTTTAACAGTTTTCATCATCCAGCGTTCAAAGATTCAGTACATATATCCCAGTTTTTGAGAGTGATGAGAAACAACTCAAATCCCGAAGTTTAAGAAAAGCAGCTTCAAGAGATGTCTGACAGATTTATTGCCAGGGGATATCCTCGTAAAAAACTTGAAAGGATTAAAAAGGATCTAAAGGAGAATGGATCTCCCAATAAATCTGAACAAGTCAATCAAAGGATGATTTTTGTAACTAAATACACCACATCATCAAATGATATACAATGTTGTATGAGAAAAAATTGGGATGTGGTATCTAAAGACAGGTCCTTGCCAAAAATCTTGCGTGATCCACCTATGATTGCATTTAAAAGGGGTCCTAATTTCAGGGATCTATTAGTGAACACCGATCCGGAGGCGAGATATTCAACTCAGAAAAAGACCTGGCTATCTACTGGTGCCCCTGGTTGCTATAGGTGTGCTGGATGTACAACATGTGGGGCTATGAGACGTACAAAAACTTTTACTCATCCTCATACTAATAAAGTGTATACAATTAAGCATAGGATTACCTGCACAAGTAGCGAAGCATTATTTGCAGATGAATCATTCTTCTACAAACTTTTTGTTTGTTGGCATTGATCATGTACCACCCCTCCATAGAGGCAGTAATAGAGCGCAATTGCTTCTTCAGTGAGAATGCTACTGGATAAATGAGCTACAGACCATCAACCCTCATGGATTAAATGTAAACAATCCCTATGGATTTTCCTTCAGGAGAGATTATTAGATCTTTTATTTTTTATTTTTTCATTTCATTTTTATTTTATTTTTTTATTTATTTCATTTATTTTTTTCTTTTCTGAGATTTTTCTTTATTCATTTATTTTTTTCATTTTTTATTTTTTTGTACTTTAATGAAGTCACTTATCTTATGCTACAATGTATCATTTATAGTCCTCAGTGTTTCACTATAGTGATAATGTAGCTATTTCCATTTTACTTTTCCACTGGGTGGCACTGGTGAGAATTGTAAGTCTTATGTAATGTTCTGGTGCTGTTGGATCTCTATGGGTTTTTCCTTGTGGGTTCTGGCTTCTCTTTGTGACGTCACGTTTCCCAGGTTTTGGAACACACTTGGTGAGTCTCTTTTTCTATTTATACTTTGTTTGATTATGTGGTTGGCTTGACAAAGGTTCTATAAGGGAACTGAAATGTTGCTGTATTAAATCTTTGTTGTTTTATAAGTCCGTGAGTGCATAGCGTCTCTTTGATATACATTACATATCTATTGAACCCAGCATTAAGAGATTTTTGCACGTGAGTGCCATTCTCTTGGATATTTATATATATATATATATATATATATATATATATATATATATACAGAACAATTACCACAATACATTTATAATGGGAGATTTCAATGCGAGAATTGGTAAGATCCAAAATGGTGAAAAATCAATCGGATCACATGGAACTGGAAAAAGAGATGACAGAGGCAACCAACTGATCGAATTTGCTGATGAACAAGATTTGCACATCATGATTTCTACAGAAAAAAGTGGACTTCAAGACCTTCCAGACACGGACATTCCAACCCTCAAAGATAACGTTATTGAGACTATCGTAGACACTGTCCATGTCCTTGTATCTACTGTGAAACAAGAAAAAAACAACCTGAATATCAAAAGAAACAGTTACCATGATAAAAAAGCGATGATAAATGAAACAAAATGGAAAAATTACGAACAGGGTAGAATATGAAGAAATGTGCAAGACCATGAGGAACAGCATAAAAGAAGAAACGCGCAAGTTCAGTGTTGAGCTCATCAAAACACTGGAAGAAAACCAAGGGTTAAAGAAAGAAAAACAAAAGATGGCCACACACAGGAGCCAAATGTTTGTATTAAAGCTTTAAGATGGTACAACAGCAAAAACTCAACAACAAATACTAAAATGAGTAGAAGAATTGTATTCAGATCTTTATAAGGATGAAGGACAACAACTGACTTCAGTGCCACAAGTTTTGGTAGAAGAAGAAGATGCAAAAAAATCAATGAAAAATGGCAAAGCAGTTGGACCTGATAAAGTTACTACTGAATATTGAACATTTTAAGAGATGGGAGGTAAATTATTCTACTTCTATTGTTAATCTCTACAATTTTTGACATTTTCAAAAATAAGTATTACTGTCCCTTAAATATGCTTTGTCTTATGAGCTGAACATTTTCCTGATTTTTAGGCATTTAGTACCATTAATTTACTTTACCCTGAGAACATTGTACCTGGGGGTGGGGTTATATAGTGTCCTAAAGACAAGGAACATTGTACCTGGGGGTGGGGTTATATAGAGTCCTAAAGACAAGGAACATTGTACCTGGGGTGGGATTATATAGAGTCCTAAAGACAAGGAACATTGTACCTGGGGGTGGGGTTATATAGAGTCCTAAAGACAAGGAACATTGTACCTGGGGGTGGGGTTATATAGAGTCCTAAAGACAAGTAACATTGTACCTGGGGATGGGGTTATATAGAGTCCTAAAGACAAGTAACATTGTACCTGGGGGTGGGGTTATATAGAGTACTAAAGACAAGGAACATTGTACCTGGGGGTGGGGTTATATAGAGTCCTAAAGACAAGTAACATTGTACCTGGGGGTGGGGTTATATAGAGTCCTAAAGACAAGTAACATTGTACCTGGGGGTGGGGATTATATAGAGTCCTAAAGACAAGTAACATTGTACCTGGGGGTGGGATTATATAGAGTCCTAAAGACAAGTAACATTGTACCTGGGGGTGGGGATTATATAGAGTCCTAAAGACAAGTAACATTGTACCTGGGGGTGGGGTTATATAGAGTCCTAAAGACAAGTAACATTGTACCTGGGGGTGGGGTTATATAGAGTCCTAAAGACAAGTAACATTGTACCTGGGGGTGGGATTATATACAGTCCTAAAGACAAGGAACATTGTACCTGGGGGTGGGGTTATATAGAGTCCTAAAGACAAGGAACATTGTACCTGGGGGTGGGGTTATATAGAGTCCTAAAGACAAGGAACATTGTACCTGGGGGTGGGGTTATATAGAGTCCTAAAGACAAGTAACATTGTACCTGGGGGTGGGGTTATATAGAGTCCTAAAGACAAGTAACATTGTACCTGGGGGTGGTGTTATATAGAGTCCTAAAGACAAGGAACATTGTACCTGGGGGTGGGGTTATATAGAGTCCTAAAGACAAGGAACATTGTACCTGGGGGTGGGATTATATAGAGTCCTAAAGACAAGTAACATTGTACCTGGGGGTGGTGTTATATAGAGTCCTAAAGACAAGGAACATTGTACCTGGGGGTGGGGTTATATAGAGTCCTAAAGACAAGGAACATTGTACCTGGGGGTGGGGTTATATAGAGTCCTAAAGACAAGTAACATTGTACCTGGGGGTGGGGTTATATAGAGTCCTAAAGACAAGGAACATTGTACCTGGGGGTGGGATTATATAGAGTCCTAAAGACAAGTAACATTGTACCTGGGGGTGGGGTTATATAGAGTCCTAAAGACAAGGAACATTGTACCTGGGGGTGGGATTATATAGAGTCCTAAAGACAAGTAACATTGTACCTGGGGGTGGGGTTATATAGAGTCCTAAAGACAAGTAACATTGTACCTGGGGGTGGGGTTATATAGAGTCCTAAAGACAAGGAACATTGTACCTGGGGGTGGGGTTATATAGAATCCTAAAGACAAGGAACATTGTACCTGGGGGTGGGGTTATATAGAGTCCTAAAGACAAGGAACATTGTACCTGGGGGTGGGGTTATATAGAGTCCTAAAGACAAGTAACATTGTACCTGGGGGTGGGGTTATATAGAGTCCTAAAGACAAGGAACATTGTACCTGGGGGTGGGGTTATATAGAATCCTAAAGACAAGGAACATTGTACCTGGGGGTGGGATTATATAGAGTCCTAAAGACAAGTAACATTGTACCTGGGGGTGGGGTTATATAGAATCCTAAAGACAAGGAACATTGTACCTGGGGGTGGAGTTATATAGAGTCCTAAAGACAAGGAACATTGTACCTGGGGGTGGGATTATATAGAGTCCTAAAGACAAGGAACATTGTACCTGGGGGTGGGGTTATATAGAGTCCTAAAGACAAGGAACATTGTACCTGGGGGTGGGATTATATAGAGTCCTAAAGACAAGTAACATTGTACCTGGGGGTGGGGTTATATAGAGTCCTAAAGACAAGGAACATTGTACATGGGGGTGGGATTATATAGAGTCCTAAAGACAAGGAACATTGTACCTGGGGGTGGTGTTATATAGAGTCCTAAAGACAAGTAACATTGTACCTGGGGGTGGGGTTATATAGAGTCCTAAAGACAAGGAACATTGTACCTGGGGGTGGGGTTATATAGAGTCCTAAAGACAAGTAACATTATACCTGGGGGTGGGGTTATATAGAGTCCTAAAGACAAGGAACATTGTACCTGGGGGTGGGGTTATATAGAGTCCTAAAGACAAGTAACATTATACCTGGGGGTGGGGTTATATAGAGTCCTAAAGACAAGGAACATTGTACCTGGGGGTGGGGTTATATAGAGTCCTAAAGACAAGGAACATTGTACCTGGGGGTGGGATTATATAGAGTCCTAAAGACAAGTAACATTGTACCTGGGGGTGGGGTTATATAGAGTCCTAAAGACAAGTAACATTGTACCTGGGGGTGGGGTTATATAGAGTCCTAAAGACAAGGAACATTGTACCTGGGGGTGGGGTTATATAGAGTCCTAAAGACAAGGAACATTGTACCTGGGGGTGGGGTTATATAGAGTCCTAAAGACAAGTAACATTGTACCTGGGGGTGGGGTTATATAGAGTCCTAAAGACAAGTAACATTGTACCTGGGGGTGGTGTTATATAGAGTCCTAAAGACAAGGAACATTGTACCTGGGGGTGGGGTTATATAGAGTCCTAAAGACAAGTAACATTGTACCTGGGGGTGGGGTTATATAGAGTCCTAAAGACAAGGAACATTGTACCTGGGGGTGGGGTTATATAGAGTCCTAAAGACAAGTAACATTGTACCTGGGGGTGGGATTATATAGAGTCCTAAAGACAAGGAACATTGTACCTGGGGGTGGGGTTATATAGAGTCCTAAAGACAAGTAACATTGTACCTGGGGGTGGTGTTATATAGAGTCCTAAAGACAAGAACATTGTACCTGGGGGTGGGTTATATAGAGTCCTAAAGACAAGTAACATTGTACCTGGGGGTGGGGTTATATAGAGTCCTAAAGACAAGAACATTGTACCTGGGGGTGGGATTATATAGAGTCCTAAAGACAAGGAACATTGTACCTGGGGGTGGGGTTATATAGAGTCCTAAAGACAAGGAACATTGTACCTGGGGGTGGGGTTATATAGAGTCCTAAAGACAAGGAACATTGTACCTGGGGGTGCGGTTATATAGAGTCCTAAAGACAAGGAACATTGTACCTGGGGGTGGGGTTATATAGTGTCCTAAAGACAAGGAACATTGTACCTGGGGGTGGGGTTATATAGAGTCCTAAAGACAAGTAACATTGTACCTGGGGGTGGGGTTATATAGAGTCCTAAAGACAAGGAACATTGTACCTGGGGTGCGGTTATATAGAGTCCTAAAGACAAGTAACATTGTACCTGGGGGTGGGGTTATATAGAGTCCTAAAGACAAGGAATATTGTACCTGGGGGTGGGGTTATATAGAGTCCTAAAGACAAGTAACATTGTACCTGGGGGTGGGGTTATATAGAGTCCTAAAGACAAGGAATATTGTACCTGGGGGTGGGGGTTATATAGAGTCCTAAAGACAAGTAACATTGTACCTGGGGGTGGGGTTATATAGAGTCCTAAAGACAAGTAACATTGTACCTGGGGGTGGGGTTATATAGAGTCCTAAAGACAAGTAACATTGTACCTGGGGGTGGGGTTATATAGAGTCCTAAAGACAAGTAACATTGTACCTGGGGGTGTGGTTATATAGAGTCCTAAAGACAAGTAACATTGTACCTGGGGGTGGGGTTATATAGAGTCCTAAAGACAAGGAACATTGTACCTGGGGGTGGGATTATATAGAGTCCTAAAGACAAGTAACATTGTACCTGGGGGTGGGGTTATATAGAGTCCTAAAGACAAGGAACATTGTACCTGGGGGTGGGGTTATATAGAGTCCTAAAGACAAGTAACATTGTACCTGGGGGTGGGGTTATATAGAGTCCTAAAGACAAGGAACATTGTACCTGGGGGTGGGGTTATATAGAGTCCTAAAGACAAGTAACATTGTACCTGGGGGTGGGGTTATATAGTGTCCTAAAGACAAGGAACATTGTACCTGGGGGTGGGGTTATATAGAGTCCTAAAGACAAGTAACATTGTACCTGGGGGTGGGGTTATATAGTGTCCTAAAGACAAGGAACATTGTACCTGGGGGTGGGGTTATATAGAGTCCTAAAGACAAGGAACATTGTACCTGGGGGTGGGTTATATAGTGTCCTAAAGACAAGGAACATTGTACCTGGGGGTGGGGTTATATAGAGTCCTAAAGACAAGTAACATTGTACCTGGGGGTGGGGTTATATAGAGTCCTAAAGACAAGAACATTGTACCTGGGGGTGGGTTATATAGAGTCCTAAAGACAAGGAACATTGTACCTGGGGGTGGGGTTATATAGAGTCCTAAAGACAAGGAACATTGTACCTGGGGGTGGGGTTATATAGAGTCCTAAAGACAAGGAACATTGTACCTGGGGGTGGTGTTATATAGAGTCCTAAAGACAAGTAACATTGTACCTGGGGGTGGGATTATATAGAGTCCTAAAGACAAGGAACATTGTACCTGGGGGTGGTGTTATATAGAGTCCTAAAGACAAGGAACATTGTACCTGGGGGTGGGGTTATATAGAGTCCTAAAGACAAGTAACATTGTACCTGGGGGTGGGGGTTATATAGAGTCCTAAAGACAAGGAACATTGTACCTGGGGGTGGTGTTATATAGAGTCCTAAAGACAAGTAACATTGTACCTGGGGGTGGGATTATATAGAGTCCTAAAGACAAGGAACATTGTACCTGGGGGTGGTGTTATATAGAGTCCTAAAGACAAGGAACATTGTACCTGGGGGTGGGGTTATATAGAGTCCTAAAGACAAGGAACATTGTACCTGGGGTGGGATTATATAGAGTCCTAAAGACAAGGAACATTGTACCTGGGGGTGGGGTTATATAGAGTCCTAAAGACAAGGAACATTGTACCTGGGGGTGGGGTTATATAGAGTCCTAAAGACAAGGAACATTGTACCTGGGGGTGGGGTTATATAGAGTCCTAAAGACAAGGAACATTGTACCTGGGGGTGGGGTTATATAGAGTCCTAAAGACAAGTAACATTGTACCTGGGGGTGGGGTTATATAGAGTCCTAAAGACAAGTAACATTACACCTGGGGGTGGGGATTATATAGAGTCCTAAAGACAAGTAACATTGTACCTGGGGGTGGGATTATTTAGAGTCCTAAAGACAAGGAACATTGTACCTGGGGGTGGTGTTATATAGAGTCCTAAAGACAAGAACATTGTACCTGGGGGTGGGGTTATATAGAGTCCTAAAGACAAGGAACATTGTACCTGGGGGTGGGGTTATATAGAGTCCTAAAGACAAGTAACATTGTACCTGGGGGTGGGGTTATATAGAGTCCTAAAGACAAGGAACATTATACCTGGGGGTGGGGTTATATAGAGTCCTAAAGACAAGGAACATTGTACCTGGGGGTGGTGTTATATAGAATCCTAAAGACAAGGAACATTGTACCTGGGGGTGGGGTTATATAGAGTCCTAAAGACAAGGAACATTGTACCTGGGGGTGGGGTTATATAGAGTCCTAAAGACAAGGAACATTGTACCTGGGGGTGGGGTTATATAGAGTCCTAAAGACAAGGAACATTGTACCTGGGGGTGGGGTTATATAGAGTCCTAAAGACAAGAACATTGTACCTGGGGGTGGGTTATATAGAGTCCTAAAGACAAGGAACATTGTACCTGGGGGTGGGGTTATATAGAGTCCTAAAGACAAGTAACATTGTACCTGGGGGTGGTGTTATATAGAATCCTAAAGACAAGGAACATTGTACCTGGGGGTGGGGTTATATAGAGTCCTAAAGACAAGGAACATTGTACCTGGGGGTGGGGTTATATAGAGTCCTAAAGACAAGGAACATTGTACCTGGGGGTGGGGTTATATAGAGTCCTAAAGACAAGGAACATTGTACCTGGGGGTGGGGTTATATAGAGTCCTAAAGACAAGTAACATTGTACCTGGGGGTGGGATTATATAGAGTCCTAAAGACAAGTAACATTGTACCTGGGGGTGGGGTTATATAGAGTCCTAAAGACAAGTAACATTGTACCTGGGGGTGGGGTTATATAGTGTCCTAAAGACAAGTAACATTGTACCTGGGGGTGAGGTTATATAGTGTCCTAAAGACAAGGAACATTGTACCTGGGGGTGGGTTATATAGTGTCCTAAAGACAAGTAACATTGTACCTGGGGGTGGGGTTACATAGAGTCCTAAAGACAAGTAACATTGTACCTGGGGGTGGGGTTATATAGAGTCCTAAAGACAAGGAACATTGTACCTGGGGGTGGGGTTATATAGAGTCCTAAAGACAAGTAACATTGTACCTGGGGGTGGGGTTACATAGAGTCCTAAAGACAAGTAACATTGTACCTGGGGGTGGGATTATATAGAGTCCTAAAGACAAGGAACATTGTACCTGGGGGTGCGGTTATATAGAGTCCTAAAGACAAGGAACATTGTACCTGGGGGTGGGGATTATATAGAGTCCTAAAGACAAGGAACATTGTACCTGGGGGTGGGGTTATATAGAGTCCTAAAGACAAGGAACATTGTACCTGGGGGCGGGGTTATATAGAGTCCTAAAGACAAGTAACATTGTACCTGGGGGTGGGGATTATATAAAGTCCTAAAGACAAGTAACATTGTATCTGGGGGTGGGGTTATATAGAGTCCTAAAGACAAGGAACATTGTACCTGGGGGTGGGGTTATATAGAGTCCTAAAGACAAGAACATTGTACCTGTGGGTGGGATTATATAGAGTCCTAAAGACAAGGAACATTGTACCTGGGGGTGGGGTTATATAGAGTCCTAAAGACAAGTAACATTGTACCTGGGGGTGGGGTTATATAGAGTCCTAAAGACAAGGAACATTGTACCTGGGGGTGGGGTTATATAGAGTCCTAAAGACAAGTAACATTGTACCTGGGGGTGGGGTTATATAGAGTACTAAAGACAAGGAACATTGTACCTGGGGGTGGGGTTATATAGAGTCCTAAAGACAAGTAACATTGTACCTGGGGGTGGGGTTATATAGAGTCCTAAAGACAAGGAACATTGTACCTGGGGGTGGGGTTATATAGAGTCCTAAAGACAAGTAACATTGTACCTGGGGGTGGGGTTATATAGTGTCCTAAAGACAAGTAACATTGTACCTGGGGGTGGGATTATATAGAGTCCTAAAGACAAGTAACATTGTACCTGGGGGTGGGGATTATATAGAGTCCTAAAGACAAGGAACATTGTACCTGGGGGTGGGATTATATAGAGTCCTAAAGACAAGTAACATTGTACCTGGGGGTGGGGTTATATAGAGTCCTAAAGACAAGGAACATTGTACCTGGGGGTGGGGTTATATAGAATCCTAAAGACAAGGAACATTGTACCTGGGGGTGGGATTATATAGAGTCCTAAAGACAAGGAACATTGTACCTGGGGGTGGGGTTATATAGTGTCCTAAAGACAAGTAACATTGTACCTGGGGGCGGGGTTATATAAAGTCCTAAAGACAAGGAACATTGTACCTGGGGGTGGGGTTATATAGTGTCCTAAAGACAAGGAACATTGTACCTGGGGGTGGGGTTATATAGAGTCCTAAAGACAAGTAACATTGTACCTGGAGGTGGGGTTATATAGAGTCCTAAAGACAAGTAACATTGTACCTGGGGGTGGTGTTATATAGAGTCCTAAAGACAAGTAACATTGTACCTGGGGGTGGGGTTATATAGTGTCCTAAAGACAAGGAACATTGTACCTGGGGGTGGGGTTATATAGAGTCCTAAAGACAAGTAACATTGTACCTGGAGGTGGGGTTATATAGAGTCCTAAAGACAAGTAACATTGTACCTGGGGGTGGTGTTATATAGAGTCCTAAAGACAAGTAACATTGTACCTGGGGGTGGGGTTATATAGAGTCCTAAAGACAAGTAACATTGTACCTGGGGGTGGGGTTATATAGAGTCCTAAAGACAAGTAACATTGTACCTGGGGGTGGGGTTATATAGAGTCCTAAAGACAAGTAACATTGTACCTGGGGGTGGTGTTATATAGAGTCCTAAAGACAAGGAACATTGTACCTGGGGGTGGGGTTATATAGAGTCCTAAAGACAAGTAACATTGTACCTGGGGGTGGGGTTATATAGAGTCCTAAAGACAAGTAACATTGTACCTGGGGGTGGGATTATATAGAGTCCTAAAGACAAGTAACATTGTACCTGGGGGTGGGATTATATAGAGTCCTAAAGACAAGGAACATTGTACTTGGGGGTGGGGTTATATAGAGTCCTAAAGACAAGTAACATTGTACCTGGGGGTGGGGTTATATAGAGTCCTAAAGACAAGGAACATTGTACCTGGGGGTGGGGTTATATAGAGTCCTAAAGACAAGGAACATTGTACCTGGGGGTGGGATTATATAGAGTCCTAAAGACAAGTAACATTGTACCTGGGGGTGGGGTTATATAGAGTCCTAAAGACAAGTAACATTGTACCTGGGGGTGGGGTTATATAGAGTCCTAAAGACAAGTAACATTGTACCTGGGGGTGGGGTTATATAGAGTCCTAAAGACAAGGAACATTGTACCTGGGGGTGGGGTTATATAGAGTCCTAAAGACAAGTAACATTGTACCTGGGGGTGGGGTTATATAGAGTCCTAAAGACAAGGAACATTGTACCTGGGGGTGGGGTTATATAGAGTCCTAAAGACAAGGAACATTGCACCTGGGGGTGGGGTTATATAGAGTCCTAAAGACAAGGAACATTGTACCTGGGGGTGGGGTTATATAGAGTCCTAAAGACAAGGAACATTGTACCTGGGGGTGGGGTTATATAGAGTCCTAAAGACAAGGAACATTGTACCTGGGGGTGGGATTATATAGAGTCCTAAAGACAAGGAACATTGTATCTGGGGGTGGGGTTATATAGAGTCCTAAAGACAAGTAACATTGTATCTGGGGGTGGGGTTATATAGAGTCCTAAAGACAAGGAACATTGTACCTGGGGGTGGGGTTATATAGAGTCCTAAAGACAAGTAACATTGTACCTGGGGGTGCGGTTATATAGAGTCCTAAAGACAAGGAACATTGTACCTGGGGGTGGGGTTATATAGAGTCCTAAAGACAAGTAACATTGTACCTGGGGGTGGGGTTATATAGAGTCCTAAAGACAAGGAACATTGTACCTGGGGGTGGGATTATATAGAGTCCTAAAGACAAGTAACATTGTACCTGGGGGTGGGGTTATATAGAGTCCTAAAGACAAGGAACATTGTACCTGGGGGTGGGGTTATATAGAGTCCTAAAGACAAGTAACATTGTACCTGGGGGTGGGGTTATATAGAGTCCTAAAGACAAGGAACATTGTACCTGGGGGTGGGATTATATAGAGTCCTAAAGACAAGAACATTGTACCTGGGGGTGGGGATATATAGAGTCCTAAAGACAAGGAACATTGTACCTGGGGGTGGGGTTATATAGAGTCCTAAAGACAAGTAACATTGTACCTGGGGGTGCGGTTATATAGAGTCCTAAAGACAAGGAACATTGTACCTGGGGGTGGGGTTATATAGAGTCCTAAAGACAAGGAACATTGTACCTGGGGGTGGGGTTATATAGAGTCCTAAAGACAAGGAACATTGTACCTGGGGGTGGGGTTATATAGAGTCCTAAAGACAAGTAACATTGTACCTGGGGGTGCGGTTATATAGAGTCCTAAAGACAAGTAACATTGTACCTGGGGGTGGGGTTATATAGAGTCCTAAAGACAAGGAACATTGTACCTGGGGGTGGGGTTATATAGAGTCCTAAAGACAAGTAACATTGTACCTGGGGGTGCGGTTATATAGAGTCCTAAAGACAAGGAACATTGTACCTGGGGGTGGGGTTATATAGAGTCCTAAAGACAAGGAACATTGTACCTGGGGGTGGGGTTATATAGAGTCCTAAAGACAAGTAACATTGTATCTGGGGGTGGGGTTATATAGAGTCCTAAAGACAAGTAACATTGTACCTGGGGGTGAGGTTATATAGAGTCCTAAAGACAAGTAACATTGTACCTGGGGGTGGGATTATATAGAGTCCTAAAGACAAGTAACATTGTACCTGGGGGTGGGGTTATATAGAGTCCTAAAGACAAGTAACATTGTACCTGGGGGTGGGGTTATATAGAGTCCTAAAGACAAGGAACATTGTACCTGGGGGTGGGGTTATATAGAGTCCTAAAGACAAGGAACATTGTACCTGGGGGTGGGGTTATATAGAGTCCTAAAGACAAGTAACATTGTACCTGGGGGTGGGGTTATATAGAGTCCTAAAGACAAGGAACATTGTACCTGGGGGTGGGGTTATATAGAGTCCTAAAGACAAGTAACATTGTACCTGGGGGTGGGGTTATATAGTGTCCTAAAGACAAGGAACATTGTACCTGGGGGTGGGGTTATATAGAGTCCTAAAGACAAGTAACATTGTACCTGGGGGTGAGGTTATATAGAGTCCTAAAGACAAGTAACATTGTACCTGGGGGTGGTGTTATATAGTGTCCTAAAGACAAGTAACATTGTACCTGGGGGTGGGGTTATATAGAGTCCTAAAGACAAGGAACATTGTACCTGGGGGTGGGGTTATATAGTGTCCTAAAGACAAGGAACATTGTACCTGGGGGTGGGGTTATATAGAGTCCTAAAGACAAGTAACATTGTACCTGGGGGTGGGGTTATATAGAGTCCTAAAGACAAGGAACATTGTACCTGGGGGTGGGGTTATATAGAGTCCTAAAGACAAGGAACATTGTACCTGGGGGTGGGGTTATATAGTGTCCTAAAGACAAGGAACATTGTACCTGGGGGTGGGGTTATATAGAGTCCTAAAGACAAGTAACATTGTACCTGGGGGTGAGGTTATATAGAGTCCTAAAGACAAGTAACATTGTACCTGGGGGTGGTGTTATATAGTGTCCTAAAGACAAGTAACATTGTACCTGGGGGTGGGGTTATATAGAGTCCTAAAGACAAGGAACATTGTACCTGGGGGTGGGGTTATATAGAGTCCTAAAGACAAGTAACATTGTACCTGGGGGTGGGGTTATATAGAGTCCTAAAGACAAGTAACATTGTACCTGGGGGTGGGGTTATATAGTGTCCTAAAGACAAGTAACATTGTACCTGGGGGTGGGGTTATATAGTGTCCTAAAGACAAGTAACATTGTACCTGGGGGTGGGGTTATATAGAGTCCTAAAGACAAGGAACATTGTACCTGGGGGTGGGGTTATATAGAGTCCTAAAGACAAGTAACATTGTACCTGGGGGTGGGGTTATATAGAGTCCTAAAGACAAGTAACATTGTACCTGGGGGTGGGGTTATATAGAGTCCTAAAGACAAGTAACATTGTACCTGGGGGTGCGGTTATATAGAGTCCTAAAGACAAGTAACATTGTACCTGGGGGTGGGATTATATAGAGTCCTAAAGACAAGTAACATTGTACCTGGGGGTGGGGTTATATAGAGTCCTAAAGACAAGGAACATTGTACCTGGGGGTGGGGATTATATAGAGTCCTAAAGACAAGGAACATTGTACCTGGGGGTGGGGTTATATAGAGTCCTAAAGACAAGTAACATTGTACCTGGGGGTGGGGTTATATAGAGTCCTAAAGACAAGGAACATTGTACCTGGGGGTGGGGATTATATAGAGTCCTAAAGACAAGTAACATTGTACCTGGGGGTGGGGTTATATAGAGTCCTAAAGACAAGGAACATTGTACCTGGGGGTGGGGTTATATAGAGTCCTAAAGACAAGTAACATTGTACCTGGGGGTGGGGTTATATAGTGTCCTAAAGACAAGGAACATTGTACCTGGGGGTGGGGTTATATAGAGTCCTAAAGACAAGGAACATTGTACCTGGGGGTGGGGTTATATAGAGTCCTAAAGACAAGGAACATTGTACCTGGGGATGGGATTATATAGAGTCCTAAAGACAAGGAACATTGTACCTGGGGGTGGGGTTATATAGAGTCCTAAAGACAAGTAACATTGTACCTGGGGGTGGGGTTATATAGTGTCCTAAAGACAAGGAACATTGTACCTGGGGGTGGGGTTATATAGAGTCCTAAAGACAAGGAACATTGTACCTGGGGGTGGGGTTATATAGAGTCCTAAAGACAAGGAACATTGTACCTGGGGGTGGGGTTATATAGAGTCCTAAAGACAAGGAACATTGTACCTGGGGGTGGGGTTATATAGAGTCCTAAAGACAAGTAACATTGTACCTGGGGGTGGGGTTATATAGAGTCCTAAAGACAAGTAACATTGTACCTGGGGGTGCGGTTATATAGAGTCCTAAAGACAAGTAACATTGTACCTGGGGGTGGTGTTATATAGAGTCCTAAAGACAAGGAACATTATACCTGGGGGTGGGGTTATATAGAGTCCTAAAGACAAGTAACATTGTACCTGGGGGTGCGGTTATATAGAGTCCTAAAGACAAGTAACATTGTACCTGGGGGTGGGATTATATAGAGTCCTAAAGACAAGGAACATTGTACCTGGGGGTGCGGTTATATAGAGTCCTAAAGACAAGGAACATTGTACCTGGGGGTGGGATTATATAGAGTCCTAAAGACAAGTAACATTGTACCTGGGGGTGGGGTTATATAGAGTCCTAAAGACAAGGAACATTGTACCTGGGGGTGGGATTATATAGAGTCCTAAAGACAAGTAACATTGTACCTGGGGGTGGGATTATATAGAGTCCTAAAGACAAGTAACATTGTACCTGGGGGTGCGGTTATATAGAGTCCTAAAGACAAGGAACATTGTACCTGGGGGTGGGATTATATAGAGTCCTAAAGACAAGGAACATTGTACCTGGGGGTGGGATTATATAGAGTACTAAAGACAAGTAACATTGTACCTGGGGGTGCGGTTATATAGAGTCCTAAAGACAAGTAACATTGTACCTGGGGGTGGGGTTATATAGAGTCCTAAAGACAAGTAACATTGTACCTGGGGGTGCGGTTATATAGAGTCCTAAAGACAAGGAACATTGTACCTGGGGGTGGGATTATATAGAGTCCTAAAGACAAGTAACATTGTACCTGGGGGTGGGATTATATAGAGTCCTAAAGACAAGTAACATTGTACCTGGGGGTGGGATTATATAGAGTCCTAAAGACAAGTAACATTGTACCTGGGGATGGGGTTATATAGAGTCCTAAAGACAAGGAACATTGTACCTGGGGGTGGGATTATATAGAGTCCTAAAGACAAGGAACATTGTACCTGGGGGTGGGATTATATAGAGTCCTAAAGACAAGGAACATTGTACCTGGGGGTGGGATTATATAGAGTCCTAAAGACAAGTAACATTGTACCTGGGGGTGGGATTATATAGAGTCCTAAAGACAAGTAACATTGTACCTGGGGGTGCGGTTATATAGAGTCCTAAAGACAAGTAACATTGTACCTGGGGGTGGGGTTATATAGAGTCCTAAAGACAAGTAACATTGTACCTGGGGGTGCGGTTATATAGAGTCCTAAAGACAAGTAACATTGTACCTGGGGGTGGGATTATATAGAGTCCTAAAGACAAGGAACATTGTACCTGGGGGTGCGGTTATATAGAGTCCTAAAGACAAGGAACATTGTACCTGGGGGTGGGATTATATAGAGTCCTAAAGACAAGTAACATTGTACCTGGGGGTGGGGTTATATAGAGTCCTAAAGACAAGGAACATTGTACCTGGGGGTGGGATTATATAGAGTCCTAAAGACAAGTAACATTGTACCTGGGGGTGGGATTATATAGAGTCCTAAAGACAAGTAACATTGTACCTGGGGGTGGGGTTATATAGAGTCCTAAAGACAAGGAACATTGTACCTGGGGGTGGGGTTATATAGAGTCCTAAAGACAAGGAACATTGTACCTGGGGGTGGGATTATATAGTGTCCTAAAGACAAGGAACATTGTACCTGGGGGTGGGATTATATAGTGTCCTAAAGACAAGGAACATTGTACCTGGGGGTGGGATTATATAGTGTCCTAAAGACAAGGAACATTGTACCTGGGGGTGCGGTTATATAGAGTCCTAAAGACAAGGAACATTGTACCTGGGGGTGGGATTATATAGTGTCCTAAAGACAAGGAACATTGTACCTGGGGGTGGGATTATATAGTGTCCTAAAGACAAGGAACATTGTACCTGGGGGTGGGGTTATATAGAGTCCTAAAGACAAGGAACATTGTACCTGGGGGTGGGGTTATATAGAGTCCTAAAGACAAGTAACATTGTACCTGGGGGTGGGGTTATATAGAGTCCTAAAGACAAGTAACATTGTACCTGGGGGTGGGATTATATAGAGTCCTAAAGACAAGGAACATTGTACCTGGGGGTGGGATTATATAGAGTCCTAAAGACAAGGAACATTGTACCTGGGGGTGGGATTATATAGAGTCCTAAAGACAAGTAACATTGTACCTGGGGGTGGGGTTATATAGAGTCCTAAAGACAAGGAACATTATACCTGGGGGTGGGGTTATATAGAGTCCTAAAGACAAGTAACATTGTACCTGGGGGTGGGGTTATATAGAGTCCTAAAGACAAGGAACATTGTACCTGGGGGTGGGGTTATATAGAGTCCTAAAGACAAGTAACATTGTACCTGGGGGTGGGGTTATATAGAGTCCTAAAGACAAGGAACATTGTACCTGGGGGTGGGGTTATATAGAGTCCTAAAGACAAGGAACATTGTACCTGGGGGTGGGATTATATAGAGTCCTAAAGACAAGGAACATTGTACCTGGGGGTGGTGTTATATAGAGTCCTAAAGACAAGTAACATTGTACCTGGGGGTGGTGTTATATAGAGTCCTAAAGACAAGTAACATTGTACCTGGGGGTGCGGTTATATAGAGTCCTAAAGACAAGTAACATTGTACCTGGGGGTGGGGTTATATAGAGTCCTAAAGACAAGGAACATTGTACCTGGGGGTGGGGTTATATAGAGTCCTAAAGACAAGGAACATTGTACCTGGGGGTGGGATTATATAGAGTCCTAAAGACAAGGAACATTGTACCTGGGGGTGCGGTTATATAGAGTCCTAAAGACAAGGAACATTGTACCTGGGGGTGGGGTTATATAGAGTCCTAAAGACAAGGAACATTGTACCTGGGGGTGGGGTTATATAGAGTCCTAAAGACAAGGAACATTGTACCTGGGGGTGGGGTTATATAGAGTCCTAAAGACAAGGAACATTGTACCTGGGGGTGGGGTTATATAGAGTCCTAAAGACAAGGAACATTGTACCTGGGGGTGGGGTTATATAGAGTCCTAAAGACAAGGAACATTGTACCTGGGGGTGGGATTATATAGAGTCCTAAAGACAAGTAACATTGTACCTGGGGGTGGGGTTATATAGAGTCCTAAAGACAAGGAACATTGTACCTGGGGGTGGGGTTATATAGAGTCCTAAAGACAAGGAACATTGTACCTGGGGGTGGGGTTATATAGAGTCCTAAAGACAAGTAACATTGTACCTGGGGGTGGTGTTATATAGTGTCCTAAAGACAAGGAACATTGTACCTGGGGGTGCGGTTATATAGAGTCCTAAAGACAAGGAACATTGTACCTGGGGGTGGTGTTATATAGAGTCCTAAAGACAAGTAACATTGTACCTGGGGGTGGGGTTATATAGAGTCCTAAAGACAAGGAACATTGTACCTGGGGGTGGTGTTATATAGAGTCCTAAAGACAAGGAACATTGTATCTGGGGGTGGTGTTATATAGAGTCCTAAAGACAAGGAACATTGTATCTGGGGGTGGGGTTATATAGAGTCCTAAAGACAAGGAACATTGTACCTGGGGGTGGGGTTATATAGAGTCCTAAAGACAAGGAACATTGTACCTGGGGGTGGGGTTATATAGAGTCCTAAAGACAAGTAACATTGTACCTGGGGGTGGGGTTATATAGAGTCCTAAAGACAAGGAACATTGTACCTGGGGGTGGGGTTATATAGAGTCCTAAAGACAAGGAACATTGTACCTGGGGGTGGGGTTATATAGAGTCCTAAAGACAAGGAACATTGTACCTGGGGGTGGGGTTATATAGAGTCCTAAAGACAAGTAACATTGTACCTGGGGGTGGGGTTATAGAGAGTCCTAAAGACAAGTAACATTGTACCTGGGGGTGGGGTTATAGAGAGTCCTAAAGACAAGGAACATTGCACCTGGGGGTGGGGTTATATAGAGTCCTAAAGACAAGTAACATTGTACCTGGGGGTGGGGTTATATAGAGTCCTAAAGACAAGTAACATTGTACCTGGGGGTGGGGTTATATAGAGTCCTAAAGACAAGTAACATTGTACCTGGGGGTGGGGTTATATAGAGTCCTAAAGACAAGGAACATTGTACCTGGGGGTGGGATTATATAGAGTCCTAAAGACAAGGAACATTGTACCTGGGGGAGGGATTATATAGAGTCCTAAAGACAAGTAACATTGTACCTGGGGGTGGGGTTATATAGAGTCCTAAAGACAAGGAACATTGTACCTGGGGGTGGGGTTATATAGAGTCCTAAAGACAAGGAACATTGTACCTGGGGGTGGGGTTATATAGAGTCCTAAAGACAAGGAACATTGTACCTGGGGGTGGGATTATATAGAGTCCTAAAGACAAGTAACATTGTACCTGGGGGTGGGATTATATAGAGTCCTAAAGACAAGGAACATTGTACCTGGGGGTGGAGTTATATAGAGTCCTAAAGACAAGGAACATTGTACCTGGGGGTGGGGTTATATAGAGTCCTAAAGACAAGGAACATTGTACCTGGGGGTGGGGTTATATAGAGTCCTAAAGACAAGGAACATTGTACCTGGGGGTGGGGTTATATAGAGTCCTAAAGACAAGGAACATTGTACCTGGGGGTGGGGTTATATAGAGTCCTAAAGACAAGGAACATTGTACCTGGGGGTGGGGTTATATAGAGTCCTAAAGACAAGGAACATTGTACCTGGGGGTGGGGTTATATAGAGTCCTAAAGACAAGGAACATTGTACCTGGGGGTGGTGTTATATAGTGTCCTAAAGACAAGGAACATTGTACCTGGGGGTGGGGTTATATAGTGTCCTAAAGACAAGGAACATTGTACCTGGGGGTGGGGTTATATAGAGTCCTAAAGACAAGGAACATTGTACCTGGGGGTGGGGTTATATAGAGTCCTAAAGACAAGGAACATTGTACCTGGGGGTGGGGTTATATAGAGTCCTAAAGACAAGGAACATTGTACCTGGGGGTGGGGTTATATAGAGTCCTAAAGACAAGGAACATTGTACCTGGGGGTGGGGTTATATAGAGTCCTAAAGACAAGGAACATTGTACCTGGGGGTGGGGTTATATAGAGTCCTAAAGACAAGGAACATTGTACCTGGGGGTGAGGTTATATAGAGTCCTAAAGACAAGTAACATTGTACCTGGGGGTGGGGTTATATAGAGTCCTAAAGACAAGTAACATTGTACCTGGGGGTGGGGTTATATAGAGTCCTAAAGACAAGGAACATTGTACCTGGGGGTGGGGTTATATAGAGTCCTAAAGACAAGGAATATTGTACCTGGGGGTGGGGTTATATAGAGTCCTAAAGACAAGGAACATTGTACCTGGGGGTGGTGTTATATAGAGTCCTAAAGACAAGGAACATTGTACCTGGGGGTGGTGTTATATAGAGTCCTAAAGACAAGGAACATTGTACCTGGGGGTGGTGTTATATAGAGTCCTAAAGACAAGTAACATTGTACCTGGGGGTGGGGATTATATAGAGTCCTAAAGACAAGGAACATTGTACCTGGGGGTGGGATTATATAGAGTCCTAAAGACAAGTAACATTGTACCTGGGGGTGCGGTTATATAGAGTCCTAAAGACAAGGAACGTTGTACCTGGGGGTGGGGTTATATAAAGTCCTAAAGACAAGGAACATTGTACCTGGGGGTGGGGTTATATAGAGTCCTAAAGACAAGTAACATTGTACCTGGGGGTGGGGTTATATAGAGTCCTAAAGACAAGTAACATTGTACCTGGGGGTGGGATTATATAGAGTCCTAAAGACAAGGAACATTGTACCTGGGGGTGGGGTTATATAGAGTCCTAAAGACAAGGAACATTGTACCTGGGGGTGGGGTTATATAGAGTCCTAAAGACAAGTAACATTGTACCTGGGGGTGGGGTTATATAGAGTCCTAAAGACAAGTAACATTGTACCTGGGGGTGGGGTTATATAGAGTCCTAAAGACAAGGAACATTGTACCTGGGGGTGGTGTTATATAGAGTCCTAAAGACAAGTAACATTGTACCTGGGGGTGGGGTTATATAGAGTCCTAAAGACAAGGAACATTGTACCTGGGGGTGGGGTTATATAGTGTCCTAAAGACAAGGAACATTGTACCTGGGGGTGGGGTTATATAGAGTCCTAAAGACAAGTAACATTGTACCTGGGGGTGGTGTTATATAGAGTCCTAAAGACAAGGAACATTGTACCTGGGGGTGGGTTATATAGAGTCCTAAAGACAAGTAACATTGTACCTGGGGGTGGGGTTATATAGAGTCCTAAAGACAAGTAACATTGTACCTGGGGGTGGGGTTATATAGTGTCCTAAAGACAAGGAACATTGTACCTGGGGGTGGGGTTATATAGAGTCCTAAAGACAAGGAACATTGTACCTGGGGGTGGGATTATATAGAGTCCTAAAGACAAGGAACATTGTACCTGGGGGTGGGGTTATATAGAGTCCTAAAGACAAGGAACATTGTACCTGGGGGTGGGGTTATATAGAGTCCTAAAGACAAGAACATTGTACCTGTGGGTGGGATTATATAGAGTCCTAAAGACAAGTAACATTGTATCTGGGGGTGGGGTTATATAGAGTCCTAAAGACAAGGAACATTGTACCTGGGGGTGGGGTTATATAGAGTCCTAAAGACAAGAACATTGTACCTGTGGGTGGGATTATATAGAGTCCTAAAGACAAGGAACATTGTACCTGGGGGTGCGGTTATATAGAGTCCTAAAGACAAGTAACATTGTACCTGGGGGTGGGGTTATATAGAGTCCTAAAGACAAGTAACATTGTACCTGGGGGTGGGATTATATAGAGTCCTAAAGACAAGTAACATTGTACCTGGGGGTGGGGTTATATAGAGTCCTAAAGACAAGTAACATTGTACCTGGGGGTGGGGTTACATAGAGTCCTAAAGACAAGGAACATTGTACCTGGGGGTGGGGTTATATAGAGTCCTAAAGACAAGAACATTGTACCTGGGGGTGGGGTTATATAGAGTCCTAAAGACAAGTAACATTGTACCTGGGGGTGGGATTATATAGAGTCCTAAAGACAAGGAACATTGTACCTGGGGGTGAGGTTATATAGAGTCCTAAAGACAAGGAACATTGTACCTGGGGGTGGGGTTATATAGAGTCCTAAAGACAAGTAACATTGTACCTGGGGGTGGGGTTATATAGAGTCCTAAAGACAAGTAACATTGTACCTGGGGGTGGGGTTATATAGAGTCCTAAAGACAAGGAACATTGTACCTGGGGGTGGGATTATATAGAGTCCTAAAGACAAGGAACATTGTACCTGGGGGTGGGGTTATATAGAGTCCTAAAGACAAGGAACATTGTACCTGGGGTGGGATTATATAGAGTCCTAAAGACAAGGAACATTGTACCTGGGGGTGGGATTATATAGAGTCCTAAAGACAAGGAACATTGTACCTGGGGGTGGTGTTATATAGAGTCCTAAAGACAAGGAACATTGTACCTGGGGGTGGGGTTATATAGAGTCCTAAAGACAAGGAACATTGTACCTGGGGGTGGGATTATATAGAGTCCTAAAGACAAGGAACATTGTACCTGGGGGTGGGGTTATATAGAGTCCTAAAGACAAGGAACATTGTACCTGGGGGTGGGGTTATATAGTGTCCTAAAGACAAGGAACATTGTACCTGGGGGTGGTGTTATATAGAGTCCTAAAGACAAGGAACATTGCACCTGGGGGTGGGGTTATATAGAGTCCTAAAGACAAGTAACATTGTACCTGGGGGTGGGATTATATAGAGTCCTAAAGACAAGGAACATTGTACCTGGGGGTGGGGTTATATAGAGTCCTAAAGACAAGGAACATTGTACCAGGGGGTGGTGTTATATAGAGTTCTAAAGACAAGTAACATTGTACCTGGGGGTGGGGTTATATAGTGTCCTAAAGACAAGGAACATTGTACCTGGGGGTGGGGTTATATAGAGTCCTAAAGACAAGGAACATTGTACCTGGGGGTGGTGTTATATAGAGTCCTAAAGACAAGGAACATTGTACCTGGGGGTGCGGTTATATAGAGTCCTAAAGACAAGGAACATTGTACCTGGGGGTGGGGTTATATAGAGTCCTAAAGACAAGGAACATTGTACCTGGGGGTGGGGTTATATAGAGTCCTAAAGACAAGGAACATTATACCTGGGGGTGGGGTTATATAGAGTCCTAAAGACAAGGAACATTGTACCTGGGGGTGGGGTTATATAGAGTCCTAAAGACAAGTAACATTGTACCTGGGGGTGGGGTTATATAGAGTCCTAAAGACAAGGAACATTGTACCTGGGGGTGGGGTTATATAGAGTCCTAAAGACAAGTAACATTGTACCTGGGGGTGGGGTTATATAGAGTCCTAAAGACAAGGAACATTGTACCTGGGGGTGGGGTTATATAGAGTCCTAAAGACAAGGAACATTGTACCTGGGGGTGGGGTTATATAGAGTCCTAAAGACAAGTAACATTGTACCTGGGGGTGGGGTTATATAGAGTCCTAAAGACAAGTAACATTGTACCTGGGGGTGGGGTTATATAGTGTCCTAAAGACAAGGAACATTGTACCTGGGGGTGGGGTTATATAGAGTCCTAAAGACAAGTAACATTGTACCTGGGGGTGGGGTTATATAGAGTCCTAAAGACAAGGAACATTGTACCTGGGGGTGGGGTTATATAGAGTCCTAAAGACAAGGAACATTGTACCTGGGGGTGGGGTTATATAGAGTCCTAAAGACAAGGAACATTGTACCTGGGGGTGGGGTTATATAGAGTCCTAAAGACAAGGAACATTGTACCTGGGGGTGGGGTTATATAGAGTCCTAAAGACAAGTAACATTGTACCTGGGGGTGGGGTTATATAGTGTCCTAAAGACAAGGAACATTGTACCTGGGGGTGGGGTTATATAGAGTCCTAAAGACAAGGAACATTGTACCTGGGGGTGGGGTTATATAGAGTCCTAAAGACAAGGAACATTGTACCTGGGGGTGCGGTTATATAGAGTCCTAAAGACAAGTAACATTGTACCTGGGGGTGGGGTTATATAGAGTCCTAAAGACAAGGAACATTGTACCTGGGGGTGGGGTTATATAGAGTCCTAAAGACAAGTAACATTGTACCTGGGGGTGGGATTATATAGAGTCCTAAAGACAAGGAACATTGTACCTGGGGGTGGGATTATATAGAGTCCTAAAGACAAGTAACATTGTACCTGGGGGTGGGGTTATATAGAGTCCTAAAGACAAGGAACATTGTACCTGGGGGTGGGGTTATATAGAGTCCTAAAGACAAGTAACATTGTACCTGGGGGTGGGGTTATATAGAGTCCTAAAGAGAAGGAACATTGTACCTGGGGGTGGGGTTATATAGTGTCCTAAAGACAAGGAACATTGTACCTGGGGGTGGGGTTATATAGAGTCCTAAAGACAAGTAACATTGTACCTGGGGGTGGGGTTATATAGAGTCCTAAAGACAAGGAACATTGTACCTGGGGGTGGGGTTATATAGAGTCCTAAAGACAAGGAACATTGTACCTGGGGGTGGGGTTATATAGAGTCCTAAAGACAAGTAACATTGTACCTGGGGGTGGGGTTATATAGAGTCCTAAAGACAAGTAACATTACACCTGGGGGTGGGGGTTATATAGAGTCCTAAAGACAAGTAACATTACACCTGGGGGTGGGGGTTATATAGAGTCCTAAAGACAAGGAACATTGTACCTGGGGGTGGGGTTATATAGTGTCCTAAAGACAAGGAACATTGTACCTGGGGGTGGGGTTATATAGAGTCCTAAAGACAAGTAACATTGTACCTGGGGGTGGTATTATATAGAGTCCTAAAGACAAGGAACATTGTACCTGGGGGTGGGGTTATATAGAGTCCTAAAGACAAGGAACATTGTACCTGGGGGTGGGATTATATAGTGTCCTAAAGACAAGGAACATTGTACCTGGGGGTGGGGTTATATAGAGTCCTAAAGACAAGTAACATTGTACCTGGGGGTGGGGTTATATAGAGTCCTAAAGACAAGTAACATTGTACCTGGGGGTGGTGTTATATAGAGTCCTAAAGACAAGGAACATTGTACCTGGGGGTGGGGTTATATAGAGTCCTAAAGACAAGGAACATTGTACCTGGGGGTGGGGTTACATAGAGTCCTAAAGACAAGGAACATTGTACCTGGGGGTGGGGTTATATAGAGTCCTAAAGACAAGTAACATTGTACCTGGGGGTGCGGTTATATAGAGTCCTAAAGACAAGGAACATTGTACCTGGGGGTGGGGTTATATAGAGTCCTAAAGACAAGGAACATTGTACCTGGGGGTGGGGTTATATAGAGTCCTAAAGACAAGGAACATTGTACCTGGGGGTGGGATTATATAGAGTCCTAAAGATAAGGAACATTGTACCTGGGGGTGGGGTTATATAGAGTCCTAAAGACAAGGAACATTGTACCTGGGGGTGGGATTATATAGAGTCCTAAAGACAAGGAACATTGTACCTGGGGGTGGGATTATATAGAGTCCTAAAGACAAGTAACATTGTACCTGGGGGTGGGGTTATATAGAGTCCTAAAGACAAGGAACATTGTACCTGGGGGTGGGATTATATAGAGTCCTAAAGACAAGGAACATTGTACCTGGGGGTGGGGTTATATAGAGTCCTAAAGACAAGGAACATTGTACCTGGGGGTGGGATTATATAGAGTCCTAAAGACAAGTAACATTGTACCTGGGGGTGGGGTTATATAGAGTCCTAAAGACAAGTAACATTGTACCTGGGGGTGAGGTTATATAGAGTCCTAAAGACAAGTAACATTGTACCTGGGGGTGGGGTTATATAGTGTCCTAAAGACAAGGAACATTGTACCTGGGGGTGGGGTTATATAGAGTCCTAAAGACAAGTAACATTGTACCTGGGGGTGGTGTTATATAGAGTCCTAAAGACAAGGAACATTGTACCTGGGGGTGGGGTTATATAGAGTCCTAAAGACAAGGAACATTGTACCTGGGGGTGGGATTATATAGAGTCCTAAAGACAAGGAACATTGTACCTGGGGGTGGGGTTATATAGAGTCCTAAAGACAAGTAACATTGTACCTGGGGGTGGGATTATATAGAGTCCTAAAGACAAGGAACATTGTACCTGGGGGTGGGGTTATATAGAGTCCTAAAGACAAGTAACATTGTACCTGGGGGTGGGGTTATATAGAGTCCTAAAGACAAGTAACATTGTACCTGGGGGTGGGATTATATAGAGTCCTAAAGACAAGTAACATTGTACCTGGGGGTGGGGTTATATAGAGTCCTAAAGACAAGTAACATTGTACCTGGGGGTGGGGTTATATAGAGTCCTAAAGACAAGGAACATTGTACCTGGGGGTGGGGTTATATAGAGTCCTAAAGACAAGTAACATTGTACCTGGGGGTGGGGTTATATAGAGTCCTAAAGACAAGGAACATTGTACCTGGGGGTGGGGTTATATAGAGTCCTAAAGACAAGGAACATTGTACCTGGTGGTGGGGGTTATATAGAGTCCTAAAGACAAGTAACATTGTACCTGGGGGTGGGGTTATATAGAGTCCTAAAGACAAGTAACATTGTACCTGGGGGTGGGATTATATAGAGTCCTAAAGACAAGTAACATTGTACCTGGGGGTGGGGTTATATAGTGTCCTAAAGACAAGGAACATTGTACCTGGGGGTGGGGTTATATAGAGTCCTAAAGACAAGGAACATTGTACCTGGGGGTGGTGTTATATAGAGTCCTAAAGACAAGTAACATTGTACCTGGGGGTGGGGTTATATAGAGTCCTAAAGACAAGTAACATTGTACCTGGGGGTGGGGTTATATAGTGTCCTAAAGACAAGGAACATTGTACCTGGGGGTGGGGTTATATAGAGTCCTAAAGACAAGTAACATTGTACCTGGGGGTGGTGTTATATAGAGTCCTAAAGACAAGGAACATTGTACCTGGGGGTGGGGTTATATAGAGTACTAAAGACAAGGAACATTGTACCTGGGGGTGGGGTTATATAGTGTCCTAAAGACAAGTAACATTGTACCTGGGGGTGGGGTTATATAGAGTCCTAAAGACAAGTAACATTGTACCTGGGGGTGGGGTTATATAGAGTCCTAAAGACAAGGAACATTGTACCTGGGGGTGGGGTTATATAGAGTCCTAAAGACAAGGAACATTGTACCTGGGGGTGGGGTTATATAGAGTCCTAAAGACAAGGAACATTGTACCTGGGGGTGGGGTTATATAGAGTCCTAAAGACAAGGAACATTGTACCTGGGGGTGGGGTTATATAGAGTCCTAAAGACAAGGAAAATTGTACCTGGGGGTGGGGTTATATAGTGTCCTAAAGACAAGTAACATTGTACCTGGGGGTGGGGTTATATAGAGTCCTAAAGACAAGGAACATTGTACCTGGGGGTGGGGTTATATAGAGTCCTAAAGACAAGTAACATTGTACCTGGGGGTGGGGTTATATAGAGTCCTAAAGACAAGGAACATTGTACCTGGGGGTGGGGTTATATAGAGTCCTAAAGACAAGGAACATTGTACCTGGGGGTGGGGTTATATAGAGTCCTAAAGACAAGGAACATTGTACCTGGGGGTGGGGTTATATAGAGTCCTAAAGACAATGAACATTGCACCTGGGGGTGGGATTATATAGAGTCCTAAAGACAAGGAACATTGTACCTGGGGGTGGGGTTATATAGAGTCCTAAAGACAAGGAACATTGTACCTGGGGGTGGGGTTATATAGAGTCCTAAAGACAAGGAACATTGTACCTGGGGGTGGGGTTATATAGAGTCCTAAAGACAAGGAACATTGTACCTGGGGGTGGGGTTATATAGAGTCCTAAAGACAAGTAACATTGTACCTGGGGGTGGGGTTATATAGAGTCCTAAAGACAAGTAACATTGTACCTGGGGGTGGGGTTATATAGAGTCCTAAAGACAAGGAACATTGTACCTGGGGGTGGGGTTATATAGAGTCCTAAAGACAAGGAACATTGTACCTGGGGGTGGGGTTATATAGAGTCCTAAAGACAAGGAACATTGTACCTGGGGGTGGGGTTATATAGTGTCCTAAAGACAAGTAACATTGTACCTGGGGGAGGGATTATATAGAGTCCTAAAGACAAGTAACATTGTACCTGGGGGTGGGGTTATATAGAGTCCTAAAGACAAGGAACATTGTACCTGGGGGTGGGGTTATATAGAGTCCTAAAGACAAGGAACATTGTACCTGGGGGTGGGATTATATAGAGTCCTAAAGACAAGGAACATTGTACCTGGGGGTGGGGTTATATAGAGTCCTAAAGACAAGGAACATTGTACCTGGGGGTGGGATTATATAGAGTCCTAAAGACAAGGAACATTGTACCTGGGGGTGGGGTTATATAGAGTCCTAAAGACAAGTAACATTGTACCTGGGGGTGGGGTTATATAGAGTCCTAAAGACAAGTAACATTGTACCTGGGGGTGGGGTTATATAGAGTCCTAAAGACAAGGAACATTGTACCTGGGGGTGGGGTTATATAGAGTCCTAAAGACAAGGAACATTGTACCTGGGGGTGGGGTTATATAGAGTCCTAAAGACAAGGAACATTGTACCTGGGGGTGGGGTTATATAGAGTCCTAAAGACAAGGAACATTGTACCTGGGGGTGGTGTTATATAGAGTCCTAAAGACAAGTAACATTGTACCTGGGGGTGGGATTATATAGAGTCCTAAAGACAAGGAACATTGTACCTGGGGGTGGGATTATATAGAGTCCTAAAGACAAGTAACATTGTACCTGGGGGTGGGGTTATATAGAGTCCTAAAGACAAGGAACATTGTACCTGGGGGTGGGATTATATAGAGTCCTAAAGACAAGTAACATTGTACCTGGGGGTGGGGTTATATAGAGTCCTAAAGACAAGTAACATTGTACCTGGGGGTGGGGTTATATAGAGTCCTAAAGACAAGTAACATTGTACCTGGGGGTGGGATTATATAGAGTCCTAAAGACAAGGAACATTGTACCTGGGGGTGGGGTTATATAGAGTCCTAAAGACAAGGAACATTGTACCTGGGGGTGGGGTTATATAGAGTCCTAAAGACAAGGAACATTGTACCTGGGGGTGGGGTTATATAGAGTCCTAAAGACAAGGAACATTGTACCTGGGGGTGGGGTTATATAGAGTCCTAAAGACAAGGAACATTGTACCTGGGGGTGGGGTTATATAGAGTCCTAAAGACAAGGAACATTGTACCTGGGGGTGGGGTTATATAGAGTCCTAAAGAAAAGGAACATTGTACCTGGGGGTGGGGTTATATAGAGTCCTAAAGACAATGAACATTGTACCTGGGGGTGGGGTTATATAGAGTCCTAAAGACAAGGAACATTGTACCTGGGGGTGGTGTTATATAGAGTCCTAAAGACAAGGAACATTGTACCAGGGGGTGGGGTTATATAGAGTCCTAAAGACAAGGAACATTGTACCTGGGGGTGGGGTTATATAGAGTCCTAAAGACAAGGAACATTGTACCTGGGGGTGGGGTTATATAGTGTCCTAAAGACAAGTAACATTGTACCTGGGGGTGGGGTTATATAGAGTCCTAAAGACAAGGAACATTGTACCTGGGGGTGGGGTTATATAGAGTCCTAAAGACAAGGAACATTGTACCTGGGGGTGGGGTTATATAGAGTCCTAAAGACAAGGAACATTGTACCTGGGGGTGGGGTTATATAGAGTCCTAAAGACAAGGAACATTGTACCTGGGGGTGGGGTTATATAGAGTCCTAAAGACAAGGAACATTGTACATGGGGGTGGGGTTATATAGAGTCCTAAAGACAAGGAACATTGTACCTGGGGGTGCGGTTATATAGAGTCCTAAAGACAAGTAACATTGTACCTGGGGGTGGGGTTATATAGAGTCCTAAAGACAAGGAACATTGTACCTGGGGGTGGGGTTATATAGAGTCCTAAAGACAAGTAACATTGTACCTGGGGGTGGGGTTATATAGAGTCCTAAAGACAAGGAACATTGTACCTGGGGGTGGGGTTATATAGAGTCCTAAAGACAAGGAACATTGTACCTGGGGGTGGGGTTATATAGAGTCCTAAAGACAAGGAACATTGTACCTGGGGGTGGGATTATATAGAGTCCTAAAGACAAGTAACATTGTACCTGGGGGTGGGGTTATATAGAGTCCTAAAGACAAGGAATATTGTACCTGGGGGTGGGGTTATATAGAGTCCTAAAGACAAGGAACATTGTACCTGGGGGTGGGGTTATATAGAGTCCTAAAGACAAGGAACATTGTACCTGGGGGTGGTGTTATATAGAGTCCTAAAGACAAGGAACATTGTACCTGGGGGTGGGGTTATATAGAGTCCTAAAGACAAGGAACATTGTACCTGGGGGTGGGGTTATATAGAGTCCTAAAGACAAGTAACATTGTACCTGGGGGTGGGGTTATATAGAGTCCTAAAGACAAGGAACATTGTACCTGGGGGTGGGGTTATATAGAGTCCTAAAGACAAGGAACATTGTACCTGGGGGTGGGGTTATATAGAGTCCTAAAGACAAGTAACATTGTACCTGGGGGTGGGGTTATATAGAGTCCTAAAGACAAGGAACATTGTACCTGGGGGTGCGGTTATATAGAGTCCTAAAGACAAGGAACATTGTACCTGGGGGTGGGGTTATATAGAGTCCTAAAGACAAGTAACATTGTACCTGGGGGTGAGGTTATATAGAGTCCTAAAGACAAGTAACATTGTACCTGGGGGTGGGGTTATATAGAGTCCTAAAGACAAGGAACATTGTACCTGGGGGTGGGATTATATAGAGTCCTAAAGACAAGGAACATTGTACCTGGGGGTGGGGTTATATAGAATCCTAAAGACAAGGAACATTGTACCTGGGGGTGGGGTTATATAGAGTCCTAAAGACAAGGAACATTGTACCTGGGGGTGGGGTTATATAGAGTCCTAAAGACAAGGAACATTGTACCTGGGGGTGGGGTTATATAGAGTCCTAAAGACAAGGAACATTGTACCTGGGGATGGGGTTATATAGAGTCCTAAAGACAAGGAACATTGTACCTGGGGGTGGGGTTATATAGAGTCCTAAAGACAAGGAACATTGTACCTGGGGGTGGGGTTATATAGAGTCCTAAAGACAAGTAACATTGTACCTGGGGGTGGGATTATATAGAGTCCTAAAGACAAGTAACATTGTACCTGGGGGTGGGGTTATATAGAGTCCTAAAGACAAGGAACATTGTACCTGGGGATGGGGTTATATAGAGTCCTAAAGACAAGGAACATTGTACCTGGGGGTGGGGTTATATAGAGTCCTAAAGACAAGGAACATTGTACCTGGGGGTGGGGTTATATAGAGTCCTAAAGACAAGTAACATTGTACCTGGGGGTGGGGTTATATAGAGTCCTAAAGACAAGGAACATTGTACCTGGGGGTGGGGTTATATAGAGTCCTAAAGACAAGTAACATTGTACCTGGGGGTGGGATTATATAGAGTCCTAAAGACAAGGAATATTGTACCTGGGGGTGGGGTTATATAGAGTCCTAAAGACAAGGAACATTGTACCTGGGGGTGGGATTATATAGAGTCCTAAAGACAAGGAACATTGTACCTGGGGGTGGAGTTATATAGAGTCCTAAAGACAAGTAACATTGTACCTGGGGGTGGGGTTATATAGAGTCCTAAAGACAAGGAACATTGTACCTGGGGGTGGAGTTATATAGAGTCCTAAAGACAAGTAACATTGTACCTGGGGGTGGGATTATATAGAGTCCTAAAGACAAGTAACATTGTACCTGGGGGTGCGGTTATATAGAGTCCTAAAGACAAGTAACATTGTACCTGGGGGTGGGGTTATATAATGTCCTAAAGACAAGGAACATTGTACCTGGGGATGGGATTATATAGAGTCCTAAAGACAAGGAACATTGTACCTGGGGGTGGGGTTATATAGAGTCCTAAAGACAAGTAACATTGTACCTGGGGGTGGGGTTATATAGAGTCCTAAAGACAAGTAACATTGTACCTGGGGGTGGGGTTATATAGTGTCCTAAAGACAAGGAACATTGTACCTGGGGGTGGGGTTATATAGAGTCCTAAAGACAAGGAACATTGTACCTGGGGGTGGGGTTATATAGAGTCCTAAAGACAAGGAACATTGTACCTGGGGGTGGGGTTATATAGTGTCCTAAAGACAAGTAACATTGTACCTGGGGATGGGGTTATATAGAGTCCTAAAGACAAGTAACATTGTACCTGGGGGTGGGGTTATATAGAGTCCTAAAGACAAGGAACATTATACCTGGGGGTGGGGTTATATAGAGTCCTAAAGACAAGGAACATTGTACCTGGGGGTGGGGTTATATAGAGTCCTAAAGACAAGGAACATTGTACCTGGGGGTGGGGTTATATAGAGTCCTAAAGACAAGGAACATTGTACCTGGGGGTGGGGTTATATAGAGTCCTAAAGACAAGGAACATTGTACCTGGGGGTGGGATTATATAGAGTCCTAAAGACAAGTAACATTGTACCTGGGGGTGGGGTTATATAGAGTCCTAAAGACAAGTAACATTGTACCTGGGGGTGGGTTACATAGAGTCCTAAAGACAAGTAACATTGTACCTGGGGGTGGGGTTATATAGAGTCCTAAAGACAAGGAACATTGTACCTGGGGGTGGGGTTATATAGAGTCCTAAAGACAAGGAACATTGTACCTGGGGGTGGGGTTATATAGAGTCCTAAAGACAAGGAACATTGTACCTGGGGGTGGGGTTATATAGAGTCCTAAAGACAAGGAACATTGTACCTGGGGGTGGGATTATATAGAGTCCTAAAGACAAGTAACATTGTACCTGGGGGTGGGGTTATATAGAGTCCTAAAGACAAGGAACATTGTACCTGGGGGTGGGATTATATAGAGTCCTAAAGACAAGTAACATTGTACCTGGGGGTGGGGTTATATAGAGTCCTAAAGACAAGGAACATTGTACCTGGGGGTGGGGTTATATAGAGTCCTAAAGACAAGGAACATTGTACCTGGGGGTGGGATTATATAGAGTCCTAAAGACAAGTAACATTGTACCTGGGGGTGGGGTTATATAGAGTCCTAAAGACAAGGAACATTGTACCTGGGGGTGGGGTTATATAGAGTCCTAAAGACAAGTAACATTGTACCTGGGGGTGGGGTTATATAGAGTCCTAAAGACAAGGAACATTGTACCTGGGGGTGGGGTTATATAGAGTCCTAAAGACAAGGAACATTGTACCTGGGGGTGGGATTATATAGAGTCCTAAAGACAAGTAACATTGTACCTGGGGGTGGGGTTATATAGAGTCCTAAAGACAAGGAACATTGTACCTGGGGGTGGGGTTATATAGAGTCCTAAAGACAAGTAACATTGTACCTGGGGGTGGGGTTATATAGAGTCCTAAAGACAAGTAACATTGTACCTGGGGGTGGGGGTTATATAGAGTCCTAAAGACAAGTAACATTGTACCTGGGGGTGGGGATTATATAGAGTCCTAAAGACAAGGAACATTGTACCTGGGGGTGGGGTTATATAGAGTCCTAAAGACAAGGAACATTGTACCTGGGGGTGGGGTTATATAGAGTCCTAAAGACAATGAACATTATACCTGGGGGTGGGGTTATATAGAGTCCTAAAGACAAGTAACATTGTACCTGGGGGTGGGGTTATATAGAGTCCTAAAGACAAGGAACATTGTACATGGGGGTGGGATTATATAGAGTCCTAAAGACAAGTAACATTGTACCTGGGGGTGGGGTTATATAGAGTCCTAAAGACAAGGAACATTGTACCTGGGGGTGGGGTTATATAGAGTCCTAAAGACAAGGAACATTGTACATGGGGGTGGGGTTATATAGAGTCCTAAAGACAAGTAACATTGTACCTGGGGGTGGGGTTATATAGAGTCCTAAAGACAAGGAACATTATACCTGGGGGTGGGGTTATATAGAGTCCTAAAGACAAGGAACATTGTACCTGGGGGTGGGGTTATATAGAGTCCTAAAGACAAGGAACATTGTACCTGGGGGTGGGGTTATATAGAGTCCTAAAGACAAGTAACATTGTACCTGGGGGTGGGATTATATAGAGTCCTAAAGACAAGTAACATTGTACCTGGGGGTGGTGTTATATAGAGTCCTAAAGACAAGGAACATTGTACCTGGGGGTGGGGTTATATAGAGTCCTAAAGACAAGGAACATTGTACCTGGGGGTGGTGTTATATAGAGTCCTAAAGACAAGTAACATTGTACCTGGGGGTGGGGTTATATAGAGTCCTAAAGACAAGGAACATTGTACCTGGGGGTGGGGTTATATAGAGTCCTAAAGACAAGGAACATTGTACCTGGGGGTGGGGTTATATAGAGTCCTAAAGACAAGGAACATTATACCTGGGGGTGGGATTATATAGAGTCCTAAAGACAAGTAACATTGTACCTGGGGGTGCGGTTATATAGAGTCCTAAAGACAAGGAACATTGTACCTGGGGGTGGGGTTATATAGAGTCCTAAAGACAAGGAACATTGTACCTGGGGGTGGGGTTATATAGAGTCCTAAAGACAAGTAACATTGTACCTGGGGGTGGGGTTATATAGAGTCCTAAAGACAAGGAACATTGTACCTGGGGGTGGGGTTATATAGTGTCCTAAAGACAAGGAACATTGTACCTGGGTGTGGGGTTATATAGAGTCCTAAAGACAAGGAACATTGTACCTGGGGGTGGGATTATATAGAGTCCTAAAGACAAGGAACATTGTACCTGGGGGTGCGGTTATATAGAGTCCTAAAGACAAGTAACATTGTACCTGGGGGTGGGGTTATATAGAGTCCTAAAGACAAGGAACATTGTACCCTGGGGGTGGGGTTATATAGAGTCCTAAAGACAAGGAACATTGTACCTGGGGGTGGGGTTATATAGTGTCCTAAAGACAAGTAACATTGTACCTGGGGGTGGGGTTATATAGAGTCCTAAAGACAAGGAACATTGTACCCTGGGGGTGGGGTTATATAGAGTCCTAAAGACAAGGAACATTGTACCTGGGGGTGGGGTTATATAGAGTCCTAAAGACAAGTAACATTGTACCTGGGGGTGGGGTTATATAGAATCCTAAAGACAAGGAACATTGTACCTGGGGGTGGGGTTATATAGAGTCCTAAAGACAAGTAACATTGTACCTGGGGGTGGGATTATATAGAGTCCTAAAGACAAGGAACATTGTACCTGGGGGTGGGGTTATATAGTGTCCTAAAGACAAGGAACATTGTACCTGGGGGTGGGATTATATAGTGTCCTAAAGACAAGGAACATTGTACCTGGGGGAGGGGTTATATAGAGTCCTAAAGACAAGGAACATTGTACCTGGGGGTGGGGTTATATAGAGTCCTAAAGACAAGGAACATTGTACCTGGGGGTGGGGTTATATAGAGTCCTAAAGACAAGGAACATTGTACCTGGGGGTGGGATTATATAGAGTCCTAAAGACAAGGAACATTGTACCTGGGGGTGGGGTTATATAGAGTCCTAAAGACAAGTAACATTGTACCTGGGGGTGGGGTTATATAGAGTCCTAAAGACAAGGAACATTGTACCTGGGGGTGGGGTTATATAGAGTCCTAAAGACAAGTAACATTGTACCTGGGGGTGGGATTATATAGAGTCCTAAAGACAAGTAACATTATACCTGGGGGTGGGGTTATATAGAGTCCTAAAGACAAGTAACATTGTACCTGGGGGTGGGGTTATATAGAGTCCTAAAGACAAGGAACATTGTACCTGGGGGTGGGGTTACATAGAGTCCTAAAGACACGGAACATTGTACCTGGGGGTGGGATTATATAGAGTCCTAAAGACAAGTAACATTGTACCTGGGGGTGGGGTTATATAGAGTCCTAAAGACAAGGAACATTGTACCTGGGGGTGCGGTTATATAGAGTCCTAAAGACAAGGAACATTGTACCTGGGGGTGGGGTTATATAGAGTCCTAAAGACAAGTAACATTGTACCTGGGGGTGGGGTTATATAGAGTCCTAAAGACAAGGAACATTGTACCTGGGGGTGGTGTTATATAGTGTCCTAAAGACAAGTAACATTGTACCTGGGGGTGGGGTTATATAGAGTCCTAAAGACAAGGAACATTGTACCTGGGGGTGGGATTATATAGAGTCCTAAAGACAAGGAACATTGTACCTGGGGGTGGGGTTATATAGAGTCCTAAAGACAAGTAACATTGTACCTGGGGGTGGGGTTATATAGAGTCCTAAAGACAAGTAACATTGTACCTGGGGGTGGGGTTATATAGAGTCCTAAAGACAAGGAACATTGTACCTGGGGGTGGGGTTATATAGAGTCCTAAAGACAAGTAACATTGTACCTGGGGGTGGGGTTATATAGTGTCCTAAAGACAAGTAACATTGTACCTGGGGGTGGGGTTATATAGTGTCCTAAAGACAAGGAACATTGTACCTGGGGGTGGTGTTATATAGTGTCCTAAAGACAAGGAACATTGTACCTGGGGGTGCGGTTATATAGAGTCCTAAAGACAAGGAACATTGTACCTGGGGGTGCGGTTATATAGAGTCCTAAAGACAAGTAACATTGTACCTGGGGGTGGGGTTATATAGAGTCCTAAAGACAAGTAACATTGTACCTGGGGGTGGGGTTATATAGAGTCCTAAAGACAAGGAACATTGTACCTGGGGGTGGGGTTATATAGAGTCCTAAAGACAAGGAACATTGTACCTGGGGGTGGGATTATATAGAGTCCTAAAGACAAGTAACATTGTACCTGGGGGTGGGGTTATATAGAGTCCTAAAGACAAGGAACATTGTACCTGGGGGTGGGGTTATATAGAGTCCTAAAGACAAGTAACATTGTACCTGGGGGTGGGGTTATATAGAGTCCTAAAGACAAGGAACATTGTACCTGGGGGTGGGGTTATATAGAGTCCTAAAGACAAGTAACATTGTACCTGGGGGTGGGGTTATATAGAGTCCTAAAGACAAGGAACATTGTACCTGGGGGGTGGGGTTATATAGAGTCCTAAAGACAAGTAACATTGTACCTGGGGGTGGGGTTATATAGAGTCCTAAAGACAAGGAACATTGTACCTGGGGGTGGGGTTATATAGAGTCCTAAAGACAAGGAACATTGTACCTGGGGGTGGTGTTATATAGAGTCCTAAAGACAAGGAACATTGTACCTGGGGGTGGGGTTATATAGAGTCCTAAAGACAAGGAACATTGTACCTGGGGGTGGGGTTATATAGTGTCCTAAAGACAAGGAACATTGTACCTGGGGGTGGGGTTATATAGAGTCCTAAAGACAAGTAACATTGTACCTGGGGGTGGTGTTATATAGAGTCCTAAAGACAAGGAACATTGTACCTGGGGGTGGGGTTACATAGAGTCCTAAAGACAAGTAACATTGTACCTGGGGGTGGTGTTATATAGAGTCCTAAAGACAAGGAACATTGTACCTGGGGGTGGGGTTATATAGAGTCCTAAAGACAAGTAACATTGTACCTGGGGGTGGGGTTATATAGAGTCCTAAAGACAAGTAACATTGTACCTGGGGGTGGGGTTATATAGAGTCCTAAAGACAAGGAACATTGTACCTGGGGGTGGGGTTATATAGAGTCCTAAAGACAAGGAACATTGTACCTGGGGGTGGGGTTATATAGAGTCCTAAAGACAAGGAACATTGTACCTGGGGGTGGGGTTATATAGTGTCCTAAAGACAAGGAACATTGTACCTGGGGGCGGGGTTATATAGAGTCCTAAAGACAAGTAACATTGTACCTGGGGGTGCGGTTATATAGAGTCCTAAAGACAAGGAACATTGTACCTGGGGGTGGGGTTATATAGAGTCCTAAAGACAAGTAACATTGTACCTGGGGGTGGGGTTATATAGAGTCCTAAAGACAAGGAACATTGTACCTGGGGGTGGGGATTATATAGAGTCCTAAAGACAAGGAATATTGTACCTGGGGGTGGTGTTATATAGAGTCCTAAAGACAAGGAACATTGTACCTGGGGGTGGGGTTATATAGAATCCTAAAGACAAGGAACATTGTACCTGGGGGTGCGGTTATATAGAGTCCTAAAGACAAGGAACATTGTACCTGGGGGTGGGGTTATATAGAGTCCTAAAGACAAGTAACATTGTACCTGGGGGTGGGGTTATATAGAGTCCTAAAGACAAGGAACATTGTACCTGGGGGTGGGGATTATATAGAGTCCTAAAGACAAGGAATATTGTACCTGGGGGTGGTGTTATATAGAGTCCTAAAGACAAGGAACATTGTACCTGGGGGTGGGGTTATATAGAATCCTAAAGACAAGTAACATTGTACCTGGGGGTGGGGTTATATAGAGTCCTAAAGACAAGTAACATTGTACCTGGGGGTGGGATTATATAGAGTCCTAAAGACAAGTAACATTGTACCTGGGGGTGCGGTTATATAGAGTCCTAAAGACAAGTAACATTGTACCTGGGGGTGGGATTATATAGAGTCCTAAAGACAAGTAACATTGTACCTGGGGGTGGGATTATATAGAGTCCTAAAGACAAGGAACATTGTACCTGGGGGTGGGGTTATATAGAGTCCTAAAGACAAGTAACATTGTACCTGGGGGTGGGGTTATATAGAGTCCTAAAGACAAGGAACATTGTACCTGGGGGTGAGGTTATATAGAGTCCTAAAGACAAGTAACATTGTACCTGGGGGTGGGATTATATAGAGTCCTAAAGACAAGTAACATTGTACCTGGGGGTGCGGTTATATAGAGTCCTAAAGACAAGTAACATTGTACCTGGGGGTGCGGTTATATAGAGTCCTAAAGACAAGTAACATTATACCTGGGGGTGGGGTTATATAGAGTCCTAAAGACAAGGAACATTGTACCTGGGGGTGGGATTATATAGAGTCCTAAAGACAAGGAACATTGTACCTGGGGTGGGGTTATATAGAGTCCTAAAGACAAGGAACATTGTACCTGGGGGTGGGATTATATAGAGTCCTAAAGACAAGGAACATTGTACCTGGGGGTGGGGTTATATAGAGTCCTAAAGACAAGGAACATTGTACCTGGGGGTGGGGTTATATAGTGTCCTAAAGACAAGTAACATTGTACCTGGGGGTGGGGTTATATAGAGTCCTAAAGACAAGGAACATTGTACCTGGGGGTGGGATTATATAGAGTCCTAAAGACAAGGAACATTGTACCTGGGGGTGGGGTTATATAGAGTCCTAAAGACAAGGAACATTGTACCTGGGGGTGTGGTTATATAGAGTCCTAAAGACAAGTAACATTATACCTGGGGGTGGGGATTATATAGAGTCCTAAAGACAAGGAACATTGTACCTGGGGGTGGGGTTATATAGAGTCCTAAAGACAAGGAACATTGTACCTGGGGGTGGGGTTATATAGAGTCCTAAAGACAAGGAACATTGTACCTGGGGGTGGGGTTATATAGAGTCCTAAAGACAAGGAACATTGTACCTGGGGGTGGGGTTATATAGAGTCCTAAAGACAAGTAACATTGTACCTGGGGGTGGGGTTATATAGAGTCCTAAAGACAAGGAACATTGTACCTGGGGGTGGGGTTATATAGAGTCCTAAAGACAAGTAACATTGTACCTGGGGGTGGGGTTATATAGAGTCCTAAAGACAAGGAACATTGTACCTGGGGGTGGGATTATATAGAGTCCTAAAGACAAGGAACATTGTACCTGGGGGTGGGGTTATATAGAGTCCTAAAGACAAGGAACATTGTACCTGGGGGTGGGATTATATAGAGTCCTAAAGACAAGGAACATTGTACCTGGGGGTGGGGTTATATAGAGTCCTAAAGACAAGGAACATTGTACCTGGGGGTGGGGTTATATAGAGTCCTAAAGACAAGTAACATTGTACCTGGGGGTGGGATTATATAGAGTCCTAAAGACAAGGAACATTGTACCTGGGGGTGGGGTTATATAGAGTCCTAAAGACAAGGAACATTGTACCTGGGGGTGGGGTTATATAGAGTCCTAAAGACAAGTAACATTGTACCTGGGGGTGCGGTTATATAGAGTCCTAAAGACAAGGAACATTGTACCTGGGGGTGGGGTTATATAGAGTCATAAAGACAAGTAACATTGTACCTGGGGGTGGGGTTATATAGAGTACTAAAGACAAGGAACATTGTACCTGGGGGTGGGGTTATATAGAGTCCTAAAGACAAGTAACATTGTACCTGGGGGTGGGGTTATATAGAGTCCTAAAGACAAGGAACATTATACCTGGGGGTGGGGTTATATAGAGTCCTAAAGACAAGGAACATTGTACCTGGGGGTGGGGTTATATAGAGTCCTAAAGACAAGGAACATTGTACCTGGGGGTGGGGTTATATAGAGTCCTAAAGACAAGGAACATTGTACCTGGGGGTGGGATTATATAGAGTCCTAAAGACAAGGAACATTGTACCTGGGGGTGGGATTATATAGTGTCCTAAAGACAAGGAACATTGTACCTGGGGGTGGTGTTATATAGAGTCCTAAAGACAAGTAACATTGTACCTGGGGGTGGGGTTATATAGAGTCCTAAAGACAAGGAACATTGTACCTGGGGGTGGTGTTATATAGAGTCCTAAAGACAAGGAACATTGTACCTGGGGGTGGTGTTATATAGAGTCCTAAAGACAAGGAACATTGTACCTGGGGGTGGGGTTATATAGAGTCCTAAAGACAAGGAACATTGTACCTGGGGGTGGGGTTATATAGAGTCCTAAAGACAAGTAACATTGTACCTGGGGGTGGTGTTATATAGTGTCCTAAAGACAAGGAACATTGTACCTGGGGGTGGGGTTATATAGAGTCCTAAAGACAAGTAACATTGTACCTGGGGGTGGGGTTATATAGAGTCCTAAAGACAAGGAACATTGTACCTGGGGGTGGGGTTATATAGAGTCCTAAAGACAAGTAACATTGTACCTGGGGGTGGTGTTATATAGTGTCCTAAAGACAAGGAACATTGTACCTGGGGGTGGTGTTATATAGTGTCCTAAAGACAAGGAACATTGTACCTGGGGGTGGTGTTATATAGTGTCCTAAAGACAAGGAACATTGTACCTGGGGGTGGGGTTATATAGAGTCCTAAAGACAAGGAACATTGTACCTGGGGGTGGTGTTATATAGAGTCCTAAAGACAAGGAACATTGTACCTGGGGGTGGTGTTATATAGTGTCCTAAAGACAAGGAACATTGTACCTGGGGGTGGGGTTATATAGAGTCCTAAAGACAAGGAACATTGTACCTGGGGGTGGTGTTATATAGAGTCCTAAAGACAAGGAACATTGTACCTGGGGGTGGTGTTATATAGAGTCCTAAAGACAAGGAACATTGTACCTGGGGGTGGTGTTATATAGTGTCCTAAAGACAAGGAACATTGTACCTGGGGATGGGGTTATATAGAGTCCTAAAGACAAGTAACATTGTACCTGGGGGTGGGGTTATATAGAGTCCTAAAGACAAGGAACATTGTACCTGGGGGTGGGGTTATATAGAGTCCTAAAGACAAGGAACATTGTACCTGGGGGTGGGGTTATATAGAGTCCTAAAGACAAGGAACATTGTACCTGGGGGTGGGGTTATATAGAGTCCTAAAGACAAGGAACATTGTACCTGGGGGTGGGGTTATATAGAGTCCTAAAGACAAGTAACATTGTACCTGGGGGTGGGGTTATATAGAGTCCTAAAGACAAGGAACATTGTACCTGGGGGTGGGATTATATAGAGTCCTAAAGACAAGTAACATTGTACCTGGGGGTGCGGTTATATAGAGTCCTAAAGACAAGGAACATTGTACCTGGGGGTGGGGTTATATAGAGTCCTAAAGACAAGGAACATTGTACCTGGGGGTGGGGTTATATAGAGTCCTAAAGACAAGTAACATTGTACCTGGGGGTGGGGTTATATAGTGTCCTAAAGACAAGGAACATTGTACCTGGGGGTGGGGTTATATAGAGTCCTAAAGACAAGGAACATTGTACCTGGGGGTGGGGTTATATAGAGTCCTAAAGACAAGGAACATTGTACCTGGGGGTGGGATTATATAGAGTCCTAAAGACAAGTAACATTGTACCTGGGGGTGGGGTTATATAGAGTCCTAAAGACAAGTAACATTGTACCTGGGGGTGGGGTTATATAGAGTCCTAAAGACAAGTAACATTGTACCTGGGGGTGGGGTTATATAGAGTCCTAAAGACAAGGAACATTGTACCTGGGGGTGGGGTTATATAGAGTCCTAAAGACAAGGAACATTATACCTGGGGGTGGGGTTATATAGAGTCCTAAAGACAAGGAACATTGTACCTGGGGGTGGTGTTATATAGAGTCCTAAAGACAAGTAACATTGTACCTGGGGGTGGGGTTATATAGAGTCCTAAAGACAAGTAACATTGTACCTGGGGGTGGGATTATATAGAGTCCTAAAGACAAGGAACATTGTACCTGGGGGTGGGGTTATATAGAGTCCTAAAGACAAGGAACATTGTACCTGGGGGTGGGGTTATATAGAGTCCTAAAGACAAGTAACATTGTACCTGGGGGTGGGGTTATATAGAGTCCTAAAGACAAGTAACATTGTACCTGGGGGTGGGGTTATATAGAGTCCTAAAGACAAGGAACATTGTACCTGGGGGTGGGGTTATATAGAGTCCTAAAGACAAGGAACATTGTACCTGGGGGTGGGGTTATATAGAGTCCTAAAGACAAGGAACATTGTACCTGGGGGTGGGGTTATATAGAGTCCTAAAGACAAGTAACATTGTACCTGGGGGTGGGGTTATATAGAGTCCTAAAGACAAGGAACATTGTACCTGGGGGTGGGATTATATAGAGTCCTAAAGACAAGTAACATTGTACCTGGGGGTGCGGTTATATAGAGTCCTAAAGACAAGGAACATTGTACCTGGGGGTGGGGTTATATAGAGTCCTAAAGACAAGGAACATTGTACCTGGGGGTGGGGTTATATAGAGTCCTAAAGACAAGTAACATTGTACCTGGGGGTGGGGTTATATAGTGTCCTAAAGACAAGGAACATTGTACCTGGGGGTGGGGTTATATAGAGTCCTAAAGACAAGGAACATTGTACCTGGGGGTGGGGTTATATAGAGTCCTAAAGACAAGGAACATTGTACCTGGGGGTGGGATTATATAGAGTCCTAAAGACAAGTAACATTGTACCTGGGGGTGGGGTTATATAGAGTCCTAAAGACAAGTAACATTGTACCTGGGGGTGGGGTTATATAGAGTCCTAAAGACAAGTAACATTGTACCTGGGGGTGGGGTTATATAGAGTCCTAAAGACAAGGAACATTGTACCTGGGGGTGGGGTTATATAGAGTCCTAAAGACAAGGAACATTATACCTGGGGGTGGGGTTATATAGAGTCCTAAAGACAAGGAACATTGTACCTGGGGGTGGTGTTATATAGAGTCCTAAAGACAAGTAACATTGTACCTGGGGGTGGGGTTATATAGAGTCCTAAAGACAAGTAACATTGTACCTGGGGGTGGGATTATATAGAGTCCTAAAGACAAGGAACATTGTACCTGGGGGTGGGGTTATATAGAGTCCTAAAGACAAGGAACATTGTACCTGGGGGTGGGGTTATATAGAGTCCTAAAGACAAGTAACATTGTACCTGGGGGTGGGGTTATATAGAGTCCTAAAGACAAGTAACATTGTACCTGGGGGTGGGGTTATATAGAGTCCTAAAGACAAGGAACATTGTACCTGGGGGTGGGGGTTATATAGAGTCCTAAAGACAAGGAACATTGTACCTGGGGGTGGGGTTATATAGAGTCCTAAAGACAAGGAACATTGTACCTGGGGGTGGGATTATATAGAGTCCTAAAGACAAGTAACATTGTACCTGGGGGTGGGGTTATATAGAGTCCTAAAGACAAGTAACATTGTACCTGGGGGTGGGGTTATATAGAGTCCTAAAGACAAGTAACATTGTACCTGGGGGTGGGGTTATATAGAGTCCTAAAGACAAGGAACATTGTACCTGGGGGTGGGGTTATATAGAGTCCTAAAGACAAGGAACATTATACCTGGGGGTGGGGTTATATAGAGTCCTAAAGACAAGGAACATTGTACCTGGGGGTGGTGTTATATAGAGTCCTAAAGACAAGTAACATTGTACCTGGGGGTGGGGATTATATAGTGTCCTAAAGACAAGGAACATTGTACCTGGGGGTGGGGTTATATAGAGTCCTAAAGACAAGGAACATTGTACCTGGGGGTGGGGTTATATAGAGTCCTAAAGACAAGTAACATTGTACCTGGGGGTGGGATTATATAGAGTCCTAAAGACAAGGAACATTGTACCTGGGGGTGGGGTTATATAGAGTCCTAAAGACAAGGAACATTGTACCTGGGGCTGGGGTTATATAGAGTCCTAAAGACAAGGAACATTGTACCTGGGGGTGGGGTTATATAGAGTCCTAAAGACAAGGAACATTGTACCTGGGGGTGGGGTTATATAGAGTCCTAAAGACAAGTAACATTGTACCTGGGGGTGGGGTTATATAGAGTCCTAAAGACAAGTAACATTGTACCTGGGGATGGGGTTATATAGAGTCCTAAAGACAAGGAACATTGTACCTGGGGGTGGGGTTATATAGAGTCCTAAAGACAAGTAACATTGTACCTGGGGGTGGGGTTATATAGAGTCCTAAAGACAAGTAACATTGTACCTGGGGGTGGGATTATATAGAGTCCTAAAGACAAGGAACATTGTACCTGGGGGTGGGGTTATATAGAGTCCTAAAGACAAGGAACATTGTACCTGGGGCTGGGGTTATATAGAGTCCTAAAGACAAGGAACATTGTACCTGGGGGTGGGGTTATATAGAGTCCTAAAGACAAGGAACATTGTACCTGGGGGTGGGGTTATATAGAGTCCTAAAGACAAGTAACATTGTACCTGGGGGTGGGGTTATATAGAGTCCTAAAGACAAGGAACATTGTACCTGGGGGTGGGATTATATAGAGTCCTAAAGACAAGGAACATTGTACCTGGGGGTGGGATTATATAGAGTCCTAAAGACAAGGAACATTGTACCTGGGGGTGGGGTTATATAGAGTCCTAAAGACAAGTAACATTGTACCTGGGGGTGGGGTTATATAGAGTCCTAAAGACAAGTAACATTGTACCTGGGGGTGGGGTTATATAGAGTCCTAAAGACAAGTAACATTGTACCTGGGGGTGGGGTTATATAGAGTCCTAAGGACAAGGAACATTGTACCTGGGGGTGGGGTTATATAGAGTCCTAAAGACAAGGAACATTGTACCTGGGGGTGGTGTTATATAGAGTCCTAAAGACAAGGAACATTGTACCTGGGGGTGGGGTTATATAGAGTCCTAAAGACAAGGAACATTGTACCTGGGGGTGGGGTTATATAGAGTCCTAAAGACAAGGAACATTGTACCTGGGGGTGGGGTTATATAGAGTCCTAAAGACAAGGAACATTGTACCTGGGGGTGGGGTTATATAGAGTCCTAAAGACAAGGAACATTGTACCTGGGGGTGGGGTTATATAGAGTCCTAAAGACAAGTAACATTGTACCTGGGGGTGGGATTATATAGAGTCCTAAAGACAAGTAACATTGTACCTGGGGGTGGGGTTATATAGAGTCCTAAAGATAAGGAACATTGTACCTGGGGGTGGAGTTATATAGAGTCCTAAAGACAAGGAACATTGTACCTGGGGGTGGGGTTATATAGAGTCCTAAAGACAAGGAACATTGTACCTGGGGGTGGGGTTATATAGAGTCCTAAAGACAAGGAACATTGTACCTGGGGGTGGGGTTATATAGTGAGCTTGCAAGGGTATTCAAAAGCTCAATGGGACTGTGTCCTCGCACCCAGGGTGCAACCTCTTTTATCTCACAGCAGGGCTGGACTGGGAATAAAAACCAGAGGTGGAAAAAATTGCTTACCAGCCCCATAACATTGCATCAGTATACCAGCCTGAGTCTTCTTTAACTTTATATATTTGCCAGGTGAATTTACAGATATACATAACCAGCACCTGGAAATTCACCTGGCTAATATATAAAGTTAAAGAGGTGTATGGATATACTGACTAATTATATATATATATATATATATATATATATCCCCTACAAGCATTCACTTCTCTACCCCCTCAGCCCACTTGATTAGGGAGGTTCCTTTTAAAACCCAGTACCATTAAGTTGAAAGTATTGTATGGTTTTAATTTCTTACATGTGTTACAAAGAGAGACTAGCCAAACTGGGTTTGTTTACATTAGAGAAGAGACGTCTAAGGGGTGATATGATTACCATTTACACTTATATTCAAGGCCAATACAAAGAACTATCCAATGAATTATTTACGCAAAGAACTGAGCTAAGAAAAAGAGGTCATCCATTAAGACTAGAGGAAAGGTGCTTTCGACTAAAGCAATGGATGCCTGTAACGGATGTTATCCGTTACTTAGGCCCTTGTCTGGACCGCGAACAGTTTTGTCAAAGACTATGGCCCTGTGGCCTCATTTGAACTCTGATAGGGGTTCCCCTATCATTATATTAAAAGGATTTATGTCGAATGTTGTACGTTTTGTATATTGTAGAATGTCGAAAGTTTAATGTATTGTATGGTATAATGTACGAGGGATACACGGACACCAAAGCCTGTGATTCCCCGGTTCCTTTGTTCAAGGCATCAATGCCGTCTTGAACGCGGGAAACCGGAGGCAGTGAGTCGACGCCGGATTGGCCGATGTACGACTCACTGCGCACACTGATTGGCCAGGGTTGAAGCTGCATATTCAAACTAGTGTGTACGTGCTTCAACCCCTGGCCCAGTTCTCAGATGTGTATTCCCTCTGATCAACCCATTGTCTTTGTCCAGACATTAATTAATCATGTTAAGCCTAACCTTGTCAATATTGTGTTCAATTGTTCATCTGTCATTGGTCCGTTTCCCTTAGCTACTATTGGTCCCTTTGTTCCCCCTGCCATTGGTCCATTGTTCCCCGTCACCATTGGTCTGTTGCATATGCCCATTGTGTCGGATTGGTCCCTGGGCCAAGCCTGCATTAGAATGCCTGGCCCTTCCCCTCCCTATTGTGGTATCATACTGTAACTGTATAAAAGATGTGTTGTGTGTTCAATAAAAGTGTGTTACTTTTGGAGTGAACCAGAGTCCTGGAGTCTGTTTGTTCCCATGGTTAAAGTGGCCACTCTGCCACCCATTCGAACCAGGTTCCTGTACGTTCGTCCGTCTGCTGCCAGGATCCCGCTACCGAACTTTGTATCCTGTCAGGCGGCAACGTGGACTCTGCCCTTTGGTTTCCCTGTACAAGCTTCAACCTTCGAGTCAAGCACCGGAGTGCTCGAACGGCTGGGGATACAGTCTGTGGTTCCTGCTACACTTTTCCTGATTCGTTCCTGTGCGTGTTCGACGATGTTCGAGTGCCGTGACCCCTCTGGTAGCCGCATCCTTCGGGGCAGAATCGGTCTTCCCGAGGTTCGACGCCACTTTGAGTCGACCTCCGGAACGCTGATTTGCTCGACCGGTGCACTCGATGGCGCCAGTCCGGCATCGAGAAGGAGAGACCCGGGAACTAAGATGGAAGGCAGGCGGGCGCCTCCCCGCCTATCCGTTACAATGCCTGTATTGCACAGAACAATATTGAAAATTATGACAGATTGCTTCAAAGAAGATAGGATGTTGATCCAGGGAAAGGAACATTGTACCTGGGGGTGGGGTTATATAGAGTCCTAAAGACAAGTAACATTGTACCTGGGGGTGGGGATTATATAGAGTCCTAAAGACAAGTAACATTGTACCTGGGGGTGCGGTTATATAGAGTCCTAAAGACAAGGAACATTGTACCTGGGGGTGGGGTTATATAGTGTCCTAAAGACAAGGAACATTGTACCTGGGGGTGGGGTTATATAGAGTCCTAAAGACAAGGAACATTGTACCTGGGGGTGGGGTTATATAGAGTCCTAAAGACAAGTAACATTGTACCTGGGGGTGGGGTTATATAGTGTCCTAAAGACAAGGAACATTGTACCTGGGGGTGGGGTTATATAGAGTCCTAAAGACAAGGAACATTGTACCTGGGGGTGGGGTTATATAGAGTCCTAAAGACAAGGAACATTGTACCTGGGGGTGGGATTATATAGAGTCCTAAAGACAAGTAACATTGTACCTGGGGGTGGGGTTATATAGAGTCCTAAAGACAAGTAACATTGTACCTGGGGGTGGGGTTATATAGAGTCCTAAAGACAAGTAACATTGTACCTGGGGGTGGGGTTATATAGAGTCCTAAAGACAAGGAACATTGTACCTGGGGGTGGGGTTATATAGAGTCCTAAAGACAAGGAACATTATACCTGGGGGTGGGGTTATATAGAGTCCTAAAGACAAGGAACATTGTACCTGGGGGTGGTGTTATATAGAGTCCTAAAGACAAGTAACATTGTACCTGGGGGTGGGGTTATATAGAGTCCTAAAGACAAGTAACATTGTACCTGGGGGTGGGATTATATAGAGTCCTAAAGACAAGGAACATTGTACCTGGGGGTGGGGTTATATAGAGTCCTAAAGACAAGGAACATTGTACCTGGGGGTGGGGTTATATAGAGTCCTAAAGACAAGTAACATTGTACCTGGGGGTGGGGTTATATAGAGTCCTAAAGACAAGGAACATTGTACCTGGGGGTGGGTTATATAGAGTCCTAAAGACAAGGAACATTGTACCTGGGGGTGGGGGTTATATAGAGTCCTAAAGACAAGGAACATTGTACCTGGGGGTGGGGTTATATAGAGTCCTAAAGACAAGGAACATTGTACCTGGGGGTGGGGTTATATAGAGTCCTAAAGACAAGTAACATTGTACCTGGGGGTGGGGTTATATAGAGTCCTAAAGACAAGTAACATTGTACCTGGGGGTGGGGTTATATAGAGTCCTAAAGACAAGGAACATTGTACCTGGGGGTGGGGTTATATAGAGTCCTAAAGACAAGGAACATTATACCTGGGGGTGGGGTTATATAGAGTCCTAAAGACAAGGAACATTGTACCTGGGGGTGGTGTTATATAGAGTCCTAAAGACAAGTAACATTGTACCTGGGGGTGGGGTTATATAGAGTCCTAAAGACAAGTAACATTGTACCTGGGGGTGGGATTATATAGAGTCCTAAAGACAAGGAACATTGTACCTGGGGGTGGGGTTATATAGAGTCCTAAAGACAAGGAACATTGTACCTGGGGGTGGGGTTATATAGAGTCCTAAAGACAAGTAACATTGTACCTGGGGGTGGGGTTATATAGAGTCCTAAAGACAAGGAACATTGTACCTGGGGGTGGTGTTATATAGAGTCCTAAAGACAAGTAACATTGTACCTGGGGGTGGGGTTATATAGAGTCCTAAAGACAAGGAACATTGTACCTGGGGGTGGGGTTATATAGAGTCCTAAAGACAAGGAACATTGTACCTGGGGGTGGGGTTATATAGAGTCCTAAAGACAAGGAATATTGTACCTGGGGGTGGGGGTTATATAGAGTCCTAAAGACAAGTAACATTGTACCTGGGGGTGGGATTATATAGAGTCCTAAAGACAAGGAACATTGTACCTGGGGGTGGGATTATATAGAGTCCTAAAGACAAGGAACATTGTACCTGGGGGTGGGGTTATATAGAGTCCTAAAGACAAGTAACATTGTACCTGGGGGTGGGGTTATATAGAGTCCTAAAGACAAGTAACATTGTACCTGGGGGTGGGGTTATATAGAGTCCTAAAGACAAGGAACATTGTACCTGGGGGTGGGGTTATATAGAGTCCTAAGGACAAGGAACATTGTACCTGGGGGTGGGGTTATATAGAGTCCTAAAGACAAGGAACATTGTACCTGGGGGTGGTGTTATATAGAGTCCTAAAGACAAGGAACATTGTACCTGGGGGTGGGGTTATATAGAGTCCTAAAGACAAGGAACATTGTACCTGGGGGTGGGGTTATATAGAGTCCTAAAGACAAGGAACATTGTACCTGGGGGTGGTGTTATATAGAGTCCTAAAGACAAGGAACATTGTACCTGGGGGTGGGGTTATATAGAGTCCTAAAGACAAGGAACATTGTACCTGGGGGTGGGGTTATATAGAGTCCTAAAGACAAGTAACATTGTACCTGGGGGTGGGATTATATAGAGTCCTAAAGACAAGTAACATTGTACCTGGGGGTGGGGTTATATAGAGTCCTAAAGACAAGGAACATTGTACCTGGGGGTGGAGTTATATAGAGTCCTAAAGACAAGGAACATTGTACCTGGGGGTGGGGTTATATAGAGTCCTAAAGACAAGGAACATTATACCTGGGGGTGGGGTTACATAGAGTCCTAAAGACAAGTAACATTGTACCTGGGGGTGGGGTTATATAGAGTCCTAAAGACAAGGAACATTGTACCTGGGGGTGGGGTTATATAGAGTCCTAAAGACAAGGAACATTGTACCTGGGGGTGGGGTTATATAGAGTCCTAAAGACAAGGAACATTGTACCTGGGGGTGGGGTTATATAGAGTCATAAAGACAAGTAACATTGTACCTGGGGGTGGGGTTATATAGAGTCCTAAAGACAAGGAACATTGTACCTGGGGATGGGGTTATATAGAGTCCTAAAGACAAGGAACATTGTACCTGGGGGTGGGGTTATATAGAGTCCTAAAGACAAGGAACATTACACCTGGGGGTGGGGTTATATAGAGTCCTAAAGACAAGGAACATTGTACCTGGGGGTGGGATTATATAGAGTCCTAAAGACAAGTAACATTGTACCTGGGGGTGGGATTATATAGAGTCCTAAAGACAAGGAACATTGTACCTGGGGGTGGGGTTATATAGAGTCCTAAAGACAAGGAACATTGTACCTGGGGGTGGGGTTATATAGAGTCCTAAAGATAAGGAACATTGTACCTGGGGGTGGGGTTATATAGAGTCCTAAAGACAAGTAACATTGTACCTGGGGGTGGGGTTATATAGAGTCCTAAAGACAAGGAACATTGTACCTGGGGGTGGGGTTATATAGAGTCCTAAAGACAAGTAACATTGTACCTGGGGGTGGGGTTATATAGAGTCCTAAAGACAAGGAACATTGTACCTGGGGGTGGGGTTATATAGAGTCCTAAAGATAAGGAACATTGTACCTGGGGGTGGGATTATATAGAGTCATAAAGACAAGTAACATTGTACCTGGGGGTGGGGTTATATAGAGTCCTAAAGACAAGGAACATTGTACCTGGGGATGGGGTTATATAGAGTCCTAAAGACAAGTAACATTGTACCTGGGGGTGGGGTTATATAGAGTCCTAAAGACAAGGAACATTGTACCTGGGGGTGGGATTATATAGAGTCCTAAAGACAAGGAACATTGTACCTGGGGGTGGGGTTATATAGTGTCCTAAAGACAAGGAACATTGTACCTGGGGGTGGTGTTATATAGAGTCCTAAAGACCAGGAACATTGTACCTGGGGGTGGTGTTATATAGAGTCCTAAAGACAAGTAACATTGTACCTGGGGGTGGTGTTATATAGAGTCCTAAAGACCAGGAACATTGTACCTGGGGTGGGGTTATATAGTGAGCTTGCAAGGGTATTCAAAAGCTCAATGGGACTGTGTCCTCGCACCCAGGGTGCAACCTCTTTTATCTCACAGCAGGGCTGGACTGGGAATAAAAACCAGAGGTGGAAAAAATTGCTTACCAGCCCCATAACATTGCATCAGTATACCAGCCTGAGTCTTCTTTAACTTTATATATTTGCCAGGTGAATTACAGATATACATAACCAGCACCTGGAAATTCACCTGGCTAATATATAAAGTTAAAGAGGTGTATGGATATACTGACTAATTATATATATATATATATATATATATATATATATCCCCTACAAGCATTCACTTCTCTACCCCCTCAGCCCACTTGATTAGGGAGGTTCCTTTTAAAACCCAGTACCATTAAGTTGAAAGTATTGTATGGTTTTAATTTCTTACATGTGTTACAAAGAGAGACTAGCCAAAACTGGGTTTGTTTACATTAGAGAAGAGACGTCTAAGGGGTGATATGATTACCATTTACACTTATATTCAAGGCCAATACAAAGAACTATCCAATGAATTATTTACGCAAAGAACTGAGCTAAGAAAAAGAGGTCATCCATTAAGACTAGAGGAAAGGTGCTTTCGACTAAAGCAATGGATGCCTGTAACGGATGTTATCCGTTACTTAGGCCCTTGTCTGGAACGCGAACAGTTTTGTCAAAGACTATGGCCCTGTGGCCTCATTTGAACTCTGATAGGGGTTCCCCTATCATTATATTAAAAGGATTTATGTCGAATGTTGTACGTTTTGTATATTGTAGAATGTCGAAAGTTTAATGTATTGTATGGTATAATGTACGAGGGATACACGGACACCAAAGCCTGTGATTCCCCGGTTCCTTTGTTCAAGGCATCAATGCCGTCTTGAACGCGGGAAACCGGAGGCAGTGAGTCGACGCCGGATTGGCCGATGTACGACTCACTGCGCACACTGATTGGCCAGGGTTGAAGCTGCATATTCAAACTAGTGTGTACGTGCTTCAACCCCTGGCCCAGTTCTCAGATGTGTATTCCCTCTGATCAACCCATTGTCTTTGTCCAGACATTAATTAATCATGTTAAGCCTAACCTTGTCAATATTGTGTTCAATTGTTCATCTGTCATTGGTCCGTTTCCCTTAGCTACTATTGGTCCCTTTGTTCCCCCTGCCATTGGTCCATTGTTCCCCGTCACCATTGGTCTGTTGCATATGCCCATTGTGTCGGATTGGTCCCTGGGCCAAGCCTGCATTAGAATGCCTGGCCCTTCCCCTCCCTATTGTGGTATCATACTGTAACTGTATAAAAGATGTGTTGTGTGTTCAATAAAAGTGTGTTACTTTTGGAGTGAACCAGAGTCCTGGAGTCTGTTTGTTCCCATGGTTAAAGTGGCCACTCTGCCACCCATTCGAACCAGGTTCCTGTACGTTCGTCCGTCTGCTGCCAGGATCCCGCTACCGAACTTTGTATCCTGTCAGGCGGCAACGTGGACTCTGCCCTTTGGTTTCCCTGTACAAGCTTCAACCTTCGAGTCAAGCACCGGAGTGCTCGAACGGCTGGGGATACAGTCTGTGGTTCCTGCTACACTTTTCCTGATTCGTTCCTGTGCGTGTTCGACGATGTTCGAGTGCCGTGACCCCTCTGGTAGCCGCATCCTTCGGGGCAGAATCGGTCTTCCCGAGGTTCGACGCCACTTTGAGTCGACCTCCGGAACGCTGATTTGCTCGACCGGTGCACTCGATGGCGCCAGTCCGGCATCGAGAAGGAGAGACCCGGGAACTAAGATGGAAGGCAGGCGGGCGCCTCCCCGCCTATCCGTTACAATGCCTGTATTGCACAGAACAATATTGAAAATTATGACAGATTGCTTCAAAGAAGATAGGATGTTGATCCAGGGAAATATCTGACTGCTGTTCGAATTCAGGGGTGTTTTTGGCATGGGCTGGACTTGATGGTTACGTCTCTTTTTTCAGCCTCATCAACTATGTTACTATGATACTATGTTTGGGAATAAATAAAGTTTGGTAGGTTTATGTGATTTTACATACCGGATCCCAGTATACATCTATTACAAACATTGTCATTATTTAAGGTATATAAAATATAAATATCCACAACAGGAGAACTGTTATCAATAGAATACATTATATTCACACAACAGGAGATTTAACATGTATTATATCGGCTACAAGGACGTTAAAAGTGATTTAACCATCTATCAGCTGGAAGTATATATCTTGGTTCTATTGATAATAATATTGGAGTATTTTATTCTTTATTGATATTGTTTTATAAGTGCAGAGATTATATGTATAGATACATTATATGTATAGATTCTTACATTTGTTTTACTATCTTTGAGCCTTCTCTATACATAATAGTGTTATTGTAGAAAGAAAAGTCAGAGATGCTCAACTAGGCTCATGATCTCACTGGGACTGTGCCCAGAGTGCAATCTCTTTTAGCTCACCAGTGCCATACACAGACAGAAAATCTTCTGAAACGTATCATGCTGATCCTGCCAAAAGACAGTCTAGCCACGAAATGCCAGACAAGTCCTCTGTGAGCAAGGAAACCAGGCCAGACATATGTTTCAGCCTTCTTGGCCTCACCAGTGAGGTGCAGCTGATCCCTCTAGGCATTGTGAGCAAGGGGACCATGTCTGGATTCCTCTCATTACTCTTAGGGTGACCAGCCCCAAGAGCAATTTGCATATGTAGAGAGAAAAGTCAGAGACGCTCATGAGCTAGCAAAAGCATGCAAGAAGCTCACATGGACTGTGACCTCATGCCCAGGGTACAATCGCTTTTAGCTCACCAGTACCATACACAGAGAGGAAAACTTCTGAAGCATATCATAGTGGTCCTGCCACATGACAATCCAGCCACAAAAATTCCAAACAAGCCCTCTCTGAACAAAGGAAACAGCTAGCTCCAAACATACTTTTCAGCCTTCTTGGGTCTCATAGGTGAGATGCAGCTGATCCCTGGAGGCACTGTGAGCAAGGGATCCAACATCTGGATTCCCCTCATTACTCTTAGGCTGACCAACCGCAAGATCAATTTGCATATGTATAAACAAGAGATGCTTAACTAGGCTCATAAGCTAGCAAATACCTGCAAGAAGCTCACTGGGACTGTGTCCTCACACCCAGGGTGCAATCTCTTTTAGCTCACCAGTGCCATACACAGAGAGGAAATCTTCTGACGTATATCATATAAGTCCTTCCACATGACAGTCCAGCCACGAAACACCAGACAAGCCCTCTCTGAACAAGGGAAACAGCTAACCCCAGATGTACTTTTCAGTCATCTTGGGCCTCATCGCTGAGATACAGCTGATCCCTCTAGGCACTGTGAGAAAGGGGTCCACGTCTAGATACCCCTCATTACTCTAAGGGTAACCAACCCCAAGAGCAATTTGAATCCGTAGAAAGAAAAGTCAGAAAGGCTCATGAGTTAGCAAACACATGCAAGAAGCTCACTGGGACTGTGTCCTAATACCCAGAGTGCAATCTCTTTTAGCTCACCAGTGCTATACACAAAGAGGAAATCTTCTGAAGCATATCATATAGATCCTGCCAAATGACAGTCCAGCCACGAAATGCCAGAAAAATCCTCTCTGAACAGGAGAAACAGCTAACCCCAGATGTACATTTATACCTTCTTGGGCCTCAGCTGTGAAGTGCAGCCGATCCCTCTAGGCACTGTGAGCAAGGGGTCCATATCTGGATTCCCCTCATTACTCTTAAGGTGACCAAACCCAAGAGCAATCTACATATGTAGAAAAAAAGTCAGAGATACTCATCTAGGCTCATGAGGTAGCAAATACATGCAAGAAGCTCACTGGGACTATGTCCTCACACCCAGGGTGCAACCTCTTTAGCTCACCAGTGCCATACACAGAGAGGAAATCTTCTGAAGCATATCATACTGGTCCTGCCATATGACAGGCCAGCCACAAAATGCTAGACATGTCCTCTATGAACATGGGAAACAGCTAACCCCCAAACATACGTTTTGGACTTCTTGAGTCTCACCAGTTAGGTGCAGCTGATCCCTCTAGTTACTGTGAGAAAGGGGTCCACATCTGGATTCCCCTCATTACTCTTAGGATGACCAACCCCAAGAGCAATTTGCATATGTAGAAAGAAAATTCAGACATGCTTAACTAGGCTCATGAGCTAGCAAACACATGCAACAAGCTCACTGGGACTGTGTCCTCTCGCCCAGAGTGCAATCTCTTTTAGCTCACAATTGCCATACACAGAGAGAAAATCTTCTGAAGCACATCATAGTGGTCCTGCCACGAAATTCCAGACAAGTCCTCTCTGAACAAGGGAAACAGCTAGCCCCAAACATATGTTTCGGCCTTTTGGGCCTCATCATTGAAATGCAGCTGATCCCTGTAGGCACTGTGAGCAAGGGGTCCACATCTGGATTCCCCTCATTACTCTTAGGGTGACCAACTGCAAGATCAATTTGCTTATGTATAATCAAAAGTCAGAGATGCTAAACTAGGCTCACGAGCTAGCAAATACATGCAAGAAGCTCACTGGGACTGTGTCCTCACACCCAGGGTACAATCTCTTTTTGCTCACCAGTGCCATACACAGAGAGGAAAACTTCTGAAGTATATCATATAGGTCCTGCCACATGACAGTCCAGCCACGAAATGCCAGACAAGTCCTCTCTGAACAAGTGAAACAGCTAACCTCAGATGTACATTTCAGCCATCTTGGACCTCATCACTGAGGTACAGCTGATCTCTCTAGGCACTGTGAGAAAGGGGTCCACATCTGGATTCCCCTCATTACTCTTAGGGTGACCAACCGCAAAAGCAATTTGCATATGTAGAAAGAAAAGTCAGAGATGCTTAACTAGGCTAATGAGCTAGCAAATACATGCAAGAAGCTTATTGGGACTGGATCTTCACGCACAGGGTGCAATCTCTCTTAGCTCACCAGTGCCATACACAGAGAGGAAATCTTCTGAAACATATCATAGAGGCCCTGCCACGTGACAGACCAGCCACAAAATACCAGACAAGTTCTCTCTGAGCAAAAGAAACAGCTAAACCCAGACATAAATCCATGTCTGGATTCCCCTCATTACTCTTAGGGTGACCAACCCCAAGAGCAATTTGCATATGTAGAAAGAAGAGTCAGAGATGCTTAACTAGGCTCATGAGCTAGCAAATACATGCAAGAAGCTCACTGGGACCATGTCCTCATACCCAGAATGCAAGCTCTTTTAGCTCACCAGTGCCATAGACAGAGAGGAAATTTTCTGAAGCATATCATAGTGTTTCAACCACGAAATGCCAGGCAAGTTCTCTCTGAATAAGGGAAACAACAAACCCCAAATGTACATTTCAGTCTTCTTTATCCTCGTCGGTGAGGTGCAGCTGATCCATCTAAGCACTGTGAGCAAGGGGTCCATGTCTGGATTCCACTTATTACTCTTAGGGTGACCAACCCAAGAGCAATCTGCAAATGTAGAAAGAAAAGTCAGAGAGGCTCATAAGCTAGCAAACACATGCAAGAAGCTCACTGGGACTGTGTCCTCACTCCCAGTGTGCAATATCTTTTAGCTCACCAGTGCCATACACAGAGAGGAAATCTTCTGAAGCATATCATAGTGGTCCTACCAAATGACAGTCCAGCCACAAAATGCCAGACAAGTTTTCTCTGAACAAGGAAAACAGCTAACCCCAGACATAAGTTTCAGCCTTCTTGGGTCTCATCACTGAGGTACAGCTGATCCCTCTAGGCACTGTGAGAAAGGGGTCCATGTCTGGATTCCCCTCATTACTCTTAGGGTGACCAACCCCAAGATCAATTTGCATATGTAGAAAGAAAAGCAAGATATGCTTAACTAGACTCATGAGCTACCAAATACATGCAAGAAGCTCACTGGGACTGTGTCCTCACTTCCAAGGTGCAATCTCTTTTAGCTCACCAGTGCCATACACAGAGAGAAAATCTTCCAAAGCATATCATAGTGGTCCTGCCACATGACAGTCCAGCCATAAAATGCCAGACAATTCCTTGCTGAAAAAGAGAAACAACAAACCCCAAATGTTCTTTTCAGTCATCTTGGGCCTCATCAGTAAGATGCAGCTGATCCTGCTAGGCACTGTGAGCAAGGGGTTCATGTCTGGATTCCCCTTATTACTCTTAGGGTGACCAACCCCAAGAGTAATCTGCAAATGTAGAAAGAAAAGTCAGAGAGGCTCATAAGCTAGCAAACACATGCAAGAAGCTCACTGGGACTGTGTCCTCACTCCCAGGGTGCAATCTATTTTAGCTCATCAGTGCCATACACAGAGAGGTATTATTCTGAAGCATATCATAATGGTGCTGCCAAATGACAGTCCAGCCACGAAATGCCAGACAGGTCCTCTCTGAACAAGGAAACAGCTAACCCCAGACGTACGATTCTGCCTTCTTGGGCCTCGTAGGTGAGGTGCATCTGATCCCTCTAGGCACTGTGAGCAAGGGGTCCACGTCTGGATTTCCCTCATATGGAGAAAGAAAAGTCAGAGATTCTTAACTAGGCTCATGAGCTAGCAAATACATGCAGGAAGCTCACTGGGACTGTGTGCTCGCGCCCAGGGTGCAATCTCTTTTAGCTCACCAGTGCCATACACAGAAAGGAAATCTTCTGAAGCATATCATAGTGGTACTGCCACATGACAGTCCAGCCACAAAATGCCAGACAAGACCTCTCTGAACAAGGGAAACAGATAACCCCAGACGTACGTTTTGGCCTTCTTGGGCCTCATAGGTGAGGTGCATGTGATCCCTCTAGGCGCTGTGAGCAAGGGGTCCACTTCTGGATTCCCCTCATATGTAGAAAGAAAAGACAGAGATGCTCAACTAGGCTCATGAGCTAGAAAATAAATGCAAGAAGCTCACTGGGACTGTGTCCTCGCACCCAGGGTGCAATCTCTTTTATCTCACCAGTGCCATACACAGAGAGGAAATCTTCTGAAGCAGATCATACTGGTCACGAGGACACAGTCCCAGTGAGCTTCCTGCATGTATTTGTGAGCTCATGAGCCTAGTTGAGCATCTCTGTCTAGAGGGATCAGCTGCACCTCACCGATGAGGCCTATGAAGGTTGAAATGTATGTCTGGGGTTAGCTGTTTTCCTTGTTCAGAGAGGAATTGTCTGGCATTTCATGGCTGGACTGTCATTTGGCAGGACCAGTATAATATGCTTCAGAAGATTTCCTTTCTGTATATGGCACTGGTGAGCTAAAAGAGATTGCACCCTGGGTGCTGGATGTAGTCCTAGCGAGCTTCCTGCATGTGTTTGCTAGCTCATGAGCCTAGTTGAGCATCTCTGACTTTTCCTTCTACGTATGCAAATTGCTCTTGGGGTTGGTCACCCTAAGATTAATGAGGGAATCCAGACATGGACCTCTTGCTCACAATGCCTAGAGAGATCACCTGTACCTCACTGATGTTACCCAACAGTGCTTAATTGGATGTCTGGTGTTAGCTGTTTCCCTTATTCAGAGTGGACTTGTCTGATATTTTGTGGTAGGACCATTATAATGTGCTTTAGAGGAGTTCCTCTCTGTGTATGGCACTGGTAAGCCAAAAGAGATTGCACTTTGGGCATGAGGACACAGTTCCAGTGAGCTTTTTGCATGTGTTTGCTAGTTCATGAGTCTTGTTGAGCATCTCTGACTTTTCCTTCTACATAAGTGTTATTTAAGATCCAAGTGCTTAGTACATCTCTCTTGTTTTATTTAAGACTAGTTGAACAGCTTGTTACACGGGCCACAGTGGCTCTGGCAGCCTTCGGAGCACCCAGCTCTGTATCAGCCGCGGCGCGGGCAGTCTCTACTGCACATGACTGCCGCACGCGCAGCAGTGTATACTGCGCATGTCGGGCGTTACACACTATTTAGCGAATTATTATATAGGATACAGATAGTGGAATTATCAGTAATGTGGAACTGGTATATTCTGTAACAGGAGGAGTTATATGAAGTGCATATAAAGAACAACAGGAGGGCTATGCACAATATGATATTCTGGGGGCATATCAGTGGTTATATAGAAAAACTGAAGGAGTCTCACACAAAAGTTAAAGTGCATTGTAAAGGAAAGTTAGATGAGTAATAACCAGAGCACAAAAGGGAAAGTCAGATAGGGGTTTGTGGAATGAAATGATCAGACTCTACAATAGAATGGTTCATATAGTCAACAAGTGAGACATATACTGCATTTATAGCAGTACAAACTGTGTATATGGATCAGCGTCTTTAAAGAGAATAGTTCAATCAGATAGAGTTATGCAGAGTCGTACAGTATTAGAAGAAGCAGACGAAATACAGGAATTAATAGAGAAGTTCAAAAGTAGAGGTTGGACTGTAACCTTGTCCTTTATGTCAGTCGAGCAATGAGAGGCCAAAAAATACGTTTTTCAACAGTAGGAGCTACACTCACCCACATTGTTCCCATCTAAGTGGGTGACGTGTACCACTTTTCCCCCTGTGGCCGAGCTCAGCCTCGTAATCATCCGCAACAACCCGGGCAGAGTCCCCCGAATACCGACAAGCTGCCTCACTAAGATCCCCATAAAGCACTCAGCGGCTGGATTTGCACCCCCAGTGGTCACGGAGTCAGGGTGGATTATGTAATTACCTTGAGTACGCTGCTCACGCATCTTATGATGTGGCCAGTCAATTTTCTGCATCTCTTGAGTGGGCAATGCTGCTGAGCCTGAGGTCTCATCCGGGGACATATCTGGGTACATGAACTGTCAGTATGCACACACCACAGTGGCTGGTGGTGCTTCAATCTCAAGGTGACAGGACCATGGCCTCAGATTTCAAAGTAAGCCGTCCCAGGGAAGCCTGGTGCAGACGGCATATCGGGAATTTTACCAGTATCCCGGTAGGCGAGCGTGGCCCTGGCTCACAGATGTACGTTTTGGCCTTGTTGGTGAGGTGCAGCTGAACCCTTGCTCACAAGTGCTTAGAGGGATCAGCTGCACCTCACAGATAAAGCCAAACAAGGTCAAAAAGTACGTCTGGGGTTAGCTGTTTCCCTTGTTCAGTGAAGAATTGTTTGGCATTTTTTGGGTGGACTGTCATTTTGGCAGGACCTGTATGATATGCTTCAGAGTTTTTCTTCTGTGTGTGATACTTGTGATCTAAAAAAGATTGCACCCAGGGTGTGAGGACAAAGTCCCAGTGAGCTTTTGCATATCCTTGCAAGCTGATGAGCCTAGTTAAGCATCTCTGATTTCTATCTATATGCAAATTACTCTTAGGGTTAGTCACCCTAAGGTAATGGGGGAATCCAGACTTGGACCCCTTGCTCACAATAGACCAGAGGGATCAGCCACAATATACTTTTGTGGCTAGTTGTTGACCATGTTCAGAGAAGAATTGTCTGGCATTTTGTGGCTGGACTGTCATTTTGGTTCAGAATATTTTTTCTCTGTGTGTGAGCTAAAAGAGATGGAAAAGGACAGTATTATGTTGACATCATGAACTTCTTGGAGTCTGTCCTACAGACTGATGAACCTCCAGACCGGGGAGGAGGAGGGGAGAACCCAACGGTGGAGAGTGGTATCTAGTGTCACTATCTATATGTCCTATCTAATCTCTTTTTCTCCCAACTAACGGCATTTCTTTCAGCGTTTCCCATTAATGTGAGGATCATTAGGGACCAGTACAGGCGACAGGGAATACTAACTTTTCTTTCTTCCCAGGGAAGCGATATATATATGTTGCAGGAATGTGCCTTATTTTTTTCTCAATCCTACAGACATCTCATGCGGCAATGGCCCCTCGTACTGGTCGGGTGGGGGCAGCTCTAAGTCTGCAGGTATAGCCATTTTGATCAGAGGGGGGCGCTTCGCGTTTGATGCTGTCCAGGAGCTAGCTTGTGGCAGACTTCTTGCCGTGGATGGCTCCTGGGCAGGTGAGCCTGTGCGGCTCATCAGCGTGTACGCCTCCCCTGAGAGAAATGAGCGACTGGAGCTTTTCCAGCGCCTGCGGACCCAGCTCGCTACCACCAGGGCAGTGGTGATGGGTGGGGACTTTAATTACCCAATTGAGGAGGATGGGCGCAGCTCCTGCAATAACGCAAAGCTGCATAAAACATCCAAGTTCCTGATAGAGATGGTCAGGGAGGCATTCATGCGGGAGGTGAGGGATATATGACCCCAGGCCCGTGTAGCCAAAAGCGCCTTTATAAAGGTGGTGTCATTTTATCTTGGCAGAGGGGTGAGTTCCTGTCAGAAGGAGGTGCCATCGTTGTAGAGTGACCTGAACCTGTTCCCCAGGACAAGGCAGGTGACCTGTTCCAGTGGGTAGAAGTGCGAGTCCCTACCCTGGTCACTGCTCCCCATTGGGCTGGCTGCACCTGGAGGTCTTCCAATCCGGTTGACCGCTTCTCCTCTGGGTAGTGCAGCTAGATCCAGTGGCAAACGGCCCAGGTCTATCCGGTGGTCCTCTGAGGCCGGTCTGGTGTAAATGACCTGGTAGGCACCCCCCTAACACTACAGGGGCGGGTGCCTGCCGCAGGCAGCGGGCCGTCACATGGACCCCTTGCTCACAAGTGCTGACTGGGAACAGTTGTATCTCACTGATGAGGCACAACAAGCCTAAAATGTTCAGCTGGGTTTAGCTGTTGCCCTTGTTCATTGAAGATTTGTCTGACATTTTATGGCTGGACTGTCATTTTGGCAGAATTTCTATGATTAAAAAAAAAAAAAGATTGTGTTGTGGTCATGAAGTCTATCTATATGCAAATTGCTCTTAGGGTTAGTCACCCCTAAGGGTAATGGGGGAATCCAGAAGTGGAATCCTTGCTCACAAGTGCTTAGAGGGCTCAGCTGCACCTCACAGATGAGACCAACAAGGCCAAAATGTACATTTGGGGTTAGCTGTTTCCCTTAGTCAGTGAATAGTTGTCCAGATTTTTTTTTTTTGGATGTACTGCAGTTTTGTCAGGACCTGTATGATATGCTTCATAATATTTCTTCTATGTGTATGGCATTTGTGAGCTAAAAGAGATTGCACCCTGGGTGCAAGGACACAGTCCCAGTGAGATTTTGTATACCCTTGCAAGATCATGAGTCTAGTTGAGCATCTCTAACTTCTTCTATCTATATGCAAATTGCTCTTAGGGTTGGTCAGCCTAAGGATAATGGGGGAATCCAAACATGGACCCTTTACTTACAAGTGCTTAGAAGGATTGGTTGCATCTTCTCAACAAAGCTGAAACATATGTCTGGGGTTTAATTTTTCTCTGATCAAGGGAAACAATATCTGGCATTTTGTGGCTGGGCTGTCATTTTGGCAGGACCTGTATGATATGCTTCAGAATATTTATTCTCTGTGTATGGTATTTGTGAGCTAAAAGAGATTGTACCCTGGGTGAGAGGACACAGCCCCAGTGACCTTTTGCATACTCTTGCAAGCTCATGAGCCTAGTTGAGCATCGCTGACTATCTATAATAACTGTATTTCAACCTACATATTAAATTGATGATCTTTAGCGCCTGTTTGGTATAGTTGTTTAATCATACACTAAACTATATGCCTACAAATTCCTGTACCTAGAAAAATTGATGCTGTTTTGAATGCAAAGGGTGTTCACACCAAATATTGATTTAATATAGATATTTCTTTTGTTCACTCAGTATCATTTTGTTAATTGATAAAATAAACTATTAACATGTCTGTTTTTGAATGCATTCATTTTTTACAGCATTTTTGACACCTGCCTAAGACTTTTGCACGTTACTATATATATTATGTATGTGTGCGTGTCTCTCTGCTTTGCAAATGTATTGAGATGCCACCTTACCAATTCTCTCATATTACTGAATTACAGATTTTACATTGAAATTTCATTCTCCTTGATATTTTATTTGAAAAAGCTGAAACTCAAAATAAATTATTGTAAGGAGATGTTGGTTTTATGTTGCGAAAAATTTGTATGATAATTAAAATAACTGAAATATATTGCTTTCATAAGTATTCAATCCTTGTGCTGCTCCCAGTTTGAAAGAAACAAGAATGCAATTACCTTACTATTGGCCACCCCTATGAACCATTAACGTTGCTGTCACATTTTCAGGATAAAACTCCACTGTTGATGGTTCAGTGGTCAGGCTATGGATCTGAAGAAATATGAAGACAAAAGAGTGTTCTGCATTTGTTAGGGATAAAGTAATACAAATGTATAGATTAGGAAAAAGGTACAAAGCAATATCCAAGTATTTGGATATCCAAGTAAGCACAGCTGGATAAATAATCACACCACCCAGGCACTGCCACAAAAAGGCTGTCCCTCAAAACTCAGCGCTCAAACAAGGAACTTGTGAGAGAAGTAATAGAGGGGCAACCATCACTTTGAAGGAGCTACAGAGTTCAGTGGCTGAGAGTGGAGTATCAGTGCACCAGTCATCCATATCAAGAGCTCTGTATAACATTAGCCTGTATTGAAGGGTGGCACAAAAGACGCTGTTACTCAAAAAGTACCACCTGAAAACACATTTAGATATTGCCAGAAAGTATGAGAGAGCCCCAGCCGTGATGTGGGAAAAGGTCTTGTGGTCATGTGAGACCAAGACATAGCTTTCTGGCCAAAACTCAAATTGTTATGTGTGTCACAAACTTAACACTGGCCTTGCCTCAAGATTCCCTACAGTGAATTATGGTGGTGGAAGCACCATGCTGTGTTGATGGTTCTTATCAGTAAGGACTGGACATCTTCTTACAACTGAAGGAAGAGTGGATGGAGGATGTCAGCACTTCTGTCAACGCTGTTGGCAGCGTTCCTGAAATACGCAAGAATATAGAAGGATTGTATGCTTACTGAACCGTGCCCTAAGGGAAATGTATTACTCCAGAGAGGACCAGCAGAAAGCAAGATAATAAAGCAGTAGAGGGAAGCAGCAAGTAGTAACGGATGAATAGGAATCCAGTAGCAGATAAGGCCAGAACCATGGAAGAAACCAGAACACACTGGAGCTTCCTAAGCTAACAGCTCAGAAGAACAGGTGGCCAGAGTCAGAGACCTGGAGACAGCTTCAGAAGAGAGAGTTCCAGAACAGATGAGGAGAAAGACCAGGAGCTGGAAGGCCAACAGAGGAGATCCGGATTGGTGTGTGGCCGACAATGGAGCGTGGACACGGAGACAGCCAGCGGACAGAGCGAGATGGAGAACCAGGAGGGTAGGTCCAGAGAGCAGCCAGAGGTCAGGGCAGGCAGAGATCCAGATGGGCTAGTCAGGGGATAGCCAGTGGTCAGGGTAGACAGAGATCCAGATAGGCTAGTCAGAGGTCAGGGCAGACAGAGATCCAGATAGGCTAGTCAGAGGTTTAGCCAGAGGTCAGGGTAGGCAGAGATCCAGATGGGCTAGTCAGAGGTTTAGCCAGAGGTCAGGGTAGGCAGAGATCCAGATGGGCTAGTCAGGGGATAGCCAGAGGTCAGGGCAGACAGAGATCCAGATGGGCTAGTCAGAGGTTTAGCCAGAGGTCAGGGTAGGCAGAGATCCAGATAGGCTAGTCAGAGGTTAGGGCAGGCAGAGATCCATATGGGCTAGTCAGGGGATAGCCAGAGGTCAAGGCAGACAGAGATCCAGATGGGCTAGTCAGAGGTTTAGCCAGAGGTCAGGGTAGGCAGAGATCCAGATGGGCTAGTCAGGGGATAGCCAGAGGTCAGGGCAGACAGAGATCCAGATAGGCTAGTCAGAGGTTAGGGCAGGCAGAGATCCAGATGGGCTAGTCAGAGGTTTAGCCAGAGGTCAGGGTAGGCAGAGATCCAGATGGGCTAGTCAGGGGATAGCCAGAGGTCAGGGCAGACAGAGATCCAGATAGGCTAGTCAGAGGTTAGGGCAGGCAGAGATCCAGATGGGCTAGTCAGGGGATAGCCAGAGGTCAGGGCAGACAGAGCTCCAGATAGGCTAGTCAGAGGTTTAGCCAGAGGTCAGGGAAGGCAGAGTTCTAGACTAGCAGCAGAACAGGAGATCCTACTAGTCAGGGAACCTAAGTATAACTAAGCATCTATTGCACCGTGATGCTTAGCTATATGGAGGAGGCCCCCTGACGTCACGAGTGACGCGCCTACGTCTGACGTCAGCACGCCCCGCCCTGTGAAGCCGCAGTGACGCCGAGCTCCGACAGAGCCCGGCGTGCCGCCGACCTGTTCTGGGACGCCGCGGACGCGCCGGACGCCGACAGAGGAGAATACAAGGACATACTGAAAGAGAACCTACTTCAGTCCATTACACAACTGAAATTTGGGAGGAAATTCACCTTTCAGCAGGATAACAATACCAAGAGCAAGGCCAAATCGACATTGGAGTGTCTCAAGGACAAATAGATGAATGTGACGCAGTAAAAGTCCTGATATCAGTTCTATTGAGAATCTGTGACACTAGTTGAAAGTTGTGGTTGACGTCCGACCAACCTGAATACTGAACAAATCTGCCAAGAAGAATGGGTCATAATCCCTCCTACACTGTGTGCAGAGCCGGTGCATACTTACCCCAAAAGACACAACTCTGTATTACAGTGAAACGTGGCTCTGCCAAATATTTGTACTTTTTCTTAAAGCAGAACTACCACCTCAACTAAAGTCTCCCTGCAATACTTAGGCAGGTGGCGATTGGCTTAATAATCATTATTTTACCTCTCAAAAGTGCCCCCGAATAGATTTATCCTTAAGCTTCCAAGACTGGAAGCCAGGCATCACCGTGGACGTCTTGAATGTGCGTTTGCACTGTCAGTCCCCATCACCCTTCATATACCATTGCACTGGCCCAGATGCCTCCGCAGGAGCACAGGCTGCAGTAACCTGGCCGTCAGTCTTCGAAGCTTTTGAGGGGTAAAATAATGATTATTAAGCTAGTCGCCACCTGCCTAAGTATTGCAGGGTGACTTTAGTTGAGGTGGTAGTTCCGCGTTAATAAGAAGAACATTTAGAATGATGTGACTGTGGACTGTGATCCCATTTGGATGCACCTCATTGGATTATGATGAGAGATCTGATTATATTGTTGCAGTAACGATTTTTTGATATAACATTATATGGGATGTTTTTTGTAATACGTTATTTCCCTAACTTTCTTTCATTGTATCTATGGTATTATTCATCAAATGTTGTCATAAGAAATTTTGCTATCTTTTTCTTATTCATTTTTATTAGATGGTGCTTATTTCACTTCCTGATCTGCTATATCCCGCTACCAACGAGGTAGTATTGCTACAATGTTTTTAGTTTTTGTACAGTTGTTAAAACGTAGCGGTTGCCTTCAGCCGGCAGCGCATTGGATGTGACATCACTATTCCAGCGTGCTCCCGTGGATGCCAGTTTTTGCGTTCCACGGGCCAAACAACGGTATTGATGAGTCCTCCCGGTACTTTATGTTTAAATACTTGTTTGTTTGCTATTGTGTCTCCCTTTATGCCCTGATGATGATCCGTTTGAGGATCGAAAACGTTTAGCTGTGCAACAAGATGAAATAAACCCTCTGCATTTTGATATCCATTCCAGATGTGTGCTGTCTCCCTCATCCCACGGGGTTAACCCAGGCTGAGTACCTTTGTGTATATATATATATTTATATATATATATATATATATTTATATCTATATATATCTATATATATATATTGGTATTAACGAACCGTGTGCCACTCAGCGGCCTCTGCTGCTGCTCCGGAGTCGGGAGCGAAGACAGGTGGTGGGCCTTCAGAGCACCCTGCTAAAGATAAGCCATGCCGTCACTTGGACTGGAGGCTGGCGCGTTCGGCCAGTCTTTACTGCTCATAACTGCATTGTTCCGGCAGTCTCTACTGCGCATGCGTGTGTTACGCACACAGGAAGCGATGCATCCTAGCAAATTATATTATAGGATATGTATATATATATATATGTAGTATGAGTGTGTCACTCTGCCGGATGCTCTGTTAGGCTGGATGTTCTCACCTGTGACCTGATGCTGTAACCTTCTCAGTAGTTCCTCAGCAACATGCTGGAGAGAGCGGATCCCCCGGGGCTGGTACAGGTCAGGGCTGGTAAGCTGATGTAATGGAGAAGGCAAGGAATAGATGCTCTGCTGCAGGCTCCGCAGGAACAACATATGCAGATTGCTACGCACCTGGTGATAGAACCTGAGGAAAAGAAATAACAGCACAAACTAGAATCTTCTCCTCCCAGAAACCAATCCATGTTCTTACTAAAACCTTCCTGTTCCCTAAGTTCATTCTGTCTACCCCCCAAAACCATCCTGTTCCCTAAGTTCATTCCTTCTACCCCCCCAAACCTTCCTGTTCCCTAAGTTCATTCTGTCTACCCCCCAAAACCTTCCTGCTCCCTAAGTTCTTTCCTTCTACCTCCTAAAACCTTCCAGTACCCCAAAGTCATGCCCTGCTTCTTACCAAAACCTTTCTGTACCCTAAGTTAATTTCTTCTACCCCCCAAAACCTTCCTGTTCCCTACGTTCATTCTGTCTACCCCCCAAAACCTTCCTGTTCCCTACGTTCATTCTGTCTACCCCCCAAAACCTTCCTGTTCCCTACGTTCATTCTGTCTACCCCCCAAAACCTTCCTGTTCCCTACGTTCATTCCTTCTACCTCCTAAAACCTTCCAGTACCCCAAAGTCATACCCTGCCTCTTACCAAAACCTTTCTGTACCCTAAGTTCATTCCTTCTACCCCCTAAAACCTTCCTGTTCCCTAAGTTCATTCCTTCTACCCCTAAAACCTTCTAGTACCTCAAAGTCATCCCCTATATCTGCTAAAACATTCCAGTACCCCAAATGAATACCCTGTACCTTACTAAAACCTTCTCGTACCCTAAGATTATTCCTTTTCCCCCTAATACCTTCCAGTATCTCAACATCCCCCCAGTATCCCCTAAAACCTTCCAGTACCAAAATGAAATCCCTGCATCTTACTAAAAACTTCCTGTACCCTAAGTTCATTCCTACTACACCCTAAAACCTTCTAGTACCTCAAAGTCATCCCCTGTATCCTCTAAAACCTTACAGTACAAAATTATTTCCCTGTATCACACGAAAACATTTTAGTACCTGCAATTCATTCTCTGTGTACCCCAAAAACATCCTCTGCTCAAACCTCAAGCCGTGCCCTCTAAAAACTCCCAGTAATCTAAATTAATTCCCTGGATCACTTAAAATCCTACAGTACCCCAGAGTCAATAAATTGTAGCCCCAGAAATGTCTGTCCCGCTAAAATCTCACGGTAACCCATATTCATTCCATGTATTCCCCTAAATATCTCATTGACTTGTTTTTTGACTGTATCACCCACTGACCTTTTTTTAACTGTATCACCCATTCTCTGTACCAGAGTACCTACACTCCTCCACTTCTTCTCCTGTTCCTTACTATCCCCCACACTCCTCCACTTCTTCTCCTGTTCCTTAATTTCTGTCAGTGTCTGAGAGGAGTTATGGGTGAGGGGTTGTGCAGTAGGAGCACAATTCAAGACTTGATACAGAGACCTCTGGAGGTGAAGGGTTCAGATGCAGGATTCGAAGGAAGTCTACCAAGTTCAACAAACCTGGCTAGAAGAGGAGCTCTCAACCTTGAACAGGCTAGTCCTAGAATCTTCGACAACCACTGCCCTCAACTAGTCAGAAAGCCCGGAGGCATCAGTCGTAAGGGTTCAACTACAACGCCCTTGACTAGTGGGTCAGACTGGCGGCAGGGAGTCATAAGACATCGACTGTCCACACCCTCGACTAGTTGAGGCGGTCATCGGAGCCACCGACAAAGTCACCCTCCACTCAGTCGGTAGGCCTGAGGTGTGGAGTTGAGCAATACAGCAATTCAAATGTCCCAGAAGCAGCAGGAGTCTCAGACAGGCAACAGCTGAAGGGACACTTGTTGTGCAGCAGACAGCAGGATTAAGAGATGAAGGTTCGAAGAAGAGTGGTCAAAGGAGAGCCAAGGTCGAAGCCAGACAGGAGACGAAGGTACCTGGGGATGAGATGGAGTCTAGGTGGAAGCAGGGTCAAAATTCATAGACAGATGGACGCTGGAATCAGAGAGCTGGAGACAAGGTCAGGAGACAAGTCAAAGGTCAGTACACAGAAAAATACTTGAATCAGGAACACAGGAATGGAACTGCAAGGACTCTCAGGTACTTGGAGCAAAGATCGAGCAAGTGCTGGAGGCTGAACCAGGTAGGTAACAGTGGCCAATAGAAGATAGTGGTAGGAGGAGTAATCAGAAGGAGAGTGACAGTTCCCCTTCTGCAAGGGCCGGCCTCAGGACAGCCTTAAGCAGTAGAATGAACGTACCTGAGCAGGGGCATGAACCTCAGTGGCAGGCACTCAAGAACAACATTCTGGTCCATAGCCTCTCCAGTCAACCAAGTACTATAGCCGACCATGAACTAGTTGGGAGTCCAAAATACGCCAAACCTAATATTCCGGATGATCATCCTCCAGAACAGGAGTAGGAGGTCGAGGAGGTTGGTAGTACTGGTTTCTTACCATGGGCCAAAGGAGAGACACATGGAAGTACTCATGGTGACTGTACTGTGTGTTGAATGCCGTCTTCCATTCGTCACCTTAATTTATGTGAATCAGATTATATGCCCCTCGCAGGTCCAACTTCATGAAGACTTTATCCCCCTTCAGGGCATCAAATAGTTCTGGGATCAGAGGCAGTAGATATCTATTCTTTATGGTTATCATGTTCAGGCCTCTATAATCAATACAGGGTCTCAAGTATCCATCTTTCTTAGAGAAGAAAAAGAAACCTGCACTGGCTGGTGAGGATGAATGTCTGATGAAGCCTCTAGCCAAGTTCTCATTTATGTACTCCAGAAGAGCTTGATTCTGGGATTCAAAGAGGAGAAAAGTTCTTCCACTGGGGGGAACTGTACCGGGCAACAAGTCTATCGGACAGTCAGCGTTCTGTGTGGTGGCAAAACCACTGCTCCTTGTTTGGAGAAGACATCCAGAAAGTCCCTGAAAGGTTTAGGGATAATGTTGTCGGGAGCAGTTATGCTGCCAATGAGTCCTGATACAGTGATCTTGGCCAAACAGGTGGAATGACAGGTTGGACTCCAGACTGTTAATTGATCAGATTTCCAATAGATCACTGGGTTGTGACGATGTAGCCATGGAAGGCCTAATATCACTGAAACTGAAGGGCAATTAATGATGTTGAACTGGATGATATCTGAATGAAGAACTTCCATCCTGAGAAGAATCTTCTGGGTTTCAAAGGTAACCAGATTGGATCCCATGGGACTCCAATCCACAGTGGAAACCCATAATGGACTGTTTTTCTGGATCAGAGGAATCAAGTTTCGTAAGGCAAAATTAGCGTCCAAGAATACTTCTGCAGCACCAGAGTCCAAAAAGGCTTTAGTGGGGACTGAACCCCCCTACCAACTCAAATGGACAGGTACAATCAAGCGGTTTGGATCGGTCTGGAGAGTCTCATGGTTTTGGTTTAAGGAGGAGTCTCCGAGGATCCTTAAGCCAGGGAGTTTCCCAGCCGTGTCAGGCACTGACGTATGGGATGGCCTTTCTGGCCACAGTACAGACATAAACCTTGACTCCGCATGCATTTTTCTTTGTCAGTAAGATTAGTAACAGACCCTATGGCCATAGGTTCTGCATGGGCCTGAGATGTTTACACTGTTAGTGGAGATCGAGAAACAGACACAGGTTTATAATGGTGGGAACGGTCTCTTTCTAGTTGACGTTCATGCTGGTGACGATCAAGCTCTAGACAGAGAGAATTAAGCCTTCAAGGTCGTCCGGTGTCTCTTGGTTAATTAATGCTCCTTTGATCCTATCACTTAACCCCCTACGAAAAGTGGCCTTCAATGCCCCAGAATTCCAATCCATTTTGTAGGAAAGGGTACGGAACTCCACATCATATTGGGCTACCGTGCAAGTCCCCTGTCTAAGTCACAGTATGGTAGCTTCAACAGAAGCTTGCCATCCAGGCAGATCAAAAACAGTCCTAAAAGCATTGGCGTCATCAAGAAGCAAGGACCTCTTCTTTTAATTGTCACGCTCACAAGAGAATATCTTATAAATTTGCTGTTCTCTAGCAGTTGTACTGTTGTTCTCCCTATGTTTCCTATATCCTGGACCTGCCTTCAAGCTCCCATTGGTTAATGGACTTCAGCTGTATCTGGTTGAGGAGACAATTTAAACCAGCCTCACTGAGCTCCCAGTGCTCATTTGTTTGTCCTGACCAGAAACTCAGCCTTATTTCCTGTTTGATCGCTACTAGTTTCCTGACTATTAGATTGTTTGCTCCTTTGCTATTCTGCTTCCTGCCCTGACCTCTGCCTGCATCTCTGACCATTAAACCTTTGCTGCCTGCCCTGACCTCTGCCTGGATCTTAGACTTCTGAACAGTTGCTGCCTGCCTTGACCCAGACCTGCCTGTGACTACTCCTCTGTCTGCTGATTCCTGTACTGCATTTACTGTATTTGCCCCTGTTCATTCTACCACTGTGTGGGCTCTGTTATCACTTTCAGAACCCTCATTAGTGTGGTTCTGCACAGGTGTGCGCCTCCCTGCAACTGAGTTCCAGCTCCTGAGAGTGAACTACCTACAGGTACGTGGTAGTCCTGACATTAACAAAGATATTATGAAAGATACACAGGCTTCAGGAGAGTTGAATGATTGATGTAAAGTATTAAAATGAAGCTGACATTGATTCAAAAAGCCAAGACAGTCTTTAGGACACCCTGAAAATTGTTCTGGCATGGGTATCTTAGGTGGCTTGAACCATGGAGGAGTTCCAGAGGAACAAGTGGCCTCAGGAGCCGGTACAGGAGGATTCTGAGTTGATGGAGAAGGAGAGAAAGTGCACTACATCTCCGTCATAGTGTCAAGTTTTGATTCAAAGTCTGTAAGTGTGCTGCGTGAGAAGACAGGATCTGCTCCTGCTGTTCCTGTCTGGAGGTGATGTGAGACGCCTCTGCAACATCCATATAGTATGGCTCGATTTTACTGTCAACGTCTCTGTCTGAGAGGAGTTATGGGTGAAAGGTGAAGTAGGAGCACAATTCGAGACTTGATACAGAGACCTGTGGAGGTGAAGGGTTCAGATGCAGGATTCAAAGGAAGTCAACCGAGTTCGACAAACTGGGCTAGAAGAGGAGCTGTCAACCTCAAACAGGTTAGTCCTAGAATCTTCGACAACCACTGCCCTCAACTAGTCAGAAAGCCCAGAGGTGTCGCTCTTAAGGGTTCGAATACAACTCCCTCAACTAGTGGGTCAGGCTGGAGGCAGGGAGTCATAAGCCATCGACCGTCCACACCCTCGACTAGCTGAGGAGGTCTTCAGAACCACCGACAATCACCCTCGAGTCTGTAGGCCTGCGGTGTGGAGTCGAGCAATACAGCAATTCAAATGTCCCAGAAGCAGCAGGAGTCTCAGACTGGCGACAGCTGAAGGGACACCTGTTATGCAGCAGGCAGCAGGATAGGAGTCTTATTCAAATGTCCAAGAAACAACAGGAGTCTCAGACAGGCAACAGCTGAAGGGACACTTGTTGATGAAGGTTCAAAGAAGAGTGGTCAAAGGAGAGCCAAGGTCGAAGCCAGACAGGAGACGAAGGTACCTGGGGATGACATGGAGTCTAGGTGGAAGCAGGATCAAAATTTGTAGACAGATGGACACTGGAATCAGTGGGTTGGAGACAAGGTCAGGAGACAAGCCAAAGGTCAGTACATAGAAAAATACTTGAATCAGGAACTCAGGAATGGAACAGCAAGGACTCTCAGGTTCTTGGCACGAAAATCAAGCAAGTGCTGGAGGCTTAACCGGGAAGATAAAGGCAACAGTGGACAATAGAAACTAAGTGGTAGGAGTAACCAGAAGGAGCATGACAGTGCCCCTTCCGCAAGGGCCGGCCTCAGAATGGCCTGGAGCATCGGGACGGAAGCAGTGGAAATCACACACCTGAGCAGGGGCTTGAACCTCAGTGGCAGGCACCCAAGAACAATCTGCTGGTCCGTAGCCTCTCCAGTCAACCAAGTACTGTAGCTGACCATGAACTAGTTGGGAGTCCAAAATCTGCCAAACCTCATATTCCGGATGACCATCCACCAGAACAGGAGGTCGAGGAGGTTGGTAGTATTGGTTTTTTACCAGGGGCTGAAGGAGAGACACATAGAAGGAGTTGGCCACTTTCATGGTAGGCGGCAGGTTAGAACACCACATAGGAGAGCAGAATATCCCTGAAAATCTCATTGGCAAAGTGTTGGAACACTATGGAGGCATTACAGAGGCCGAATGGCATGACGAGGTACTCAGAGTGATCATACCGGGTGTTGAATGCTGTCTTTCATTTGTCGCCTTCTTTTATGTGAATCAGATTATATGCCCCCCGCTGGTCAAACTTCATGAAGACTTTAGCTCCCAAGGTTGAAGCCAGACAGGAGATGAAGGTACCTGGAGATGAGACGGAGTTGAATCTAAGAGGAAGCTGGCTCGAAATTCATAGACAGATGGACGCTGGAATCACAAGGCTGGAGACAAGGTCAGGAGACAAGCCAAAGGTCAGTACATAGAAAAATACTTGAATCAGGAACTCAGGAATGGAACAGCAAGGACTCTCAGGTACTTGGCACGAAAATCGAGCAACTGCTGGAGGCTGAACCAGGTAGATAAAGGCAACAGTGGCCAATAGAAGATAGTGGTAGGAGGAGTAACCAGAAGGAGCATGACAATATCTCACACATTTCTCCACTTTTTCCCCTGTTCCTTACTATCCCTCTCTCTCCTCCGCTTCTTGCCCTTTTCCTTACTATTCCCACATGCTTCCACTTCTTCCCTTTTTCCTTACTATCCCCCACATGTTTCCGCTTCTTCCCCTGTGCTTACTATCCCCCACACTCCTCCACTTCTTCCCCTTTTCCTTACTATTCTCCACACTCCTCCACTTCTTCCCCCGTTCCTTACTATTCTCCACACTCCTCCGTTTCTTCCCCTTTTCCTTACTATCCCCCACATGTTTCTTCCCCTGTGCTTACTATCCCCCACACTCCTCCACTTCTTCCCATGTTCCTTACTATCCCCACACTCCTCCACTTCTTCCCATGTTCCTTACTATCCCTACACTCCTCCACTTCTTCTCCTGTTCCATACTATCCCCCACACTCCTCCACTTCTTCCCCCATTCCTTACTATCCCCCGCACTCCTCCACTTCTTCCCCCGTTCCTGACTATCCCCCACACTCCTCCACTTCTTCCCCTGTTCCTTACTATCCCCCGCACTCCTCCACTTCTTCCCCTGTTCCTTACTATCCCCCGCACTCCTCCACTTCTTCCCCCGTTCCTGACTATCCCCCGCACTCCTCCACTTCTTCCCCCGTTCCTTACTATCCCCCGCACTCCTCCACTTCTGCTCCTGTTTGTTACTATTCCCCACACTCCTCCACTTCTTCCCCTGTTCCTTACTATCCCCCACACTCCTCCACTTCTTCCCCTGTTCCTTACTATTCTCCACACTCCTCCGCTTCTTCCCCTTTTCCTTACAATCCCCCACACTCCTCCACTTCTTCCCATGTTCCTTACTATCCCCCACACTCCTCCACTTCTTCTCCTGTTCCTTACTATCCCCCGCACTCCTCCACTATTGCTCCTGTTCTTTACGATCCCCCACACTCCTCCACTTCTTCTCATGTTCCTTACTATCACCCACACTCCTCCACTTCTTCTCCTGTTCCTTACTATCTCCTGCACTCCTCCACTTCTTCTCCTGTTACTTACTATCCCCTACACTCATCCACTTCTTCTCCTGTTCCTTACTATCCCCTACACTCCTCCACTTCTTCTCCTGTTCCTTACTATCCCCCACACTCCTCTGCTTCTTCCCCTTTTCCTTACTATCCCACACATTCCTCTGCTACTACTTGTTCTTTACTTGTATCCCTCACACTCCTCCGCTACTACCTGTTCTTTACTTGTATCCCTCATGCTCCTCCTCTACTACCTGTTCTTTACTTGTATCCCTCACACTCTTCCTCTACTACCTGTTCTTTACTTGTATCCCTCACACTCCTCTTCTACTACCTGTTCTTTACTTGTATCCCTCACACTCCTCCGCTACTTCCTGTTCTTTACTTGTATCCTCACACTCCTCCTCTACTACCTGTTTTTTACTTGTCACACTCCTCCTCTACTACCTGTTTTTTACTTGTATCCCTCACACTCCTCCTCTACTACCTGTTCTTTACTTGTATCCCTCACACTCCTCCTCTACTACCTGTTCTTTACTTGTATCATCACGCTCCTCCACTACTACCTGTACTTTACTTGTATCCCTCACACTCCTCCGCTACTACCTGTTCTTTACTTGTATCCCTCATGCTCCTCCTCTACTACCTGTTCTTTACTTGTATCCCTCACACTCTTCCTCTACTACCTGTTCTTTACTTGTATCCCTCACACTCCTCTTCTACTACCTGTTCTTTACTTGTATCCCTCACACTCCTCCGCTACTTCCTGTTCTTTACTTGTATCCTCACACTCCTCCTCTACTACCTGTTTTTTACTTGTCACACTCCTCCTCTACTACCTGTTTTTTACTTGTATCCCTCACACTCCTCCTCTACTACCTGTTCTTTACTTGTATCCCTCACACTCCTCCTCTACTACCTGTTCTTTACTTGTATCATCACGCTCCTCCACTACTACCTGTACTTTACTTGTATCCCTCACACTCCTCCGCTACTACCTGTTCTTTACTTGTATCCCTCATGCTCCTCCTCTACTACCTGTTCTTTACTTGTATCCCTCACACTCTTCCTCTACTACCTGTTCTTTACTTGTATCCCTCACACTCCTCTTCTACTACCTGTTCTTTACTTGTATCCCTCACACTCCTCCGCTACTTCCTGTTCTTTACTTGTATCCTCACACTCCTCCTCAACTACCTGTTTTTTACTTGTCACACTCCTCCTCTACTACCTGTTTTTTACTTGTATCCCTCACACTCCTCCTCTACTACCTGTTCTTTACTTGTATCCCTCACACTCCTCCTCTACTACCTGTTCTTTACTTGTATCCCTCACACTCCTCCTCTACTACCTGTTCTTTACTTGTATCATCACGCTCCTCCACTACTACCTGTACTTTACTTGTATCCCTCACGCTCCTCCGCTACTACCTGATCTTTACTTGTATCCCTCACACTCCTCCGCTACTACCTGTTCTTTACTTGTATCCCTCATGCTCCTCCTCTACTACCTGTTCTTTACTTGTATCCCTCACACTCTTCCTCTACTACCTGTTCGTTACTTGTATCCCTCACACTCCTCTTCTACTACCTGTTCTTTACTTGTATCCCTCACACTCCTCCGCTACTACCTGTTCTTTACTTGTATCCTCACACTCCTCCTCTACTACCTGTTTTTTACTTGTATCCCTCACACTCCTCCTCTACTACCTGTTTTTTACTTGTATCCCTCACACTCCTCCTCTACTAATTGTTCTTTACTTGTATCCCTCACACTCCTCCTCTACTACCTGTTCTTTACTTGTATCCCTCACACTCCTCCTCTACTACCTGTTCTTTACTTGTATCATCACGCTCCTCCACTACTACCTGTACTTTACTTGTATCCCTCACGCTCCTCCGCTACTACCTGATCTTTACTTGTATCCCTCACACTCCTCTACTACCTGTTCTTTACTTGTATCCCTCACACTCCTCCGCTACTACCTGTTCTTTACTTGTATCCCTCACACTCCTCTTCTACTACCTGTTCTTTACTTGTATCCCTCACACTCCTCTTCTCCTATCTGTTCTTTACTTGTATCCCTCACACTCCTCTTCTACTACCTGTTCTTTACTTGTATCCCTCACACTCCTCCTCTACTACCTGTTATTTACTGGTATCCCTCACACTCCTCTACTACCTGTTCTTTACTGGTATCCCTCACACTCCTCCTCTACTACCTGTTCTTTACTTGTATCCCTCACACTCCTCTTCTACTACCTGTTCTTTACTTGTATCCCTCACACTCCTCTTCTACTACCTGTTCTTTACTTGTATCCCTCACGCTCCTCCGCTACTACCTGATCTTTACTTGTATCCCTCACACTCCTCTACTACCTGTTCTTTACTTATATCCCTCACACTCCTCCGCTACTACCTGTTCTTTACTTGTATCCCTCACACTCCTCCTCTACTACCTGTTCTTTACTTGTATCCCTCACACTCCTCCTCTACTACCTGTTCTTTACTTGTATCCCTCACACTCCTCTTCTCCTATCTGTTCTTTACTTGTATCCCTCACACTCCTCTACTACCTGTTCTTTACTGGTATCCCTCACACTCCTCCGCTACTACCTGTTCTTTACTGGTATCCCTCACACTCCTCCGCTACTACCTGTAATTTACTTGTATCCCTCACACTCCTCTTCTACTACCTGTTCTTTACTTGTATCCCTCACACTCCTCCTCTGCTACCTGTTCTTTACTTGTATCCTCACATTCCTCTTCTACTACCTGTTCTTTACTTGTATCCTCACACTCCTCTTCTACTAACTGTTCTTTACTTGTATCCCTCACACTCCTCTACTACCTGTTCTTTACTTGTATCCCTCACACTCCTCCGCTACTACCTGTTCTTTACTTGTATCCCTCCCACTCCTCCTCTACTACCTGTTCTTTACTTGTATCCCTCACACTCCTCCGCTACTATCTGTTCTTTACTTGTATCCCTCACACTCTCCTCTACTACCTGTTCTTTACTTGTATCCCTCACACTCCTCCTCTACTACCTGTTCTTTACTTGTATCCCTCACACTCCTCCTCTGCTACCTGTTCTTTACATGTATCCCTCACACTCCTCCTCTACTACCTGTAATTTACTTGTATCCTCACGCTCCTCCACTACTACCTGTTCTTTACTTGTATCTCTCACACTCCTCCTCTACTACCTGTACTTTACTTGTATCCCTCACACTCCTCTTCTACTACCTGTTCTTTACTTGTATCCCTCACACTCCTCCTCTACTACCTGTTCTTTACTTGTATCCTCACACTCCTCTTCTACTACCTGTTCTTTACTTGTATCCCTCACACTCCTCTACTACCTGTTCTTTACTTGTATCCCTCACACTCCTCCGCTACTATCTGTTCTTTACTTGTATCCCTCACACTCCTCCTCTACTACCTGTTCTTTACTTGTATCCCTCACACTCCTCCGCTACTATCTGTTCTTTACTTGTATCCCTCACACTCCTCCTCTACTACCTGTACTTTACTTGTATCCCTCACACTCCTCTTCTACTACCTGTTCTTTACTTGTATCCCTCACACTCCTCTACTACCTGTTCTTTACTTGTATCCCTCACACTCCTCCACTACTACCTGTACTTTACTTGTATCCTTACACTCCTCCGCTACTACCTGTTCTTTACTTGTATCCCTCACACTCCTTTTCTACTACCTGTTCTTTATTGTATCCCTCACACTCCTCCTCTACTACCTGTTCTTTACTTGTATCCCTCACACTCCTCTACTACCTGTAATTTACTTGTATCCCTCACACTCCTCCTCTACTACCTGTAATTTACTTGTATCCCTCACACTCCTCCTCTACTACCTGTTCTTTACATGTATCCCTCACACTCCTCCTCTACTACCTGTTCTTTACTTGTATCCCTCACACTCCTCTACTACCTGTTCTTTATTTGTATCCCTCACACTCCTCCTCTACTACCTGTTCTTTACATGTATCCCTCACACTCCTCCTCTACTACCTGTTCTTTACTTGTATCCCTCACACTCCTCCTCTACTACCTGTTCTTTACTTGTATCCCTCACACTCCTCCTCTACTACCTGTTCTTTACATGTATCCCTCACACTCCTCCTCTACTACCTGTTCTTTACTTGTATCCCTAACACTCCTCCTCTACTACCTGTTCTTTACTTGTATCCCTCACACTCCTCCTCTACTACCTGTTCTTTACTTGTATCATTACGCTCCTCCACTACTACCTGTACTTTACTTGTATCCTCACACTCCTCCGCTACTACCTGTTCTTTACTTGTATCCCTCACACTCCTTTTCTACTACCTGTTCTTTATTGTATCCCTCACACTCCTCCTCTACTACCTGTAATTTACTTGTATCTCTCACACTCCTCCTCTACTACCTGTTCTTTGCTTGTATCCCTCACACTCCTCCTCTACTACCTGTAATTTACTTGTATCCCTCACACTCCTCCTCTACTGCCTGTTCTTTACATGTATCCCTCACACTCCTTCTCTACTACCTGTTCTTTACTTGTATCCCTCACACTCCTCCTCTACTACCTGTTGTTTACTTGTATCCTCACACTCCTCCTCTACTACCTGTTCTTTACTTGTATCCCTCACACTCCTCCTCTACTACCTGTTCTTTACTTGTATCCCTCACACTCCTCCTCTACTACCTGTAATTTACTTGTATCCCTCACACTCTCCTCTACTACCTGTAATTTACTTGTATCCTCACACTCCTCCTCTACTACCTGTTCTTTACATGTATCCCTCACACTCCTCTACTACCTGTTCTTTACTTGTATCCCTCACACTCTCCTCTACTACCTGTTCTTTATTTGTATCCCTCACACTCCTCCTCTACTACCTGTTCTTTACTTGTATCCCTCACACTCCTCTACTACCTGTTCTTTACTGGTATCCCTCACACTCCTCTACTACCTGTTCTTTACTTGTATCCCTCACACTCTCCTCTACTATCTGTTCTTTACTTGTATCCCTCACACTCCTCCTCTACTACCTGTTCTTTACTTGTATCCCTCACACTCCTCTACTACCTGTTATTTACTTGTATCCCTCAAACTCCTCCTCTACTACCTGTTCTTTACTTGTATCCCTCAAACTCCTCCTCTACTACCTGTTCTTTACTTGTATCCTCACAATCCTCTTCTACTACCTGTTATTTACTTGTATCCCTCACACTCCTCTACTACCTGTTATTTACTTGTATCCCTCAAACTCCTCCTCTACTACCTGTTCTTTACTTGTATCCCTCAAACTCCTCCTCTACTACCTGTTCTTTACTTGTATCCTCACACTCCTCCTCTACTACCTGTTCTTTACTTGTATCCCTCACACTCCTCTTCTACTATCTGTTCTTTACTTGTATCCTCACACTCCTCCTCTACTACCTGTTCTTTACTTGTATCCCTCACACTCCTCCTCTACTACCTGTTCTTTACTTGTATCCTCACACTCCTCCTCTACTACCTGTTCTTTACTTGTATCCCTCACACTCCTCTACTACCTGTTATTTACTTGTATCCCTCAAACTCCTCCTCTACTACCTGTTCTTTACTTGTATCCCTCAAACTCCTCCTCTACTACCTGTTCTTTACTTGTATCCTCACACTCCTCCTCTACTACCTGTTCTTTACTTGTATCCCTCACACTCCTCCGCTACTACCTGTTCTTTACTTGTATCCCTCACACTCCTCTTCTACTACCTGTAGTAGTGTGTTACCAATTGTTCCTCACCATTCTCACGAGGTGAGATGGAGCCCCAGACCGAGGGAGATTGACAGTTATTTTGTGGTTCTTCCATCTGCGAATAATCGCACCAACTATTTTCACCTTCTCACCAAGCGGCTTGGCGATGGTCTTGTAGCCCATTCCAGCCTTGTGTAGGTATACAATCTTGTCCCTGACATCCTTGGACAGCTCTTTGGTCTTGGCCATGTTGGAGAGATTGATTGATTGCTTCTGTGGACCGGTGTCTTTTATACAGGTAACACGCTGAGATCAGAAGCACTCCCTTTAATAGAGTGATCCTAATCTCAGCTTGTTACCTGTATAAAAGACACCTGGGAGCCAGAAATCTTGCTGATTGATGGGGGGTCAAATACTTATTTCACTCAGTAAAACGTAAATTAATGTATAACTTTTTTGAAATGTGTTTTTCAGGATTTTTTGTTGTTATTCTGTGTCTCACTGTTCAAATAAACCTACCATTAGAATTATAGACTGATCATTTCTTTGTTCTAATGGCAAACGTACAATATCAGCAGGGGATCAAATCATTTTTTTCCTAACTGTAGTTGATGAGGCTGAAAAAAGACATGCGTCCATCAAGCCCAGCCCATGCCAAAAACACCTCTGTTGAAGCAGGGACAGTGGCGCCCCCTTTTGTTGGTAAGCAGAAAGCCTGATAACATCCCAGTGACTCGGTGGGGTCCTCAAGTCCATTTCTCCTCTATACTATTCCTCAGGGGGTGTTACCCTGAATCTGTTAACTAAGAGGAGCCAACAGGGCCACGTGTACAGAGAAAATGGGAGCAGTTCTGTGTAATCCCCAGTTCCCATTGATTTAAATCGCGCTATTAACCCTTTGTATGCTTCAGAGATCTCTAGTTCATTGTAATGAAATGTATCAGATCTCCCCATTTACATCAGTAGGAATTTTCATTTCTCCCTTGTATTAAAATCAGTTACACAGGATTTACTCCACTGTTCCCTTTATATATATGACCCCTGGCCTCCCGCTCACCTACCTGTCTCTTAGTAGTTGGCCCCTGGAGCCTTTCCTGCGGTTCTTTTCGCTCTGCTGCAGAACCTGAAGTGCGCTCTGCTCTTGCTCTGCATTGTGCAGTCCTGGGAACGTTCCTTCACGTACCAGAGCCGCCAGCTCCTGCAGAGCGCTCTGTGGGACTTCTTCTCTCACCAGCAGAGCAGTCGCAGAGCCCATCACTCCTGCCCTCCAGCAGGCTTCCCTCAGCAGAGCATGGCGCTCCTCCTGACTTACTGTTCCGCTCAGCTCCAGCAGGTGGCACTTGGTGAGCTGCACTGCCAGTCTTACCAGGGTTCTCCTCCCTGTGCCAGGCTTGGGGGCGAGCAGTGCAGTATGGCCCTGGGGGAGGAGTAGCACACGAGTGAGACGGGCAATGTGTGGTATATCATCAGGACAGAGGACTAGATTGAGGGGTTGCTGCATGGTGTGCAGGGGGTCCCCCGTCTTCTCTCTGTACAGGGGGCGCTCTTCACCCTCACTGGAGCCAGGGCTCAGAACATGGCAGAACATCAGGGCCTGAACATGCTCATCGCTCGGCAGCATGTCAAGCGGTATACAATGTTCTTTGGGTGAGTAGGACCTAAGGGAACATGAAGCAGGGGAAGCAGAGACTCCAACTGGGAGAGGCATGGGGGTGTGCTTGTCCACAAGTTCCTCTGCAGCCATTGCCTGGACAGTGGCACCATCGGACCCCCTCTTTGGCTCTATTGTCTGAGGTTTTGTTACAGTTAGTGGTGGAGATGTGTCTGTGCTACTAAATCTGGTATTGGTAGTAAAAAGAGAGGCTGTTCTGTGGTCCCTTTCTGTGGCATTAAAGCTGGTATTGAAAGTAAGAGGTGGTTTGGTCCCATGGTCCCTCTCTATAGCACTAAGGTTGGTACTGGTAGTGAGAGAAGAGGTGGTTCTGAGGTCCCTCTCTGGGGCACTGTGCATGGCATTACTGCCTGGAGATGAGGTAGTTCCATTGTCCCTCTCTGTGGCACTGTTCATGGCATTACTAGTGAGAGGAGAGGTGGTTCTGTGGATCCTCTCTGTGGCACTGTGGATGGCTTTACTAGTAAGAGGAGAGGTGGTTCTGTGGTCCCTCTCTGTGGCACTGTGGGTGGTATTACTAGTGAGAGGAGAGGTGGTTCTGTGGTCCCTCTCTGTGGCACTATGCATGCTATTACTGCCTGGAGGTGAGGTGGGTCCATGGTCCATCTCTGTGGCATTATGCATGGTATTACTAGTGAGAGGAGAGGTGGTTCTGTGGATCCTCTCTGTGGCACTGTGGATGGCATTACTGCCTAGAGGTGAGATGGTTCTGTGGATCCTCTCTGTGGCAATGTGGATGGCATTACTGCCTAGAGATGAGGTGGTTCTGTGGTCTCCCTCTGTGGCACTATGCATGCTATTACTGCCTGGAGGTGAGGTGGGTCCATGGTCCCTCTCTGTGGCACTGTGCATGGTATTACTAGTGAGAGGAGAGGTTGTTCTGTGGTCTCTCTCTGAGACACTATGCATGGTATTACTGCCTGGATGTGAGGTGGTTCTGTGGTCCCTCTCTGTGGCATTATGCATGGTATTATTACCTGGAGGTGAGGTGGGTCCATGGTCCCTTTCTATGACACTATGCATGGCATTTCTACCTAGGGCTGTGGCACGTCCATGGTCATTTTCCTGAATGCAGAACACTTGCTGCGCACACATCCGGAGCACCCCTCTGAAGATCTCCTTTTCTTCTCGGGCCTCCAGCACATCATAGTATGTGCGCATGGCCTCATGCATCCACAGGTGGACAATGCCACGTGTAGCGAGCATAGACACTGGAAGTACAGCACCGGGCACAGGTAAGTGGTGTGGCCCGAGGGTCGGACACAGCAGGGTCATGCTCTGTAGTAGTCTGTGCAAGTGGTGCAGGGAGAAACAGTACCGTGGAGGTAGGGAACGTGCCACCTCATTGCACAGGCTCACTGTAGCCTGTGCCAGGGCTGTGCCAAGCTCCTGGAACTGAGACCTGGGCAGTGCCACTCTCAACCAGCCTGCCAGGCGAGGAGTCAATATTCTCAGCAGAGAGTCAGGTGTATAGGGGGGCAGCGCCAGAATCACAAAGAGACGGCTGAGTCGATGGCTCAAGGAGATGAATCCATCTTGTGGGGGGCACACAGTGCCAAGGAAGCTCTGCAAAGCGCCAGAATCTGTGCTCCTATTGGTCTGATGTGAAACAATGTCCCTCAGCGCTTCCAGGGCCGGTTGAGTCCTGCTGCTGGGGTCTGTTAGGGAGAGAGGATATCACAAGAAGGTCAGTGAGAAACTGGTCACAACTGGGAAGAAGGTACCTGCTGGGAACCCACACATGAATCATAGAGACATGGCTTTAAAGAAGGAGCACCTTACTATAGCTAGAAAATTCTAATGGCCCCTATGAATTTTGTCTTTGCTTTTTTGTCAAGGGATAACATATATGAGACAGGTGCATGGTTCCCAAACGACCGTGCTAGGGGGTGAGTAATGCATTGCTGAGCAGTGTCAGTGAGTGGGGGAGGTAATGAAGGGATAAGACAGGAAGTCAGTGCTAGGGGAGGTGGATAATGCATTGCTGAGCAGTGTCAGTGAGTGGGGGAGGTAATGTAGGGATAAGACAGGAAGTGAGTGCTAGGGGAGGTGGGTAATGGATTACTGAGCAGTGTCAGTGAGTGGAGGAGGTAATGTAGGGGTAAGACAGGAAGTCAGTGCTAGGGGAGATGGGTAATGGTGGAACTAGCATAATGCTAGTATCCCACTGGTTTTCAGTCTGTTAGCTGGAGTGAAAGAAAAAGAAGCAGATTGTGATTCTAGTAACTTTACCCCAAGTGAGATGTTTGTGGAGGTTTTAGAGGGTGTTGGAGACACACTGACATATTTTGTGTGTTTGAAGAAGAAAGAAGAGGTAATCCTCCACCCCACAAAAGTATGAGAGGCAAGCAGCCAGTGTGAGTGTGAGAGATTTGACACTGACCAATACCACCAGACAATACATCTGTGCTTGGGACTGGGAGAGTGAAAGAGCAGCAGTGACATTGCCCAAATACTGGGCTGTTCATGGAGGTGTTGGAGGGGACTTGTTGGAGATAGACACTGACAGTTGTTTTCTGGGTATGTGTGACAGGAAGAGATAGTTAGCACCCCCTCTCCCAAACACAAAAAAAAAACCAGAAAGAAAGAAAAATCTGATTATTGTGACTTATCGATAACCCTTTTTCTCTTAGTCCTTCTGAAACACAGGAACCATGGGGTAGCCTCCTCCAGGAGGGCAGGGCAGTTGAATAACAAGCACTTTGGTGCTGAAGACCCAGTTCCACTTTACAGAGACAAACCAGTAACAGTTAAGAATGTCAGTGGACACTGACACACCAAACCAAGTAACCACAAAAAAAGTTACTAAATGTCAAGGCAAGAAGGACTCCTACACAATCACTGCAGGCTGTAGGACATTCTCTCCAAAACTGGCTTCGGCCAAAGGCAGAACATTGACTCTGTAATGTGTTGAAAACATGTGAAAGCACAATCATATTGATTCCTTGCACAGCTGCTCCACAGAGGCCCAGTTTTAGTAGACCCAGGAAGCTCCCATTTCCCTACTGGAAAGAGCAGTGACCCTAAAGGGGACAGACTTTTTACGTAAGGACACAGGCCTGGCGACTGGTGTCTTCATCCAAGAAGCCACTGGTACCTTCAGGAATAACAAAAAGCAAATCCTGTTTGCATAAAAGTTCCATGAGATGAACTTTATACTTCAAACACTTAACTACATCCAAGCTGTGAAGCTCCTGTTCCTATGTGTTAGATGGAACCGGACAAAGAGAAGGCAAAGCAATTCCTTGTTATTATCACAAAAGGAGGTCTAGAAGACAAAGTGGCTTTGTCACCGATATAATCACAAGTAGAAAAGCTGTCTTGAGAGTCAAGAAATGAAGGGATACAGAGGATCAAATAGATCCTTCTGAAGCACTCCCAGGACTGGGTTTAAGTCCCATGGGGGAAATAAGATGCCGAAAGGCAGGGAAGGCATGAGCCCCTCCTTACATAAATGTTTGTACATCCAGCAACTAGGTAATATGCCTTTGAAAAAGAACAGATTCAGCTGCAGTCTGGACCTTGATACGACTGACCACGCAGTTTTTGGGCCCTCTTTGGCATTAACATAAGCCACCACAACTGCATTGTAGGACTGGAACCACACTTGCAGGCCTTAGGGTAGCTGGGACCAAAGCAGAAAAGCAATGCAAGTTTCTAGAAGTTCCAATTTATTGATAGACAGAAGACTCTTGCTGTCAGACCGATGGTCCCGGTCTATCATACAAGGTCCTTCAGCTCTTCAGGCTGGCATCTGACATGACTACAGACTAATTTAGTATGACCAACTGATGAAACAGAATTAGTTGGGTGGCATGGAGCTACCAAAGAAGATCTAACTTTGTCCAGCTCAAGAGAAACAACAGGCAGTAGAGATGACACTGCTCTGGACACATTTCTGAGAATCTCTAGCTTCATTTCCTGAGTGCATTATTGGGCAAATGGAGCTGCCTCCAAGACCAGAGTCCCGATACCCCATCACCTTTTCATGTATTCCCGCACTATCTATGATGGCATAAGACAGCTGCCGTGACAACATCTGAAACCCGTCTTCTGGCAAAAAAGGCCCATCCCTGGAGAGTATCAAATCTCACTTTGAGAAGAACAAGAACATGGGACAGAGCAAGAGAGGATTCCTAGAAACTGATCACCTAGATGTGCTTCTCCAGAATGCACACGTGCATCTGAATATGAAGATGTAAGGTCTCTTCTGAAGGAGCCTTTAGTAAATGGTCATCCAGATAGAGGGTAAAAGAAATCCCAAGTGAAAAAATGTACGCAGAAAATGCTGACATAACCTTTGCGAAAACTTATGGAATGTACTTGAACCAAAAAAGCAGAGCAGTGAACTGAAAATGACTGTCTTGAAGGCAAAACTGATCTGTTTGACAGGAACATGCAGATACATGTTTTTTTTTATGTCCGGAGAATCTAAAAAACACCCCTGGACACATGGTGGCCATGACAGAGAGCAAAGACTTCATCTTGAACGGAGGCATATGAACGAAGTGATTGAGAAGCTTTCAGTCCAGGATAGTATGACAGCCACTGACCTTTCTGGGGACTGTGAAAATGTTGGAATAGAATCCCATGATTAACTCCTGTAGAAGGACAAGCCACAAGGCCACTAGGGATTAAATCACTTCCAGAAATAAAAGGGCCCATGGTGGATTGTGAGGGTCCCTGGTCACGAAGAAATAACAAGGTGGAAGGGATTTGAAATCTATGCAATAACCTTCCAAAATCACCCAAGGATCTGCCACAGAAAGTCCACATACTATGAAAGATAGGCAGATGTCTGCAGGTACCTAAAACAGATTGGACCTCTGCAAGACACGTGAGGAAGACATGTCAACAGGGGATCTGGATAGATTTTTTTCCTACCCATGCATGCTTAGGCTTCAGGGAACAGCATGTCTGGCTTACAGAAAAGCCCAGGGAACATACTCATATTGTTGGGTTAACGAAAGCCATGTATCGTAAGCGGAAAGGAAGGACACTTTACGATAATCTGGAGGAGCACTCTTTCCCCAGAGACGAATGGCTAATAACTTTATCCAGTTCTGGGCCAAACAGTTCCTTGCCCAAAACATGAGAGAGACAGACATACAGAAATGGGCTTCCATACATGACCAGTTCACTCTGAAAGGCGCAGTCTACTGGTTCCAATGAAATACAGAAGGAAAGAAGGGAGAGCGGCTAAATCAACCCCTGAAAGCCATACCCAAGCATGCCCCAGGTCCTGTAAAATTCTCCTGTTCCATATTCATCCTGGAGGAACAGCAGAGAATTGAACAGCCCCATTCATGTTAGAAAAATAAAAGAAGTGAACATGCTAGTGCTCTGCCCCTGGATGAGAATATCCTTTTAAAAGGTCACACACTAAAAAGCGTGTGACCTAAAGATACATTAACCATGTTGTCACAATAAAAATGGCGACATGAGAATGTCGCACTGCTTGACAGGGCAACATTCTAATGTCGGGTAGTGAAAGGTCGCATCCTAGTCAGTTACTGACTGACGGTCTTCAGACTTTAAGGGTTAATGCTGGTTAGGGATCAAGGAGTGGAGGGGTTAATCAATGCTGTGCACTATCCTAGCAGACATTGCACAGTGTTCTAGTTCTCCACCAGTTCTTCCCCAATTCTGACTGCTGGTCTTCAGACTGTGCTATACACAAAACGAGGCAACGGAGGAAGAGAGAGAAAGCAGAGCACAGGACAAAAGAGTGCATGAAGAGGGGGGAGAGAGAATACAAGAAGGGACACACAAGTGAGACTCTCTCGCTCTCTCTCTCTTTCTCTCTCTCTCTCTCTCTCTTTTGTTTGATCTCCATCTACCGCAATCTGAAGACCAGCAGTCAGTAACTGACTGGGTTTTCGACCTTTCGCTACCAGACATGAGAAAATATCTCTGTCATACAGAGATTCTCATGTCGACATTTCTGTTCTGACGACATGGTTAATGTGTCTTTTAGTCACGCAATCTTCAGCGTGCAACCTTTTAAAAGTAAACCCAAGAGGAAGATACTTTACCCCATGGTTCCTGTGAAAGAGAAAAAGTTTAAATGTGAGTGAAAAGCTGTCTGACAAACTGATAGATACCAGACAATACATCTGACCTGACAGTCAAGATACACATTCACAAGGGGTCGAACTTGAAAACCTGTGTGTCCATCCATACACAGACACATTCCAATTCATTGGAATACCACTGACGGTGACCCAAGTCTGTTCTATACAGTCCTGTAACACTAACACTGAAGGTAACCCAAGTGTATCCTGTACAGTACTGTAATATACCACTGAAGGTAACCCAAGTCTATCCTGTACAGTACTGTAACATACCACTGAAGGTAACCCAAGTCTATCCTGTACAGTACTGTAACATACCACTGAAGGTAACCCAAGTCTATCCTGTACAGTACTGTAACAATACCACTGAAGGTAACCCAAGTCTATCCTGTACAGTACTGTAACAATACCACTGAAGGTAACCCAAGTCTATCCTGTACAGTACTGTCACATACCACTGAAGGTAACCCAAGTCTATCCTGTACAGTACTGTAACAATACCACTGAAGGTAACCCAAGTCTATCCTGTACAGTACTGTAACACACCACTGAAGGTAACCCAAGTCTATCCTGTACAGTACTGTAACATATCACTGAAGGTAACCCAAGTCTATCCTGTACAGTACTGTAACAATACCACTGAAGGTAACCCAAGTCTATCCTGTACAGTACTGTAACAATACCACTGAAGGTAACCCAAGTCTATCCTGTACATTACTGTAACAATACCACTGAAGGTAACCCAAGTCTATCCTGTACAGTACTGTAACAATACCACTGAAGGTAACCCAAGTCTATCCTGTACAGTACTGTAACATACCACTGAAGATGACCCAAGTCTATCCTGTACAGTACTGTAACAATACCACTGAAGGTAACCCGAGTCTATCCTTTACAGTACTGTAACATACCACTGAAGGTAACCCAAGTCTATCCTGTACAGTACTGTAACACTAACACTGAAGGTAACCCAAGTCTATCCTGTACAGTACTGTAAGAATATCAGTGAAGGTAACCCAAGTCTATCATGTACAGTACTGTAACAATACCACTGAAGGTAACCCAAGTCTATCCTGTACAGTACTGTAACAATACCACTGAAGGTGACCCAAGTCTATCCTGTACAGTACTGTAACATACCACTGAAGGTAACCCAAGTCTATCCTGTACAGTACTGTCACATACCACTGAAGGTAACCCAAGTCTATCCTGTACAGTACTGTAACATATCACTGAAGGTAACCCAAGTCTATCCTGTACAGTACTGTAACAATACCACTGAAGGTAACCCAAGTCTATCCTGTACAGTACTGTAACATACCACTGAAGATGACCCAAGTCTATCCTGTACAGTACTGTAACAATACCACTGAAGGTAACCCGAGTCTATCCTTTACAGTACTGTAACATACCACTGAAGGTAACCCAAGTCTATCCTGTACAGTACTGTAACACTAACACTGAAGGTAACCCAAGTCTATCCTGTACAGTACTGTAAGAATATCAGTGAAGGTAACCCAAGTCTATCATGTACAGTACTGTAACAATATCAGTGAAGGTAACCCAAGTCTATCTTGTACAGTACTGTAACAATACCACTGAAGGTAACCCAAGTCTATCCTGTACAGTACTGTAACATACCACTGAAGGTAACCCAACTTTATCCTGTACAGTACTGTAACACTAACACTGAAGGTAACCCAAGTCTATCCTGTACAGTACTGTAACAATATCACTGAAGGTGACCCAAGTCTATCCTGTACAGTACTGTAATATACCACTGAAGGTAACCCAAGTCTATCCTGTACAGTACTGTAACATACCACTGAAGGTAACCCAAGTCTATCATGTACAGTACTGTAACATACCACTGAAGGTGACCGAGGTCTATCCTGTACAGTACTGTAAAACTACCACTGAAGGTGACCCAAGTCTATCTTGTACAGTACTGTAACAATACCACTTCTATCCTGTAAAGTACTGTAAGATTCCACTGAAGGCAACCCAGGTCTATCCTGTACAGTAATGTAACAATACCACTGAAGGTAACCCAGGTCTATCCTGTACAGTACTGTAACACACCACTGAAGGTAACCCAATTCTATCCTGTACAGTACTGTAACAATATCACTGAAGGTAACCCAAGTCTATCCTGTACAGTAATGTAACAATACCACTGAAGGTAACCCAATTCTATCCTGTTCAGTACTGTAACAATACCACTGAAGGTAACCCAATTCTATCCTGTACAGTACTGTAACACACCACTGAAGGTAACCCAAGTCTATCCTGTACATTACTGTAACAATACCACTGAAGGTGACCCAAGTCTATCCTGTACAGTACTGTAACATACCACTGAAGGTAACCCAAGTCTATCCTGTACAGAACTGTAACAATACCACTGAAGGTAACCCAAGTCTATCCTGTACAGTACTGTAACAATACCACTGAAGGTGACCCAAGTCTATCCTGTACAGTACTGTAACATACCACTGAAGGTAACCCAAGTCTATCCTGTACAGTACTGTAACAATACCACTGAAGGTAACCCAAGTCTATCCTGTACAGTACTGTAATATACCACTGAAGGTAACCCAAGTCTATCCTGTACAGTACTGTAACACACCACTGAAGGTAACCCAAGTCTATCCTGTACAGTACTGTAACATACCACTGAAGGTAACCCAAGTCTATCCTGTACAGTACTGTAACATACCACTGAAGGTAACCCAAGTCTATACTGTACAGTACTGTAATATACCACTGAAGGTAACCCAAGTCTATCCTGTACAGTACTGTAACATACCACTGAAGGTAACCCAAGTCTATCCTGTACAGTACTGTAACAATACCACTTAAGGTGACCCAAGTCTATCCTGTACAGTACTGTAACACGCCACTGAAGGTGACCCGAGTATATCCTGTACAGTACTGTAACATACCACTGAAGATAACCCAAGTCTATCCTGTACAGTACTGTAACAATACCACTGAAGGTAACCCAAGTCTATCCTGTACAGTACTGTAACATACCACTGAAGGTGACCCAAGTCTATCCTGTACATTACTGTAACAATACCACTGAAGGTAACCCAAGTCTATCCTGTACAGTACTGTAACAATACCACCGAAGGTAACCCAAGTCTATCCTGTACAGTACTGTAATATACCACTGAAGGTAACCCAAGTCTATACTGTACAGTACTGTAATATACCACTGAAGGTAACCCAAGTCTATACTGTACAGTACTGTAATATACCACTGAAGGTAACCCAAGTCTATTCTGTACAGTACTGTAACATACCACTGAAGGTGACCCAAGTCTATCCTGTACATTACTGTAACAATACCACTGAAGGTAACCCAAGTCTATCCTGTACAGTACTGTAACAATACCACCAAAGGTAACCCAAGTCTATCCTGTACAGTACTGTAATATACCACTGAAGGTAACCCAAGTCTATACTGTACAGTACTGTAATATACCACTGAAGGTAACCCAAGTCTATACTGTACAGTACTGTAATATACCACTGAAGGTAACCCAAGTCTATCCTGTACATTACTGTAACAATACCACTGAAGGTAACCCAAGTCTATCCTGTACAGTACTGTAACAATACCACTGAAGGTAACCCAAGTCTATCCTGTACATTACTGTAACATACCACTGAAGGTAACCCAAGTCTATCCTGTACATTACTGTAACAATACCACTGAAGGTAACCCAAGTCTATCCTGTACAGTACTGTAATATACCACTGAAGGTAACCCAAGTCTATACTGTACAGTACTGTAATATACCACTGAAGGTAACCCAAGTCTATACTGTACAGTACTGTAATATACCACTGAAGGTAACCCAAGTCTATCCTGTACATTACTGTAACAATACCACTGAAGGTAACCCAAGTCTATCCTGTACAGTACTGTAACAATACCACTGAAGGAAACCCAAGTCTATCCTGTACAGTACTGTAAGATACCACTGAAGGTAACCCAAATCTATCCTGTACAGGACTGTAACATACCACTGAAGGTAACCCAAGTCTATCCTGTACAGTACTGTAACAATACCACTGAAGGTAACCCAAGTCTATCCTGTACAGTAATGTAACAATACCACTGAAGGTAACCCAAGTCTATCCTGTACATTACTGTAACAATACCACTGAAGGTAACCCAAGTCTATCCTGTACAGTACTGTAACATACCACTGAAAGTAACCCAAGTCTATCCTGTACAGTACTGTAACATACCACTGAAGGTAACCCAAGTCTATCCTGTACAGTACTGTAACATACCACTGAAGGTAACCCAAGTCTATCCTGTACAGTACTGTAACAATATCACTGAAGGTAACCCAAGTCTATACTGTACAGTACTGTAACATACCACTGAAGGTGACCCAAGTCTATCCTGTACAGTACTGTAACACACCACTGAAGGTGACCCAAGTCTATCCTGTACAGTACTGTAACATACCACTGAAGGTGACCCAAGTCTATCCTGTACAGTACTGTAACAATACCACTGAAGGTAACCCGAGTCTATCCTTTACAGTACTGTAACAATACCACTGAAGGTAACCCAAGTCTATCCTGTACAGTACTGTAACATACCACTGAAGGTGACCCAAGTCTATCCTGTACAGTACTGTAACACACCACTGAAGGTATCCCAAGTCTATCTTGTACAGTACTGTAACATACCACTGAAGGTAACCCAAGTCTATCCTGTACAGTACTGTAACAATACCACTGAAGGTGACCCAAGTCTATCCTGTACAGTACTGTAACATACCACTGAAGGTGACCCAAGTCTATCCTGTACAGTACTGTAACAATACCACTGAAGGTAACCCAAGTCTATCCTTTACAGTACTGTAACAATACCACTGAAGGTAACCCAAGTCTATCCTGTACAGTACTGTAACATACCACTGAAGGTGACCCAAGTCTATCCTGTACAGTACTGTAACACACCACTGAAGGTATCCCAAGTCTATCTTGTACAGTACTGTAACATACCACTGAAGGTAACCCAAGTCTATCCTGTACAGTCCTGTAACAATACCACTGAAGGTAACCCAAGTCTATCCTGTACAGTACTGTAACAATACCACTGAAGATGACCCGAGTCTATCCTTTACAGTACTGTAACAATACCACTGAAGGTAACCCAAGTCTATCCTGTACAGTACTGTAACATACCACTGAAGGTAACCCAAGTCTATCCTGTACAGTCCTGTAACATACCACTGAAGGTGACCCAAGTCTATCCTGTACAGTACTGTAACAATACCACTGAAGGTGACCAAGGTCTATCCTGTACAGGTCTGTAACACACCACTGAAGGTGACCCAGGTCTATCCTGTACAGTACTGTAACACACCACTGAAGGTAACCCAAGTCTATCCTGTACAGTACTGTAACACACCACTGAAGATGACCCAGCTCTATCCTGTACAGTACTGTAACAATACCACTGACGGTAACCCAAGTCTATCCTGTACAGTACTGTAACAATACCACTGACGGTAACCCAAGTCTATCCTGTACAGTACTATAAAATACCACTGAAGGTTACCAAAGTCTATCCTGTACAGTACTGTAACATACCACTTCTATCCTGTAAAGTACTGTAAGATTCCACTGAAGGTAACCCAAGTCTATCCTGTACAGTAATGTAAGAATACCACTGAAGGTAACCCAAGTCTATCCTGTACAGTAATGTAACAATACCACTGAAGGTAACCCGAGTCTGTCCTGTACAGTACTGTAACACACCACTGAAGGTAATCCAAATGTATCCTGTACAGTACTGTAACAATACCACTGAAGATGACCCAAGTGTATCCTGTACAGTACTGTAACAATACCACTGAAGATGACCCAAGTGTATCCTGTACAGTACTGTAACAATACCACTGAAGGTAACCCGAGTCTATCCTTTACAGTACTGTAACAATACCACTGAAGGTAATCCAAGTGTATCCTGTACAGTACTGTAACAATACCACTGAAGATGACCCAAGTGTATCCTGTACAGTACTGTAACAATACCACTGAAGGTAACCCGAGTCTATCCTTTACAGTACTGTAACAATACCACTGAAGGTAATCCAAGTTTATCCTGTACAGTACTCTAACAATACCACTTCTATCCTGTACAGTATTGTAACAATACCACTGAAGGTAACCCAAGTCTATCCTGTACAGTACTGTAACAATACCACTGAAGGTAACACAAGTCTATCCTGTACAGTACTGTAACAATACCACTGAAGGTAACCCAAGTCTATCCTGTACAGTACTGTAACAATACCACTGAAGGTAACCCAAGTCTATCCTGTACAGTACTGTAACAATACCACTGAAGGTAACCCAAGTCTATCCTGTACAGTACTGTCACATACCACTGAAGGTAACCCAAGTCTATCCTGTACAGTACTGTAACAATACCACTGAAGGTAACCCAAGTCTATCCTGTACAGTACTGTAACACACCACTGAAGGTAACCCAAGTCTATCCTGTACAGTACTGTAACATATCACTGAAGGTAACCCAAGTCTATCCTGTACAGTACTGTAACAATACCACTGAAGGTAACCCAAGTCTATCCTGTACAGTACTGTAACAATACCACTGAAGGTAACCCAAGTCTATCCTGTACATTACTGTAACAATACCACTGAAGGTAACCCAAGTCTATCCTGTACAGTACTGTAACAATACCACTGAAGGTAACCCAAGTCTATCCTGTACAGTACTGTAACATACCACTGAAGATGACCCAAGTCTATCCTGTACAGTACTGTAACAATACCACTGAAGGTAACCCGAGTCTATCCTTTACAGTACTGTAACATACCACTGAAGGTAACCCAAGTCTATCCTGTACAGTACTGTAACACTAACACTGAAGGTAACCCAAGTCTATCCTGTACAGTACTGTAAGAATATCAGTGAAGGTAACCCAAGTCTATCATGTACAGTACTGTAACAATACCACTGAAGGTAACCCAAGTCTATCCTGTACAGTACTGTAACAATACCACTGAAGGTGACCCAAGTCTATCCTGTACAGTACTGTAACATACCACTGAAGGTAACCCAAGTCTATCCTGTACAGTACTGTCACATACCACTGAAGGTAACCCAAGTCTATCCTGTACAGTACTGTAACATATCACTGAAGGTAACCCAAGTCTATCCTGTACAGTACTGTAACAATACCACTGAAGGTAACCCAAGTCTATCCTGTACAGTACTGTAACATACCACTGAAGATGACCCAAGTCTATCCTGTACAGTACTGTAACAATACCACTGAAGGTAACCCGAGTCTATCCTTTACAGTACTGTAACATACCACTGAAGGTAACCCAAGTCTATCCTGTACAGTACTGTAACACTAACACTGAAGGTAACCCAAGTCTATCCTGTACAGTACTGTAAGAATATCAGTGAAGGTAACCCAAGTCTATCATGTACAGTACTGTAACAATATCAGTGAAGGTAACCCAAGTCTATCTTGTACAGTACTGTAACAATACCACTGAAGGTAACCCAAGTCTATCCTGTACAGTACTGTAACATACCACTGAAGGTAACCCAACTTTATCCTGTACAGTACTGTAACACTAACACTGAAGGTAACCCAAGTCTATCCTGTACAGTACTGTAACAATATCACTGAAGGTGACCCAAGTCTATCCTGTACAGTACTGTAATATACCACTGAAGGTAACCCAAGTCTATCCTGTACAGTACTGTAACATACCACTGAAGGTAACCCAAGTCTATCATGTACAGTACTGTAACATACCACTGAAGGTGACCGAGGTCTATCCTGTACAGTACTGTAAAACTACCACTGAAGGTGACCCAAGTCTATCTTGTACAGTACTGTAACAATACCACTTCTATCCTGTAAAGTACTGTAAGATTCCACTGAAGGCAACCCAGGTCTATCCTGTACAGTAATGTAACAATACCACTGAAGGTAACCCAGGTCTATCCTGTACAGTACTGTAACACACCACTGAAGGTAACCCAATTCTATCCTGTACAGTACTGTAACAATATCACTGAAGGTAACCCAAGTCTATCCTGTACAGTAATGTAACAATACCACTGAAGGTAACCCAATTCTATCCTGTTCAGTACTGTAACAATACCACTGAAGGTAACCCAATTCTATCCTGTACAGTACTGTAACACACCACTGAAGGTAACCCAAGTCTATCCTGTACATTACTGTAACAATACCACTGAAGGTGACCCAAGTCTATCCTGTACAGTACTGTAACATACCACTGAAGGTAACCCAAGTCTATCCTGTACAGAACTGTAACAATACCACTGAAGGTAACCCAAGTCTATCCTGTACAGTACTGTAACAATACCACTGAAGGTGACCCAAGTCTATCCTGTACAGTACTGTAACATACCACTGAAGGTAACCCAAGTCTATCCTGTACAGTACTGTAACAATACCACTGAAGGTAACCCAAGTCTATCCTGTACAGTACTGTAATATACCACTGAAGGTAACCCAAGTCTATCCTGTACAGTACTGTAACACACCACTGAAGGTAACCCAAGTCTATCCTGTACAGTACTGTAACATACCACTGAAGGTAACCCAAGTCTATCCTGTACAGTACTGTAACATACCACTGAAGGTAACCCAAGTCTATACTGTACAGTACTGTAATATACCACTGAAGGTAACCCAAGTCTATCCTGTACAGTACTGTAACATACCACTGAAGGTAACCCAAGTCTATCCTGTACAGTACTGTAACAATACCACTTAAGGTGACCCAAGTCTATCCTGTACAGTACTGTAACACGCCACTGAAGGTGACCCGAGTATATCCTGTACAGTACTGTAACATACCACTGAAGATAACCCAAGTCTATCCTGTACAGTACTGTAACAATACCACTGAAGGTAACCCAAGTCTATCCTGTACAGTACTGTAACATACCACTGAAGGTGACCCAAGTCTATCCTGTACATTACTGTAACAATACCACTGAAGGTAACCCAAGTCTATCCTGTACAGTACTGTAACAATACCACCGAAGGTAACCCAAGTCTATCCTGTACAGTACTGTAATATACCACTGAAGGTAACCCAAGTCTATACTGTACAGTACTGTAATATACCACTGAAGGTAACCCAAGTCTATACTGTACAGTACTGTAATATACCACTGAAGGTAACCCAAGTCTATTCTGTACAGTACTGTAACATACCACTGAAGGTGACCCAAGTCTATCCTGTACATTACTGTAACAATACCACTGAAGGTAACCCAAGTCTATCCTGTACAGTACTGTAACAATACCACCAAAGGTAACCCAAGTCTATCCTGTACAGTACTGTAATATACCACTGAAGGTAACCCAAGTCTATACTGTACAGTACTGTAATATACCACTGAAGGTAACCCAAGTCTATACTGTACAGTACTGTAATATACCACTGAAGGTAACCCAAGTCTATCCTGTACATTACTGTAACAATACCACTGAAGGTAACCCAAGTCTATCCTGTACAGTACTGTAACAATACCACTGAAGGTAACCCAAGTCTATCCTGTACATTACTGTAACATACCACTGAAGGTAACCCAAGTCTATCCTGTACATTACTGTAACAATACCACTGAAGGTAACCCAAGTCTATCCTGTACAGTACTGTAATATACCACTGAAGGTAACCCAAGTCTATACTGTACAGTACTGTAATATACCACTGAAGGTAACCCAAGTCTATACTGTACAGTACTGTAATATACCACTGAAGGTAACCCAAGTCTATCCTGTACATTACTGTAACAATACCACTGAAGGTAACCCAAGTCTATCCTGTACAGTACTGTAACAATACCACTGAAGGAAACCCAAGTCTATCCTGTACAGTACTGTAAGATACCACTGAAGGTAACCCAAGTCTATCCTGTACAGGACTGTAACATACCACTGAAGGTAACCCAAGTCTATCCTGTACAGTACTGTAACAATACCACTGAAGGTAACCCAAGTCTATCCTGTACAGTAATGTAACAATACCACTGAAGGTAACCCAAGTCTATCCTGTACATTACTGTAACAATACCACTGAAGGTAACCCAAGTCTATCCTGTACAGTACTGTAACATACCACTGAAAGTAACCCAAGTCTATCCTGTACAGTACTGTAACATACCACTGAAGGTAACCCAAGTCTATCCTGTACAGTACTGTAACATACCACTGAAGGTAACCCAAGTCTATCCTGTACAGTACTGTAACAATATCACTGAAGGTAACCCAAGTCTATACTGTACAGTACTGTAACATACCACTGAAGGTGACCCAAGTCTATCCTGTACAGTACTGTAACACACCACTGAAGGTGACCCAAGTCTATCCTGTACAGTACTGTAACATACCACTGAAGGTGACCCAAGTCTATCCTGTACAGTACTGTAACAATACCACTGAAGGTAACCCGAGTCTATCCTTTACAGTACTGTAACAATACCACTGAAGGTAACCCAAGTCTATCCTGTACAGTACTGTAACATACCACTGAAGGTGACCCAAGTCTATCCTGTACAGTACTGTAACACACCACTGAAGGTATCCCAAGTCTATCTTGTACAGTACTGTAACATACCACTGAAGGTAACCCAAGTCTATCCTGTACAGTACTGTAACAATACCACTGAAGGTGACCCAAGTCTATCCTGTACAGTACTGTAACATACCACTGAAGGTGACCCAAGTCTATCCTGTACAGTACTGTAACAATACCACTGAAGGTAACCCAAGTCTATCCTTTACAGTACTGTAACAATACCACTGAAGGTAACCCAAGTCTATCCTGTACAGTACTGTAACATACCACTGAAGGTGACCCAAGTCTATCCTGTACAGTACTGTAACACACCACTGAAGGTATCCCAAGTCTATCTTGTACAGTACTGTAACATACCACTGAAGGTAACCCAAGTCTATCCTGTACAGTCCTGTAACAATACCACTGAAGGTAACCCAAGTCTATCCTGTACAGTACTGTAACAATACCACTGAAGATGACCCGAGTCTATCCTTTACAGTACTGTAACAATACCACTGAAGGTAACCCAAGTCTATCCTGTACAGTACTGTAACATACCACTGAAGGTAACCCAAGTCTATCCTGTACAGTCCTGTAACATACCACTGAAGGTGACCCAAGTCTATCCTGTACAGTACTGTAACACACCACTGAAGATGACCCAGCTCTATCCTGTACAGTACTGTAACAATACCACTGACGGTAACCCAAGTCTATCCTGTACAGTACTGTAACAATACCACTGACGGTAACCCAAGTCTATCCTGTACAGTACTATAAAATACCACTGAAGGTTACCAAAGTCTATCCTGTACAGTACTGTAACATACCACTTCTATCCTGTAAAGTACTGTAAGATTCCACTGAAGGTAACCCAAGTCTATCCTGTACAGTAATGTAAGAATACCACTGAAGGTAACCCAAGTCTATCCTGTACAGTAATGTAACAATACCACTGAAGGTAACCCGAGTCTGTCCTGTACAGTACTGTAACACACCACTGAAGGTAATCCAAATGTATCCTGTACAGTACTGTAACAATACCACTGAAGATGACCCAAGTGTATCCTGTACAGTACTGTAACAATACCACTGAAGATGACCCAAGTGTATCCTGTACAGTACTGTAACAATACCACTGAAGGTAACCCGAGTCTATCCTTTACAGTACTGTAACAATACCACTGAAGGTAATCCAAGTGTATCCTGTACAGTACTGTAACAATACCACTGAAGATGACCCAAGTGTATCCTGTACAGTACTGTAACAATACCACTGAAGGTAACCCGAGTCTATCCTTTACAGTACTGTAACAATACCACTGAAGGTAATCCAAGTTTATCCTGTACAGTACTCTAACAATACCACTTCTATCCTGTACAGTATTGTAACAATACCACTGAAGGTAACCCAAGTCTATCCTGTACAGTACTGTAACAATACCACTGAAGGTAACACAAGTCTATCCTGTACAGTACTGTAACAATACCACTGAAGGTAACCCAAGTCTATCCTGTACAGTACTGTAACAATACCACTGAAGGTAACCCAAGTCTATCCTGTACAGTACTGTAACAATACCACTGAAGGTGACCCAAGTCTATCCTGTACAGTACTGTAACAATACCATTGAAGGTAACCCAAGTCTATCCTGTACAGTACTGTAACAATACCACTGAAGGTAACCCAAGTCTATCCTGTACAGTACTGTAACAATACCACTGAAGGTGACCCAAGTCTATCCTGTACAGTACTGTAACAATACCACTGAAGGTAACCCAAGTCTATCCTGTACATTACTGTAACAATACCACTGAAGGTAACCCAAGTCTATCCTGTACAGTACTGTAACAATACCACTGAAGGTGACCCAAGTCTATCCTGTACAGTACTGTAACAATACCACTGAAGGTAACCCAAGTCTATCCTGTACAGTACTGTAACAATACCACTGAAGGTAACCCAAGTTTATCCTGTACAGTACTGTAACAATACCACTGAAGGTAACCCAAGTCTATCCTGTACAGTACTGTAATATACCACTGAAGGTGACCCAAGTCTATCCTGTACAGTACTGTAACAATACCACTGAAGGTAACCCAAGTCTACCCTGTACAGTACTGTAACAATACCACTGAAGGTAACCCAAGTCTATCCTGTACAGTACTGTAACATACCACTGAAGGTGACCCGAGTCTATCCTGTACAGTACTGTAACACACCACTGAAGGTAACCCAAGTCTATCCTGTACAGTACTGTAACAATACCACTGATGGTAACCCAAGTCTATCCTATACAGTACTGTAACATACCACTGAAGGTAACCCAAGTCTATCCTGTACATTACTGTAACAATACCACTGAAGGTAACCCAAGTCTATCCTGTACAGTACTGTAACATACCACTGAAGGTAACCCAAGTCTATCCTGTACAGTACTGTAACATACCACTGAAGGTGACCCAGGTCTATCCTTTACAGTACTGTAACAATACCACTGAAGGTAACCCAAGTCTATCCTGTACAGTACTGTAATATACCACTGAAGGTAACCCAAGTCTATCCTGTACAGTACTGTAACATACCACTGAAGGTGACCGAAGTCTATCCTGTACATTACTGTAACAATACCACTGAAGGTAACCCAAGTCTATACTGTACAGTACTGTAATATACCACTGAAGGTAACCCAAGTCTATCCTGTACAGTACTGTAACACACCACTGAAGGTAACCCAAGTCTATCCTGTACAGTACTGTAACATACCACTGAAGGTAACCCAAGTCTATCCTGTACAGTCCTGTAACATACCACTGAAGGTAACCCAAGTCTATCCTGTACAGTACTGTAACAATACCACTGAAGGTAACCCAAGTCTATCCTGTACATTACTGTAATATACCACTGAAGGTAACCCAAGTCTATACTGTACAGTACTGTAACATACCACTGAAGGTGACCCAGGTCTATCCTTTACAGTACTGTAACAATACCACTGAAGGTGACCCGAGTCTATCTTGTACAGTACTGTAACAATACCACTTCTATCCTGTAAAGTACTGTAAGATTCCACTGAAGGCAACCCAGGTCTATCCTGTACAGTAATGTAACACACCACTGAAGGTAACCCAATTCTATCCTGTACAGTAATGTAACAATACCACTGAAGGTAACCCAGGTCTATCCTGTACAGTACTGTAACACACCACTGAAGGTAACCCAATTCTATCCTGTACAGTACTGTAACAATATCACTGAAGGTAACCCAAGTCTATCCTGTACAGTAATGTAACAATACCACTGAAGGTAACCCAATTCTATCCTGTACAGTACTGTAACAATACCACTGAAGGTAACCCAATTCTATCCTGTACAGTACTGTAACACACCACTGAAGGTAACCCAAGTCTATCCTGTACAGTACTGTAACAATACCACTGAAGGTGACCCAAGTCTATCCTGTACAGTACTGTAACATACCACTGAAGGTAACCCAAGTCTATCCTGTACAGTCCTGTAACATACCACTGAAGGTAACCCAAGTCTATCCTGTACAGTCCTGTAACAATACCACTGAAGGTAACCCAAGTCTATCCTGTACAGTACTGTAACACACCACTGAAGGTAACCCAAGTCTATCCTGTACATTACTGTAATATACCACTGAAGGTAACCCAAGTCTATACTGTACAGTACTGTAAAATACCACTGAAGGTAACCCAAGTCTATCCTGTACAGTACTGTAACATACCACTGAAGGTGACCCAAGTCTATCCTGTACAGTACTGTAACAATACCACTGAAGGTAACCCAAGTCTATACTGTACAGTACTGTAACAATACCACTGAAGGTAACCCAAGTCTATCTTGTACAGTACTGTAACATAACACTGAAGGTAACCCAAGTCTATCCTGTACAGTACTGTAACAATACCACTGAAGGTAACCCAAGTCTATCCTGTACAGTACTGTAGCAATACCACTGAAGGTGACCCAAGTCTATCCTGTACAGTACTGTAACAATACCACTGAAGGTAACCCAAGTCTATCCTGTACAGTACTGTAACACACCACTGAAGGTAACCCAAGTCTATCCTGTACAGTACTGTAACACACCACTGAAGGTAACCCAAGTCTATCCTGTACAGTACTGTAACATACCACTGAAGGTAACCCAAGTCTATCCTGTACAGTACTGTAACATACCATTGAAGGTGACCCAAGTCTATCCTGTACAGTACTGTAACATACCACTGAAGGTAACCCAAGTCTATCATGTACAGTACTGTAACATACCATTGAAGGTGACCCAAGTCTATCCTGTACAGTACTGTAACAATACCACTGAAGGTAACCCAAGTCTATCCTGTACAGTACTGTAACAATACCATTGAAGGTGACCCAAGTCTATCCTGTACAGTACTGTAACATACCACTGAAGGTAACCCAAGTCTATCCTGTACAGTACTGTAACAATACCACTGAAGGTAACCCAAGTCTATCCTGTACAGTACTGTAACAATACCACTGAAGGTAACCCAAGTCTATCCTGTACAGTACTGTAACACACCACTGAAGGTAACCCAAGTCTATCCTGTACAGTACTGTAACACACCACTGAAGGTAACCCAAGTCTATCCTGTACAGTACTGTAACATACCACTGAAGGTAACCCAAGTCTATCCTGTACAGTACTGTAACATATCATTGAAGGTAACCCAAGTCTATCCTGTACATTACTGTAATATACCACTGAAGGTAACCCAAGTCTATACTGTACAGTACTGTAATATACCACTGAAGGTAACCCAAGTCTATCCTGTACAGTACTGTAACAATACCACTGAAGGTAACCCAAGTCTATACTGTACAGTACTGTAACAATACCACTGAAGGTAACCCAAGTCTGTCTTGTACAGTACTGTAACATACCACTGAAGGTAACCCAAGTCTATCCTGTACAGTACTGTAACACACCACTGAAGGTGACCCAAGTCTATCCTGTACAGTACTGTAACATACCACTGAAGGTAACCCAAGTCTATCCTGTACAGTACTGTAACAATACCACTGAAGGTAACCCGAGTCTATCCTTTACAGTACTGTAACAATACCACTGAAGGTAACCCAAGTCTATCCTGTACAGTACTGTAATATACCACTGAAGGTGACCCAAGTCTATCCTGTACAGTACTGTAACACACCACTGAAGGTATCCCAAGTCTATCTTCTACAGTACTGTAACATACCACTGAAGGTAACCCAAGTCTATCCTGTACAGTCCTGTAACAATACCACTGAAGGTAACCCAAGTCTATCCTGTACAGTACTGTAACACACCACTGAAGGTAACCCAAGTCTATCCTGTACATTACTGTAATATACCACTGAAGGTAACCCAAGTCTATACTGTACAGTACTGTAATATACCACTGAAGGTAACCCAAGTCTATCCTGTACAGTACTGTAACATACCACTGAAGGTGACCCAAGTCTATCCTGTACAGTACTGTAACAATACCACTGAAGGTAACCCAAGTCTATACTGTACAGTACTGTAACAATACCACTGAAGGTAACCCAAGTCTATCTTGTACAGTACTGTAACATAACACTGAAGGTAACCCAAGTCTATCCTGTACAGTACTGTAACAATACCACTGAAGGTAACCCAAGTCTATCCTGTACAGTACTGTAGCAATACCACTGAAGGTGACCCAAGTCTATCCTGTACAGTACTGTAACAATACCACTGAAGGTAACCCAAGTCTATCCTGTACAGTACTGTAACACACCACTGAAGGTAACCCAAGTCTATCCTGTACAGTACTGTAACACACCACTGAAGGTAACCCAAGTCTATCCTGTACAGTACTGTAACATACCACTGAAGGTAACCCAAGTCTATCCTGTACAGTACTGTAACATACCATTGAAGGTGACCCAAGTCTATCCTGTACAGTACTGTAACATACCACTGAAGGTAACCCAAGTCTATCCTGTACAGTACTGTAACATACCATTGAAGGTGACCCAAGTCTATCCTGTACAGTACTGTAACAATACCACTGAAGGTAACCCAAGTCTATCCTGTACAGTACTGTAACAATACCATTGAAGGTGACCCAAGTCTATCCTGTACAGTACTGTAACATACCACTGAAGGTAACCCAAGTCTATCCTGTACAGTACTGTAACAATACCACTGAAGGTAACCCAAGTCTATCCTGTACAGTACTGTAACAATACCACTGAAGGTAACCCAAGTCTATCCTGTACAGTACTGTAACACACCACTGAAGGTAACCCAAGTCTATCCTGTACAGTAGTGTAACACACCACTGAAGGTAACCCAAGTCTATCCTGTACAGTACTGTAACATACCACTGAAGGTAACCCAAGTCTATCCTGTACAGTACTGTAACATACCATTGAAGGTGACCCAAGTCTATCCTGTACAGTACTGTAACAATACCACTGAAGGTAACCCAAGTCTATCCTGTACAGTACTGTAACAATATCACTGAAGGTAACCCAAGTCTATCCTGTACAGTACTGTAACATACCACTGAAGGTAACCCAAGTCTATCCTGTACAGTACTGTAACATACCATTGAAGGTGACCCAAGTCTATCCTGTACAGTACTGTAACACACCACTGAAGGTAACCCAAGTCTATCCTGTACAGTACTGTAACAATACCACTGAAGGTGACCCGAGTCTATCTTGTACAGTACTGTAACAATACCACTTCTATCCTGTAAAGTACTGTAAGATTCCACTGAAGGCAACCCAGGTCTATCCTGTACAGTAATGTAACACACCACTGAAGGTAACCCAATTCTATCCTGTACAGTAATGTAACAATACCACTAAAGGTAACCCAGGTCTATCCTGTACAGTACTGTAACACACCACTGAAGGTAACCCAATTCTATTCTGTACAGTACTGTAACAATATCACTGAAGGTAACCCAAGTCTATCCTGTACAGTAATGTAACAATACCACTGAAGGTAACCCAATTCTATCCTGTACAGTACTGTAACAATACCACTGAAGGTAACCCAATTCTATCCTGTACAGTACTGTAACACACCACTGAAGATAACCCAAGTCTATCCTGTACATTACTGTAACAATACCACTGAAGGTGACCCAAGTCTATCCTGTACAGTACTGTAACATACCACTGAAGGTAACCCAAGTCTATCCTGTACAGTACTGTAACAATACCACTGAAGGTAACCCAAGTCTATCCTGTACAGTACTGTAACAATACCACTGAAGGTGACCCAAGTCTATCCTGTACAGTACTGTAACATACCACTGAAGGTAACCCAAGTCTATCCTGTACAGTACTGTAACAATACCACTGAAGGTAACCCAAGTCTATCCTGTACAGTACTGTAATATACCACTGAAGGTAACCCAAGTCTATCCTGTACAGTACTGTAACACACCACTGAAGGTAACCCAAGTCTATCCTGTACAGTACTGTAACATACCACTGAAGGTAACCCAAGTCTATCCTGTACAGTACTGTAACATACCACTGAAGGTAACCCAAGTCTATACTGTACAGTACTGTAATATACCACTGAAGGTAACCCAAGTCTATCCTGTACAGTACTGTAATATACCACTGAAGGTAACCCAAGTCTATCCTGTACAGTACTGTAACAATACCACTGAAGGTGACCCAAGTCTATCCTGTACAGTACTGTAACACACCACTGAAGGTGACCCGAGTCTATCCTGTACAGTACTGTAACATACCACTGAAGATAACCCAAGTCTATCCTGTACAGTACTGTAACAATACCACTGAAGGTAACCCAAGTCTATCCTGTACATTACTGTAACATACCACTGAAGGTAACCCAAGTCTATCCTGTACATTACTGTAACACACCACTGAAGGTAACCCAAGTCTATCCTGTACAGTACTGTAACACACCACTGAAGGTGACCCAAGTCTATCCTGTACAGTACTGTAACATACCACTGAAGGTGACCCAAGTCTATCCTGTACATTACTGTAACAATACCACTGAAGGTAACCCAAGTCTATCCTGTACAGTACTGTAACAATACCACCGAAGGTAACCCAAGTCTATCCTGTACAGTACTGTAATATACCACTGAAGGTAACCCAAGTCTATACTGTACAGTACTGTAATATACCACTGAAGGTAACCCAAGTCTATACTGTACAGTACTGTAATATACCACTGAAGGTAACCCAAGTCTATCCTGTACAGTACTGTAACATACCACTGAAGGTGACCCAAGTCTATCCTGTACATTACTGTAACAATACCACCGAAGGTAACCCAAGTCTATCCTGTACAGTACTGTAACAATACCACCGAAGGTAACCCAAGTCTATCCTGTACAGTACTGTAATATACCACTGAAGGTAACCCAAGTCTATACTGTACAGTACTGTAATATACCACTGAAGGTAACCCAAGTCTATACTGTACAGTACTGTAATATACCACTGAAGGTAACCCAAGTCTATCCTGTACATTACTGTAACAATACCACTGAAGGTAACCCAAGTCTATCCTGTACAGTACTGTAACAATACCACTGAAGGTAACCCAAGTCTATCCTGTACATTACTGTAACATACCACTGAAGGTAACCCAAGTCTATCCTGTACAGTACTATAACAATACCACTGAAGGTAACCCAAGTCTATCCTGTACAGTACTGTAACAATACCACTGAAGGTAACCCAAGTCTATCCTGTACAGTACTGTAACAATACCAATGAAGGTAACCCAAGTCTATCCTGTACATTACTGTAACAATACCACTGAAGGTAACCCAAGTCTATCCTGTACAGTACTGTAACAATACCACTGAAGGTGACCCAAGTCTATCCTGTACAGTACTGTAACAATACCACTGAAGGTAACCCAAGTCTATCCTGTACAGTACTGTAACAATACCACTGAAGGTAACCCAAGTTTATCCTGTACAGTACTGTAACAATACCACTGAAGGTAACCCAAGTCTATCCTGTACAGTACTGTAACAATACCACTGAAGGTAACCCAAGTCTATCCTGTACAGTACTGTAATATACCACTGAAGGTGACCCAAGTCTATCCTGTACAGTACTGTAACAATACCACTGAAGGTAACCCAAGTCTACCCTGTACAGTACTGTAACAATACCACTGAAGGTAACCCAAGTCTATCCTGTACAGTACTGTAACATACCACTGAAGGTGACCCGAGTCTATCCTGTACAGTACTGTAACACACCACTGAAGGTAACCCAAGTCTATCCTGTACAGTACTGTAACAATACCACTGATGGTAACCCAAGTCTATCCTGTACAGTACTGTAACATACCACTGAAGGTAACCCAAGTCTATCCTGTACATTACTGTAACAATACCACTGAAGGTAACCCAAGTCTATCCTGTACAGTACTGTAACAATACCACTGAAGGTAACCCAAGTCTATCCTGTACAGTACTGTAACAATACCACTGAAGGTAACCCAAGTCTATCCTGTACATTACTGTAACAATACCACTGAAGGTAACCCAAGTCTATCCTGTACAGTACTGTAACATACCACTGAAGGTAACCCAAGTCTATCCTGTACAGTACTGTAACATACCACTGAAGGTGACCCAGGTCTATCCTTTACAGTACTGTAACAATACCACTGAAGGTAACCCAAGTCTATCCTGTACAGTACTGTAATATACCACTGAAGGTAACCCAAGTCTATCCTGTACAGTACTGTGACAATACCACTGAAGGTAACCCAAGTCTATCCTGTACAGTAATGTAACAATACCACTGAAGGTAACCCAAGTCTATCCTGTACAGTACTGTAACATACCACTGAAGGTAACCCAAGTCTATCCTGTACATTACTGTAACAATACCACTGAAGGTAACCCAAATCTATACTGTACAGTACTGTAATATACCACTGAAGGTAACCCAAGTCTATCCTGTACAGTACTGTAACACACCACTGAAGGTAACCCAAGTCTATCTTGTACAGTACTGTAACATACCACTGAAGGTAACCCAAGTCTATCCTGTACAGTCCTGTAACATACCACTGAAGGTAACCCAAGTCTATCCTGTACAGTACTGTAACAATACCACTGAAGGTAACCCAAGTCTATCCTGTACATTACTGTAATATACCACTGAAGGTAACCCAAGTCTATACTGTACAGTACTGTAATATACCACTGAAGGTAACCCAAGTCTATCCTGTACAGTACTGTAACAATACCACTGAAGGTAACCCAAGTCTATACTGTACAGTACTGTAACAATACCACTGAAGGTAACCCAAGTCTATCTTGTACAGTACTGTAACATACCACTGAAGGTAACCCAAGTCTATCCTGTACAGTACTGTAACACACCACTGAAGGTGACCCAAGTCTATCCTGTACAGTACTGTAACATACCACTGAAGGTAACCCAAGTCTATCCTGTACAGTACTGTAACAATACCACTGAAGGTAACCCGAGTCTATCCTTTAGAGTACTGTAACAATACCACTGAAGGTAACCCAAGTCTATCCTGTACAGTACTGTAACATTCCACTGAAGGTGACCCAAGTCTATCCTGTACAGTACTGTAACACACCACTGAAGGTATCCCAAGTCTATCTTGTACAGTACTGTAACATACCACTGAAGGTAACCCAAGTCTATCCTGTACAGTCCTGTAACAATACCACTGAAGGTAACCCAAGTCTATCCTGTACAGTACTGTAACACACCACTGAAGGTAACCCAAGTCTATCCTGTACATTACTGTAATATACCACTGAAGGTAACCCAAGTCTATACTGTACAGTACTGTAATATACCACTGAAGGTAACCCAAGTCTATCCTGTACAGTACTGTAACATACCACTGAAGGTGACCCAAGTCTATCCTGTACAGTACTGTAACAATACCACTGAAGGTAACCCAAGTCTATACTGTACAGTACTGTAACAATACCACTGAAGGTAACCCAAGTCTATCTTGTACAGTACTGTAACATACCACTGAAGGTAACCCAAGTCTATCCTGTACATTACTGTAACATACCACTGAAGGTAACCCAAGTCTATCCTGTACAGTCCTGTAACAATACCACTGAAGGTAACCCAAGTCTATCCTGTACATTACTGTAACATACCACTGAAGGTAACCCAATTCTATCCTGTACAGTCCTGTAACAATACCACTGAAGGTAACCCAAGTCTATCCTGTACATTACTGTAACATACCACTGAAGGTAACCCAAGTCTATCCTGTACAGTACTGTAACATACCACTGAAGGTGACCCAAGTCTATCCTGTACAGTACTGTAACAATACCACTGAAGGTAACCCAAGTCTATCCTGTACAGTACTGTAGCAATACCACTGAAGGTGACCCAAGTCTATCCTGTACAGTACTGTAACAATACCACTGAAGGTAACCCAAGTCTATCCTGTACAGTACTGTAACAATACCATTGAAGGTGACCCAAGTCTATCCTGTACAGTACTGTAACATACCACTGAAGGTAACCCAAGTCTATCCTGTACAGTACTGTAACAATACCACTGAAGGTAACCCAAGTCTATCCTGTACAGTACTGTAACAATACCACTGAAGGTAACCCAAGTCTATCCTGTACAGTACTGTAACACACCACTGAAGGTAACCCAAGTCTATCCTGTACAGTACTGTAACACACCACTGAAGGTAACCCAAGTCTATCCTGTACAGTACTGTAACATACCACTGAAGGTGACCCAAGTCTATCCTGTACAGTACTGTAACATACCATTGAAGGTGACCCAAGTCTATCCTGTACAGTACTGTAACAATACCACTGAAGGTAACCCAAGTCTATCCTGTATAGTACTGTAACATACCACTGAAGGTAACCCAAGTCTATCCTGTACAGTACTGTAACATACCACTGAAGGTGACCCAAGTCTATCCTGTACAGTACTGTAACAATACCACTGAAGGTGACCCAAGTCTATCCTGTACAGTACTGTAACAATACCACTGAAGGTAACCCAAGTCTATCCTGTACAGTACTGTAACATACCACTGAAGGTAACCCAAGTCTATCCTGTACAGTACTGTAACAATACCACTGAAGGTAACCCAAGTCTATCCTGTACAGTACTGTAACATACCACTGAAGGTAACCCAAGTCTATCCTGTACAGTACTGTAACATACCACTGAAGGTGACCCAAGTCTATCCTGTACAGTACTGTAACATACCACTGAAGGTAACCCAAATCTATCCTGTACATTACTGTAACTATACCACTGAAGGTGACCCAAGTCTATCCTGTACAGTACTGTAACATACCACTGAAGGTAACCCAAGTCTATCCTGTACATTACTGTAACAATACCACTGAAGATGACCCAAGTCTATCCTGTACATTACTGTAACAATACCACTGAAGGTATCCCAAGTCTATCCTGTACAGTAATGTAACACACCACTGAAGGTAACCCAAGTCTATCCTGTACAGTACTGTAACACTAACACTGAAGGTAACCCAAGTCTATCCTGTACAGTACTGTAACAATACCACTGAAGGTAACCCAAGTCTATCCTGTACAGTACTGTAACACACCACTGAAGGTAACCCAAGTCTATCCTGTACAGTACTGTAACAATACCACTGAAGGTAACCCAAGTCTATCCTGTACAGTACTGTAACACACCACTGAAGGTAACCCAAGTCTATCCTGTACAGTACTGTAACATACCACTGAAGGTAACCCAAGTCTATCCTGTACAGTACTGTAACATACCACTGAAGGTAACCCAAGTCTATCCTGTACATTACTGTAACATACCACTGAAGGTAACCCAAGTCTATCCTGTACAGTACTGTAACAATACCACTGAAGGTTACCCAGGTCTATCCTGTACAGTACTGTAACAATACCACTGAAGGTAACCCAAGTCTATCCTGTACAGTACTGTAACATACCACTGAAGGTAACCCAAGTCTATCCTGTACAGTACTGTAACAATACCACTGAAGGTAACCCAAGTCTATCCTGTACATTACTGTAATATACCACTGAAGGTAACCCAAGTCTATACTGTACAGTACTGTAATATACCACTGAAGGTAACCCAAGTCTATCCTGTACAGTACTGTAACATACCACTGAAGGTAACCCAAGTCTATCCTGTACAGTACTGTAACAATACCACTGAAGGTAACCCAAGTCTATCCTGTACAGTAATGTAACATACCACTGAAGGTAACCCAAGTCTATCCTGTACAGTACTGTAACATACCACTGAAGGTAACCCAAGTCTATCCTGTACAGTACTGTAACATACCACTGAAGGTAACCCAAGTCTATCCTGTACAGTACTGTAACATACCACTGAAGGTAACCCAAGTCTATACTGTACAGTACTGTAACAATACCACTGAAGGTAACCCAAGTCTATCCTGTACAGTACTGTAACATACCACTGAAGGTAACCCAAGTCTATCCTGTACAGTACTGTAACAATATCACTGAAGGTAACCCAAGTCTATACTGTACAGTACTGTAACAATACCACTGAAGGTAACCCAAGTCTATCCTGTACAGTACTGTAACAATACCACTGAAGGTGACCCAAGTCTATCCTGTACAGTACTGTAACAATACCATTGTAGGTAACCCACAGACACACAGTGACACACAGACACAGTCAGGTGGAGTGGCACATGGGCACATTCAGGCACAGTGGCACACTGGCACAGTCAGACGCAGTGACTCACGGGCACAGTCAGGAGCAGTGGCACACATACTGTTCTATCTTTATCTCACCCCATGATGCTTCATGTAGATCATCCAAGAAGAAGAGGTGGTGTAATTTTTGTGCTTTTGTATCTGATCTTTGTAGTCCTGCAGTGGGTGGTGCTTTGTGATGAATAGTAAGGAGCTGGCGCAGATGATCAGGGCGTAACATGGGATTAACTGGAATTCGTAGAGATGTCACTCCATGTGGAGTCACTGACTGTGCCAGGGAAGTCTTCCCACAGCCGGGAGCTCCAACCAACAGGACAGAGCACCCTGAGAGCAACAGAGACCGCACAGCAAAGAGAGCACTCACAAACTGCAAGAGACAGAGACAGCGTGTGGTCACATACTGTAAAACAGAATCAACAGCTGGTATCCCTCCCTACTGCCACCTTACTAGATGTTTACATAGTTATAGGGGAAGGTCTTCATTCCGCATACACCTCCCAGTGTAAACCTTCCCATCATCATCATGAGAGGAGAGGTGTCAGTATAAACCTTCCCATCATCATGAGAGGAGAGGAGAGGTGTCAGTATAAACCTTCCCATCATCATGAGAGGAGAGGAGAGGTGTTAGGATAATCCTTCCCATCATTATGAGAGGAGAGGTGTCAGGATAAACCTTCCCATCACCATGAGAGGCGAGGAGAGGTGTCAATATAAACCTTCCCATCATCATGAGAGGAGAGGAGAGATGTCAGGATAAACCTTCCCATCATCATAAGAGGAGAGGTGTCAGGATAAGCCTTCCATCATCATGAGAGGAGAGGAGAAGTGTCAGGATAAACTTTCCCATCATCATGAGAGGAGAGGAGAGGTGTCAGGATAACCCTTCCATCATCATCATAAGAGGAGAGGAGAGGTGTCAGGATAACCCTTCCATTATCATGAAAGGAGAGAAGAGGTGTCAGAATAAACCTTCCCATCATCATGAGAGGAGAGGAGAGGTGTCAGTTTAAACCTTCCCATCATCATGAGAGGAGAGAAGAGGTGTCAGTATAAACCTTCCCATCATCATGAGAGGAGAGAAGAGGTGTCAGGATAAACCTTCCATCATCATGAGAGGAGAGAAGAGGTGTCAGTATAAACCTTCCCATCATCATGAGAGGAGAGAAGAGGTGTCAGGATAAACCTTCCATCATCATGAAAGGAGAGGAGAGGTGTCAGGATAAACCTTCCCATCATCATGAGAGGAGAGGATACGTGTCAGGGTAAACCTTCCCATCATCATGAGAGGAGAGGTGTCAGTATAAACCTTCCCATCATCATGAGAGGAGAGGTGTCAGTATAAACCTTCCCATCATCATGAGAGGAGAGGTGTCAGTATAAACCTTCCCATCATCATGAGAGGAGAGGTGTCAGGATAAACCTTCCCATCACCATGAGAGGAGAGGAGAGGTGTCAATATAAACCTTCCCATCATCATGAGAGGAGAGGTGTCAGGATAAACCTTTCCATCATCATAAGAGGAGAGGTGTCAGGATAAACCTTCCCATCACCATGAGAAGAGAGGTGTCAGGATAAGCCTTCCATCATCATGAGAGGAGAGGAGAAGTGTCAGGATAAACTTTCCCATCATCATGAGAGGAGAGGAGAGGTGTCAGGATAACCCTTCCATCATCATGAGAGGAGAGGAGAGGTGTCAGGATAACCCTTCCATTATCATGAAAGGAGAGAAGAGGTGTCAGAATAAACCTTCCCATCATCATGAGAGGAGAGGAGAGGTGTCAGTATAAACCTTCCCATCATCATGAGAGGAGAGAAGAGGTGTCAGGATAAACCTTCCCATCATCATGAGAGGAGAGAAGAGGTGTCAGGATAAACCTTCCCATCATCATGAGAGGAGAGAAGAGGTGTCAGTATAAACCTTCCCATCATCATGAGAGGAGAGGTGTCAGGATAAACCTTCCCATCACCATGAGAGGAGAGGAGAGGTGTCAATATAAACCTTCCCATCATCATGAGAGGAGAGGTGTCAGGATAAACCTTTCCATCATCATAAGAGGAGAGGTGTCAGGATAAACCTTCCCATCTCCATGAGAGGAGAGGTGTCAGGATAAGCCTTCCATCATCATGAGAGGAGAGGAGAAGTGTCAGGATAAACTTTCCCATCATCATGAGAGGAGAGGAGAGGTGTCAGGATAACCCTTCCATCATCATAAGAGGAGAGGAGAGGTGTCAGGATAACCCTTCCATTATCATGAAAGGAGAGAAGAGGTGTCAGAATAAACCTTCCCATCATAATGAGAGGAGAGGATACATGTCAGGGTAAACCTTCCCATCATCATGAGAGGAGAGGATACGTGTCAGGGTAAACCTTCCATCATAATGAGAGGAGAGGAGAGGTGTCAGGATAACCCTTCCATCATCATGAGAGGAGAGGATACGTGTCAGGGTAAACCTTCCCATCATCATGAGAGGAGAGGAGAGGTGTCAGAATAAACCTTCCCATCATCATGAGAGGAGAGGATACGTGTCAGGGTAAACCTTCCCATCATCATGAGAGGAGAGGAGAGGTGTCAGGATAAACCTTCCATCATCATCATAAGAGGAGAGGAGAGGTGTCAGGATAACCCTTCCATTATCATGAAAGGAGAGAAGAGGTGTCAGAATAAACCTTCCCATCATCATGAGAGGAGAGGAGAGGTGTCAGTATAAACCTTCCCATCATCATGAGAGGAGAGAAGAGGTGTCAGTATAAACCTTCCCATCATCATGAGAGGAGAGAAGAGGTGTCAGTATAAACCTTCCCATCATCATGAGAGGAGAGAAGAGGTGTCAGGATAAACCTTCCATCATCATGAAAGGAGAGGAGAGGTGTCAGGATAAACCTTCCCATCATCATGAGAGGAGAGGATACGTGTCAGGGTAAACCTTCCCATCATCATGAGAGGAGAGGTGTCAGTATAAACCTTCCCATCATCATGAGAGGAGAGGTGTCAGTATAAACCTTCCCATCATCATGAGAGGAGAGGTGTCAGGATAAACCTTCCCATCACCATGAGAGGAGAGGAGAGGTGTCAATATAAACCTTCCCATCATCATGAGAGGAGAGGTGTCAGGATAAACCTTTCCATCATCATAAGAGGAGAAGTGTCAGGATAAACCTTCCCATCACCATGAGAAGAGAGGTGTCAGGATAAGCCTTCCATCATCATGAGAGGAGAGGAGAAGTGTCAGGATAAACTTTCCCATCATCATGAGAGGAGAGGAGAGGTGTCAGGATAACCCTTCCATCATCATGAGAGGAGAGGAGAGGTGTCAGGATAACCCTTCCATTATCATGAAAGGAGAGAAGAGGTGTCAGAATAAACCTTCCCATCATCATGAGAGGAGAGGAGAGGTGTCAGTATAAACCTTCCCATCATCATGAGAGGAGAGAAGAGGTGTCAGGATAAACCTTCCCATCATCATGAGAGGAGAGAAGAGGTGTCAGGATAAACCTTATCATCATCATGAGAGGAGAGAAGAGGTGTCAGTATAAACCTTCCCATCATCATGAGAGGAGAGGTGTCAGGATAAACCTTCCCATCACCATGAGAGGAGAGGAGAGGTGTCAATATAAACCTTCCCATCATCATGAGAGGAGAGGTGTCAGGATAAACCTTTCCATCATCATAAGAGGAGAGGTGTCAGGATAAACCTTCCCATCTCCATGAGAGGAGAGGTGTCAGGATAAGCCTTCCATCATCATGAGAGGAGAGGAGAAGTGTCAGGATAAACTTTCTCATCATCATGAGAGGAGAGGAGAGGTGTCACGATACCCCTTCCATCATCATAAGAGGAGAGGAGAGGTGTCAGGATAACCCTTCCATTATCATGAAAGGAGAGAAGAGGTGTCAGAATAAACCTTCCCATCATCATGAGAGGAGAGGATACGTGTCAGGGTAAACCTTCCCATCATCATGAGAGGAGAGGATACGTGTCAGGGTAAACCTTCCATCATAATGAGAGGAGAGGAGAGGTGTCAGGATAACCCTTCCATCATCATGAGAGGAGAGGATACGTGTCAGGGTAAACCTTCCCATCATCATGAGAGGAGAGGTGTCAGAATAAACATTCCCATCATCATGAGAGGAGAGGATACGTGTCAGGGTAAACCTTCCCATCATCATGAGAGGAGAGGAGAGGTGTCAGGATAAACCTTCCCATCATCATGAGAGGAGAGGAGAGGTGTCAGTATAAACCTTCCCATCATCATGAGAGGAGAGAAGAGGTGTCAGGATAAACCTTCCCATCATCATGAGAGGAGAGAAGAGGTGTCAGTATAAACCTTCCCATCATCATGAGAGGAGAGAAGAGGTGTCAGGATAAACCTTCCCATCATCATGAGAGGAGAGGATACGTGTCAGTGAGAGGGGTTCAAATTAACTCCAGCTCTGGGAAGAGTTAAATCAGTAAATGGGGGGGGGGCTCTTCAGAGACAGATGATCTCTTAGTCTAGATGTAGTGAAAGGACACCAGGTAGTAACACACCCATGGCCCTGGATCCCATTGCGTCTGCCATACACCTGTTACATGAAACCGCGATAGCACTGTCACCGGCAATGTCATGTAGGCTGTAGTGAGCAGTGTACTGTGGGTCACACATATGAAGGCTGGTGTATAAAGGTGAATTGGAGCAATTCTGAGGCAGCAGAAGTGGACAAAGAAATATTCTCATTGATTTTAGCAGGACTTGTAACCCACTGAGTGCCAAACACTCCTGCAGTACACTGCCTCGCTGTGTGTTGAAGATTTCTTTAAGATTCAAGGGGTTAAAATCCTCATTTAACTCAACACAAATGTTTCTTTTCCCCGTATTATGCAGTGCAGATTGCCCCAGAATTGCACCTTAGTGCAACAGCCTCCGTACGACCACAAGTCATCTCCTTAGTACACTGGCCTCAGGACAACCACAAGTTATATCTTAGTACACCGGCCTCAGGACAACAACAGGTCATCTCCTTAGTACACCGGCCTCAGTAGGACCACAAGTCATCTCCTTAGTACACCGGCCTCAGTACGACCACAAGTCATCTCCTTAGTACACCGGGCTCAGGACAACCACAGGTCATCTCCTTAGTACAACGGCCTCAGGGCGACCACAGGTCATCTCCTTAGTACTCTAGCGTCAATACTACCACAAGCCATCATAGTACAATGACCTCAGGACAATCACAGGTAATCACCTTAGTACAATGGTCTCAGGACGACCACAGGTCATTTCCTTAGTACAAAGGCCTCAAGACAACCACAGGTCATCTCCTTAGTGCAACGGCCACAGTACGACCACAGGTCATCTCCTTAGCACAACGTCCTCAAGACGACCACAGGTCATTTCCTCAGTACAACGGCCTCAGGACGACCACAAGTCATATCCTCAGTACAACAGCCTCAGGATGACCACAGGTCATCTCCTTAGTTCAACGGCCTCAATATGACCACAGGTCACCTCCTCAGTACAACGGCCTAAGGATTACTACAAGTCATCTCCTTAGTCCAACAGCCTCAGGACGACCACAGGTCATCTCCTTAATACAACGGCCTCAGGACGACCACAGGTCATCTCCTTAGTACAACGGTCTCAGGACGACCACAGATCATCTCCTTAGTACACTGGTCTCAGGACGGCCACAGGTAATCACCTTAGTACAATGGCCTCAAGACTACCACAGGTCATCACGTTAGTACAACGGCCTCAGTACGACCATAGGTCATCACCTTAGTACAACGGCCTCAGGACGACCACAATTCATCTTCTTAGTACAACGGCCTCTGGACGACCATAGGTCATCTCCTTAGTCCAACGGCCTCAGGACAACCACAAGTTATCTCCATAGTACAACGGTCTCAGGACAACCACAAGTCATCTCCTCAGTATACCGGCCTCAGGACAACCACAGGTACAATGGCCTCAGGACAACTACAGGTCATCTTCTTAGTACAACGGCCTCAGGACGACCACAGTTCATCTCCTTAGTACAATGGCCTCAGGATGAGCACAGGTCATCTCCTTAGTACAACTGTCTCAGGATGACGACAGGTCATCTGCTTAGTACAACTGTCTCAGGACGACCACGGGTTATCTCCTCAGTACAATGGCTTCAGGATGACCACAAGTCATCTCCTTAGTACAACAGCCTCAGGATGACCACAGGTCATGACCTTAGTACAACGGCCTCAGTACGACCACAGGTCATCTCCTTAGTACAAATGCCACAGTATGACCACAGGTCATCTCCTTAGTTCAATGGCCTCAAGATGACCACAGGTCACCTCCTCAGCACAATGGCCTCAGGATGACCTCAAGTCATCTCCTTAGTACAATGGCCTCAGGATGGCCAGAGGTCATCTCCTTAGCACAATGGCCTCAGGACAACCCCAGGTCATCTCCTTAGTCCAACAGCCTCAGGACGAGCACAGGTCATCTCCTTAGTACAACGGACTCAGGACGACCACAGGTCATCTCCTTAGTACAACGGTCTCAGGACGACCACAGATCATCTCCTTAGTACACTGGTCTCAGGACGGCCACAGGTCATCTCCTTAGTACACTGGCCTCAGTACAATCACAGGTTATCACCTTAGTACAACAGCCTCAAGATGACCATAGGTCATCTCCTTAGTACAACGGCCTCAGTACGACCACAGGTCATCACCTTAGTACAACGGCCTCAGGACGACCACAATTCATGTCCTTAGTACAACAGCCTCTGGATGACCACAGGTCAACTCCTTAGTACAACGGCCCCAAGATGACCACAGGTCATCTCCTTAGTCCAACGGCTTCAGGACAACCATAAGTCATCTCTTTAGTATACCGGCCTCAGGACAACCACAGGTACAATGGCCATAGGACGACCACAGGTCATCTCCTTAGTACAACGGCCTCAGTACGAGCACAGGTTATCTCCTTCGTACAACTGTCTCAGGATGACCACAGGTCATCTGCTTAGTACACCGGCCTCAGGACGACTACGGTCATCTCCTTAGTACAGCAGTCTCAGGATGACCACAGGTGACCTCCTTAGTTCAACGGCCTCAGGACGAGCACAGGTCATCTCCTTAGTACAATGGCCTCAGGACGAGCACAGGTCATCTCCTTCGTACAACTGTCTCAGGATGACCACAGATCATCTGCTTAGTACACCGGCCTCAGGACGACCACAGGTCATCTCCTTTGTTCAACAGTCTCAGGATGACCACAGGTGACCTCCTTAGTTCAATGGCCTCAGGACGAGCACAGGTCATCTCCTTAGTACAATGGCCTCAGGACAACCAAAGGTCATCTCCTTAGTACAACTGTCTCAGGACGACCACGGGTTATCTCCTTAGTACAACAGCCTCAGGATGACCACAGGTCATCTCCTTAGTACAACGGTCTCAGGACAACCACAGGTCATCTCCTTAGTACACTGGCCTCAGGACGACCACAGGTTATCACCTTAGTACAACGGCCTCAGGATGACCACAGGTCATCACCTTAGTACAACGGCCTCAGGATGACCACAGGTCATCAAATTAGTACAATGGCCTCAGGATGACCACAGGCCATCTCCATAGTACACCGGTCTCAGGACGACCACTCACAAAGGTCATGGGGTGAATATTGCACCGCAGTCACTCACAGTGTTTGTATCCACAGAAGACATAAGATGGTTATATGTGGAATCAAAGTGCAGATTCCTGGACACAGGTCTGGAGGAGGGCCTTCAGGGTCATGGAGGAATTCTACTATTTCAGCCATTGCACGGTATCCAGTTTATTTTATTACAAAGTCACTTAGATTTCTGTCAATGGACGAATAATTAAAACATTTCTTTTGGATAAACACATTCCACAGTAACATGGACACCTCCATCATGGGACAGAATGAGAAAGGATGGTACTTAGAATTGACTAGGACAGGTCAATGGGAAATGTCAGAGAGACAGATTTATCTTCCCAAGGCATGGTTGGTCAAGAGTAGATTAATTATCTGCTTCTGGACTGCTGACCATTGAGACGGAACTCTGTTTCCCCCAACTGGGTAACTCTGGCAACTTGTGTTCCCTTAACTTGGGACTGCACCCACCGATCTCTCCAGCCATCCAAACCACTAGTCGCAATGTAGTGTAGGGTGAAACTAAGAACTCTTTATTGTACAACACACAGGGTTTATATACACACATAACTGCATTATCAACACACATTAGAATACAATAGGATTCAAATTACTGCAGTGGGGAATACAATGCGGTGCCAGAGTGAGTATAATGGAGTTTACACATAGCTCAATCACAGGTCAGAATACAATGCATTTCACTCCCTTTGTACCTTCCCCCCAGCAATAGGAACAATGGGGTGTCTGAATGAGTATAATGGAGTTTACACATAACTCAATCATAGGTCGGAATGCAATGCATTTCACTCCCCCTGTACCTTCCTCCCCAGTAATAGGAACAATGGGGTGCCAGAGTGAGTATAATGGAGTTTACACATAACTCAATCACAGGTCGGAATACAATGCATCTCACTACCCCTGTACCTTCCCCCCCAGTAATAGGAACAATGGGGTGTCTGAGTGAGTATAATGGAGTTTACACATAACTCAATCATAGGTCGGAATACAATGCATTTCACTCCCCCTGTACCTTCCCCCCAATAATAGGAACAATGGGGTGTCTGAGTGAGTATAATGGATTTTACACATAACTCAATCACAGGTCGGAATACAATGCATCTCACTCCCCCTGTACCTTCCCCCCAGCAATAGGAACAATGGGGTGTCTGAGTGAGTATAATGGATTTTACACATAACTCAATCACAGGTCGGAATACAATGCATCTCACTCCCCCTGTACCTTCCCCCCCAGTAATAGGATCCAAGTTACTGCACACAGAACAACAAGGTGAAATTCCCTGACACATACACTACCCTAACTGGATAGTCTGTAGAGGTCTGGATTGTGCAGACCGGACTGGGATTCCTGGACACCCTGTGCCCCCAATAAGCACAGGGTGACTTAGACCCAAGATGGGACTGGGAAGCTGTGAAAGGAGCTTCCCCATGAATGGAGTCCATAGTCTGTGGGCAGGAAGCTGGCCCTCAGCCCCCTCCAGGAGTCCCAGTGATGGAGGGTTCAGTCACATTTCTCCCCCTTCAGAAGGGGACTGACCCAGGAGGAGACCCCAAACTGGTTGACTCTGCAGTCAGTCAGCTCACCTGGCCCATCAAGGTCCTCCCAAAATTGGTGTCCCAAACACAGTCTACCATTCTAAAAGTAGTACTCATCCGACCAACCTCTGCCTCTCCCGAACAATATAACGACCGTTGGGGAGAAGTGCAACCGTACCTTCTCCCTGGAGTCCTTTCAGTGGCTGGGGGGAAGACAGAGTGGCAGGGGCCTTTCCAACACAGGGTTGGGGATCCCAGGTGGCGACCGTAATCTCATCCACCTGTATCGGACAAAGCACCCCCAGTGCTGGTGGAGAGAGGCCGACATCCATCTGTCCAGATGCCAGCCCTTCCACTGGATTTGTAACATCCTCTGTCTCTGGGGCCACAGATGGGGTGGGAAAAGACCAGCGGTGGTCTGCCCTGATGCCAGCGCTTCTGCTGGGGTGGCCAGACCAGAACTGTGAGGCTGTCCCGGTCAGAATCTGGGGGCAACCAATTTAATGGGAGAGCCGGAGGGGATGCTGGTTCCAGTGACCCCTCTTTTGGAGACAAGGATCTGGGTGCCAGGCCTCCAACCAGTCAGTGGCCTTCCTCTCTGGGTCAGGACCCAAAAGTAGGTTGGCATTGCCACCCGTCCCACCCCCCTGGACAGGGGAAACAGAGCCGTTGGGGAGGACATCGGTCCCACTCTCCAGGGCAGGGGCAACAGATATGTGTGGGCAGAGACCAGAGGTGCTCTGCCTCAAGGCCTGAACATCTGCTGGTGCTTTAGGACCGGACACTGCAGGAGTGTCGAGGTCATGCTCAGGAACAATGGGAAGGGTTGGGCAGAGACCAGAGGTGCTCTGCCCTGATGCTAGCTCTTCTGCTGGGGTCATGCTAGTGGAGACCGCAGTCCCATCCACCATACATGGAAAACTCTGCCGCTCAGGAGGGAAGCCAACTGCATCAATTCGATTAAATCCATATCATCCTCAGTCTCTGGATCCTGCTGTTGTGCAATGTTGAACAGCTCCAGTATCAGATCTGGGCCAACTGCCCAGCATCCCTCTGACCCGGAAGTGGAGACCTTGGTCCAATCCACCCCTACTGTGCTGCAAACCATTGCAGAGCTCGGTATCCTTCATCCAGGCTCAGCTCTGCTGGACCAGCACATCCAGCTCAGCCACCCATTCCTCCCGGGGCTGCGCCCCCAGGAAAGGCATCCACAAGTCTCACTGGAGCCAGTAACTTTCCTTTGAGGTTGGGAGGACCTTTCCCAGGTATTTGTGGTGCACTTGGCATGATCCCTCTCCACCAGCACAAACTCTGACATATGTGATTCTGGAGATAGATCCTGGGGGTGGTTTGAATGTCTCGTAAGTTAGGAGGCATCCCACCGCTGCCACCCTTTAACTTGGGACTGCACCCACTGATCTCTCCAGCCACCCAAACCACTAGTCACAACGCAGTGTAGTGTGAAAATAAGGACTCTTTATTGTAGAACACACAGGGTTTATATAGACACATAACTGCATTATCAACACATCTTAAAGGGATGGTAATACTTAAAATGTAAAAAAAATATGTTGTAGGGTTTATCCCACTACTGAAAGGTGTTTCATTCAAAATTTATTAATTTTCAAAGTTGAATTTTTTAGGTGCAATATCACAATGGCCTGAAATTGTACAGTGGCACTGTTGCTACACGATACTATGGACAGCTCTGGTCCCAGGACCATAAATCTCCATAGGATGGTGTAGCAACAGCGCCACTGTACAATTTCAGGCCACTGTGATATTGCACCTAAAAAATTCAACTTTGAAAATTAATAACTTTTGAATGAAACACCTTTCAGTAGTGGGAGTACTCTTGTTTTACTCAGGGGGATAAACCCTACAACATATATTTTTTTACATTTTAAGTATTACTATCCCTTTAATATTACTTTAATATAGGGATTAGTAATAATTAAGTATTACTATCCCTTTAACTACAAAACTGTATTGAAATATAGAGTTACCTGCTCAAAAAAGATTAAAGAAGACTCAGATCTCCACTTTTTTAGACGTATTACTATCCCTTTAAAATGCAACAGGATATAGGCCACTGCAACCAACATATGGGAGGATACAAGAGGAATACAAGGGGGCCGGTGGTGGAGGGGCACATAATACAGAGAGGCACAATGGGAACAAGGGGAACAACACACAAGTCATACAATGGGAGCCTCCACATTTGGGACAAAGGACTGTAAACAGCAAACATGATTATATCACACGTAATTGTATCACTATTAAATGACATATATCAGATCAGATCATAACTCCCACAACAAATGCACCACCCTGTTCCTGTGACAGCTCTCACAGCTGGGAACACAAACGAGTATAGTGCTACTACGCTGCATTGAAACCACTCAAGAAGTAGCTTACCCCCCACTGAGGTACAACCACGATTGGTGAATCTCGGTGCTCTGTCACTACTCCAACCTGTTATTCAATTTGCTAGAAGAAAGGTTGTATCAATCACCATCAAATCCACTTGTGAGGTTTATCACCACTTATAGTTTACAATACTCTAAAGTTTGTAACTTGGTTAAATCTTTGCTACCTATTTTGTATCCTGATCCCATTTTGGGGCCTATAGTGAAACAAGGTTGTAATTTTGTACGGTAGGGAATCAGATCTCCCCTAGTTTATATAGGAGCTCTCGAGAAAACCCCACTTGGCTGGCCACTATAGGTTTCTTTAAATGTGGGGCATCTCGATGCAAATGCTGCAGTGTATCAGTTATTTCTAGGACTTCAAATGCACGAGAGATGGTGCGGTTTACCGCATATCTAGTTACATGAATTGCAACACTGTTCACTTCGTTTATCTGAAAGAAAACATACGAGGAGAGCTGTACTACTATTTATATGTATTATGCTTAAAATACGGATTTCATATACTCACACAGACAATATGACCGGTCCCAATCTCTGGGTACCGGTCTGATCGCCAGCGGGGTAAATTAGCACTGATCCTCCCCGCAACAGGATCCCACAGCTCTGTGCATACACCGATTCCAACGGTCAGTTGAAAAAAAATATATATATGTTGAATGTAGAGTTATCTCACAGCAGATGAAAAAAAATGTTATAACAAAGTATAAAATGTATTTAAAAAACTTTAAGATCCCTCAACATGTTTCGTGGTTTACCACCACTTCCTCAGGAGGACAAATATAAAATACAAAATAACACATTGTGTTTCAAATGACTGTTGGAATCGGTGTATGCACAGAGCTGTGGGATCCTGTTGCGGAGAGGATCAGTGCTAATTTACCCCGCTGGCGATCGGACTGGTACCCAGAGATTGGGACCGGTCATATTGTCTGTGTGAGTATATGAGCTCCGTATTTTAAGCATAATACATGTACAGTAGATAGTAGTACAGCTCTCCTCGTATGTTTTCTTTCATGTACTTTCCAAGTCCAGCTTGAATCTTGCGGTGGACCGGGGATGGAGCATTGTCCAGTGATTTATCTGTGTGGAGACAGATTCAACATTCTCCACATGTGCTGATTGTCATTTGGGAGACCAGTGACATAAATCAAATGTGAGTGCATTAACCTTAAGTTTGACTAATATCATTACAAATATTCTATCAACATACTACACTATTAGTCTCTCCTCTTCTTTTTTCTTTTTCTTTTAATTTTGTTTATCTGTTCTCATGCACTGTTTGTCATGTATAATATGTGGGACATACTTTGTGTCCTTTAAAACATAAAATTAGAGAACACTTGAATCAGATTGGTAAAGAGGAGCCAACCACAGCTGTACCCAGGCATGTCGTACTGGTTCATGCCGGCAATGTGAGTTGTTGCTCCTTCCAGTGAATTGAAAGGGTTAACCTTCCCTGGAGAGGTGGCAACCTCAATTAGCTGATTGACAGGAGGGAGGCATTTTGGATTTAAAACTTATGTACTTGTGTTTCGAGTGGCCTCAATCACGGATGAGACGTTAGTCACATTCTGTGATTGTGACCTCAGGTACAATGTTTTCTTTTTCTTATTTATATGTTTTTCTTTCATAGTTTATTGTCCCTCATTTTTTATTCTCTGGTGTGGCCCGATGGCATGTCTTTGAAGATTCAGGTTCTGCATTGGGTTAAGCAAGAACGGGTTTCTAATAATAATATTATAAATATTTATATAGATGTTCTTGCCCCATTATGTAGTCTATGATTCTACTATGGCCGACTTTATTTGGATTCCCCTTTAGGACTCCTTCTCTGTTCTCTTAAGAGTATGTAGGGTTAACGTTTGTTCCTTCGGATATATCTCCGATGATTGGCTGTTGGTTTGATGATGTAGAAATGTAACAGATTTCTCCAATAGTTTTTTTTAATGTTTTAACCTCTATATAAGATGTAAGGTAAAGATGTTTGTGTCTATGACTAAGCTCTGTATTTAGTGTGAAATGCGTCAGACCTTACTCTTGGGGGTCTTGTTTATTTTTGTCTCCCACCTCACTAGTAGTCCATGTTGCCATTTTTATACGTTGAAATAAGTTTATTTTTTATATCACAAGTGGATTTGATGGTGATTGATACGAGTGCCATCACAACCTTTCTTCTAGCTCAAGGCTGGGCAGTCTGTTGGGCGGGGGCTGGGCCCCAGACCCCTACAGGAGCCCAGGGCGTGGAGACCTCCATGACAAGGAGCAAACGGGGCAGTGATTAGTCTCAGGGGAGACCATACCCCATTTCAGGGCCAGGTCCATAGTCTGAGGCTGGCCCTCAGCCCCCTCCAGGAGCCCCAGTGATGGAGAGTTCCATCACAACCATTTTCAGACAGAAGATGATAGGAGTTGTAGTCCAACAACAGCTGTAAAAGTACAGTTTATCTACTCTTGGCCTAATGTCTAGTTGGCAGATGATCTTTCTTGGAGATGAGGGCACCGTATTGTGGACTGGCCAGTCTGAGTCACACCAAAGTCACAAAGAAGTCACATGTGACATAAACTTCAGGAAAAGCGTTACCTGAGGAAGAGCAACCAATCCAATATGTTCTGGTCTCATCAGATGGGTAGGGAGGCCTGATGTAAGCACAGATTCTTTTGGGCTCGGGTAAAGGTCAAACAAAGAATCACCATGAAGAAGATCAGCCTGCAGGACATCGGACTGTAGCCTCCCCCGGAGAAAGACATCAAACTGAGCGCGGTGTCTGCGCCGAGACAGATACAGGATTAGAGGAAGGCGATGAAGGTGTCAGTATTACAGATAGGAGGGAGAAGAAACGCTGGAGGTGTTATTATTATTATTATTATAGCTGGAGGAATCTGTAATAATAACTTATTTTATATAGTACTTTCTCCCCATGTAAGCGCAATGTTCTTTGGATTAAAGCCTCACAATAAACCAACTGGCAGCAGCCAATAAAATGTTATTACTATTATCCAACTCAACGGGACTTATTTTATCAACCCCAAGGTTAGAAGAGGTGTTACACATGTAGTGAATATCAGTATTATCCACTGGAGGTGTCATCATCAGTGTTATAGCAAGAGGGGTCAGTATCAGCATTACTACTGGATATGTCATTAACAGTATCACTGGAGGTGACAGTATCAGCATCACTACTGGATATGTCATTAACAGTATCACTGGAAAGTGTCAGTATCAGCATTACTACTGGATATGTCATTAACAGTATCACTGGAAAGTGTCAGTATCAGCATTACTACTGGATATGTCATTAACAGTATCACTGGAGGTGACAGTATCAGCATTACTACTGGATATGTCATTAACAGTATCACTGGAGGTGACAGTATCAGCATCACTACTGGATATGTCATTAACAGTATCACTGGAAAGTGTCAGTATCAGCATTACTACTGGATATGTCATTAACAGTATCACTGGAGGTGACAGTATCAGCATTACTACTGGATATGTCATTAACAGTATCACTGGAGGTGTCAGTATCAGCATTACTACTGGATATGTCATTAACAGTATCACTGGAGGTGACAGTATCAGCATTACTACTGGATATGTCATTAACAGTATCACTGGAGGTGTCAGTATCAGCATTACTACTGGATATGTCATTAACAGTATCACTGGAGGTGTCAGTATCAGCATTACTACTGGATATGTCATTAACAGTATCACTGGAGGTGACAGTATCAGCATTACTACTGGATATGTCATTAACAGTATCACTGGAGGTGTCAGTATCAGCATTACTACTGGATATGTCATTAACAGTATCACTGGAGGTGACAGTATCAGCATTACTACTGGATATGTCATTAACAGTATCACTGGAAAGTGTCAGTATCAGCATTACTACTGGATATGTCATTAACAGTATCACTGGAGGAGTCAGTATCAGCATTACTACTGGATATGTCATTAACAGTATCACTGGAAAGTGTCAGTATCAGCATTACTACTGGATATGTCATTAACAGTATCACTGGAGGAGTCAGTATCAGCATTACTACTGGATATGTCATTAACAGTATCACTGGAGGAGTCAGTATCAGCATTACTACTGGATATGTCATTAACAGTATCACTGGAGGTGACAGTATCAGCATTACTACTGGATATGTCATTAACAGTATCACTGGAGGTGTCAGTATCAGCATTACTACTGGATATGTCATTAACAGTATCACTGGAGGTGACAGTATCAGCATTACTACTGGATATGTCATTAACAGTATCACTGGAAAGTGTCAGTATCAGCATTACTACTGGATATGTCATTAACAGTATCACTGGAGGAGTCAGTATCAGCATTACTACTGGATATGTCATTAACAGTATCACTGGAAAGTGTCAGTATCAGCATTACTACTGGATATGTCATTAACAGTATCACTGGAGGAGTCAGTATCAGCATTACTACTGGATATGTCATTAACAGTATCACTGGAAAGTGTCAGTATCAGCATTACTACTGGATATGTCATTAACAGTATCACTGGAGGTGACAGTATCAGTACTATACCTGTAGTTGTCCTATTGGTAGTATAACTGGATGTATCAGTATTAGTTTTATAACGAGAGGTGTCACTATTGCTAGTATAGATGGAGGTATCAGTATTAGTATTATACCTGTAGGTGTCCTATTGGTAGTACAGTTGGAGGTGTCCCTATTAGATGTGGGCTGTTAAATGTAATGTAAGATTATGAGCACTGTGTACGTATATGGTGGGACTGGCTAGTCTTCAAGTGATCACGAGTCAAACAGTTATTTGTTTTGAGTAAATGTGTAATTCCTTGTGGATCATTCAAGAGACTTATCAGAGAGCCCAGCTATGGATTCACTGATGTTTAATTTTTTTAAAGAATAGTCAAAATTTGAGCTGGACATGACCTATGATGACCTGTATGGATTATCTAACTGTAGGTTTAAAACAAGAATGATACATCTCTGGATTTCTAGCAGTTGGGGACATCAGCTTCCATCATTCCTAAGCAACTATTGGTTGGTTTGAGGTGATGGGAATTGTAGGCCCCAACATCTATAGGTTCATAGACATTTCACATACGTGCTATCCATGTTTATTAGCGAGTATTGGTGGGTTGTTTTTTGGGATCTCTGCACTTACTTTGGGTGAAGGTGCCCCCCAAAACCCCATATGATAGAGTAGACGAGGTACATTTGTACCAGCTGGTGGTTCTCTGGTGCGATGAGCTTGTCCAGTTGTGATTGGTCAGTTTGTTCAGGGATGTCTTTCGTAGCACATTCTATAAACAAAATGTATAAATCAAATCATGACCTCTGATCTTTGCCCTCCCTGTTGAACTTACTCACCTGCATTTGTTGTGGTAGTCTGAATTGGACTCTCTGGGGACTCTCTCACGTGTCTGTTGTCCTCAGGCTCTGCCTCTGTGCCCCGCAGCAGGCTCTGGTCCATTAATGCCTGTAGGATAGTGCAGAATGAGGAGACTTCGTGTATACCCCAGGCTGTGTGAGCAGACTGTGTAGTGTGAGGGTGCAGGACAGATGTACAGTTCTTCTCTAGGAAGCACAGAATGTCAGGGATCAGGCTCTCACTGGAACTTTGAAGCAGGAGTGCTGTGCTCCGCTTGATTGTATACTTTACATATACTGAGGACATGAACGCTCTCAGGACTGCTCTCCACACGTCCCCTCCACCAAAGTTCACAAGGGAACATCCAGTGAACTGCGCAGGAGTCATTGCAGATGTGTCTGTTATCTCAAATACTAACTTGATAGACTCTGGCAGCCAGAGTCGCTGACCTCTGGGTAGTGTCAAAACTGGGTATTGGCCAAACAGGCAGGAAATAGGCTCTGTCCACTCAGGGCCAAATGAGCCATCCATTATGAGCCACTTGCTTGCTGTAGATTTCTGTGCTGTTCTGTGTAGAATCTTAGTAAAGATGCCGTCTGTCCATCTTCCATCTTGTACGTCCCCAAACAGCTCTTGTGTGGTGAGACTGTTGGGATAGAGATGTAAAGTCTGTACCGGTCTGATGGAGAACTGAACATTTTCCTCAGTTGTCTCTAGTTCCATACTGCTTGCCAGATGGTTCAGGGCTCGTGACAGGACCCTCCAGCAGGTGGTCTTACCACTACCTGCTGGGCCAGTTAACATAATGCAGCTGCTCTGCTGAACTGCCTGGAAAAGCTGCAGTACTTTGCTGGTGAATTCTGCATGGGTTTGAAGTCCTGACTCCTGCATCTCCTGAGTAATGGCACTGAGCAGGTCAGTATGGGGTGGAGTATGGAGCAGTGGAGATGTGCACATTGGGAAGACACCTTTCAAGATGTCCATCAGATGATTGAGTTGGAGAGATGAAGGTCCGGAAAGGAGAGGTGAGATACAGAGAGCTCTCAACAGAAACCTTTCCTCCTCTAGGTGAAAGAAGTCATATGAAGGGTCTTTCTGATTATCTGTATTTTTGATGCTATTTGAGAAGCTCATTTTCAGGAAGGATGCTGCCTGCTGTAACACACTTCTCATGAGTGGGAGGCAACTGGCTGGAGTCACAGCCCCAGACTCACGTGCCAGCCTGAAGAAGCATGAGATCTTCTTGGCCAAGAGTGAGTGCTCCTTGAAACCTGCAGCCATTAGAGCAAGTTCTGCAGTGGAATGCAGGTCAGGAGGTAAAAAGGAGACTGGCCTAAGGAGCAGGCACAGGTTGGAGGGGAGAGTGCTGGGAAAGTTAAGAGAAGGGAGAGTGATGAAGCAGCCATAACTCTGATTAACTGAAAATGTTCTTCCTTCAAGATGAATGGTGCCAATCACTTTGGACTGGTAATGCCCAGACACAGAAGCTTGTACCATGCCCACACTCTCTAATGGTTGCCCTTTCTTTGTCAAAGTTTGGCATGAAGTCTGTATATTCCAAAACAGCTGCCCCAGAAATGACTGCACATTGGATTCTAACCTGTCTACATTGGCCAGCAGCACCCAGGCTCCTTCTTGTAGGGCTCCCTGCAGGTGCTTCCTCAAGAGGCAATGTTCCACCCCAGGCCAGCACTTCAGCACAACAAGCTGACGTCCCAGGGCACTGCCCAATGCCAGTACTGTCTGGATCCTGCTGTTCTCATCTCCACCAATCACAGTGCCACACTGGTACTGCTCAAGTGCCATGACCAGACCTATTGTGACTCTATCAGAAAGAACATTGTCCAGAATGTTAGTATCTAAGCCAGTGTATTCATACCCATATGGCATCCGATAACCTAAAGTTTCCACATAACATGGAGGAGGCATTACTACTGTGGTGTGCCCTGCTGTGCCAGGTGGCATCTCATCTGGTAGTGCATGCCCAGGTGCATTTGAATTATCTGCACATTCATGGCTTGTAATGCCCCCAGGTCCCTCTGGTCTCTCCTTCAAGTTGTCTGCTCTCTCCTTTGCTCTCCCCTCCCAACTTGTCTTGAAGTCTGGCTCTATGGCTGTGCGGTATTTCAGGATCTTGGCCCATAAGAAGGAGTCAGGTGACTGTATCTCCCCCTTCAGCAAGCTGTCTGTGCGGTCTCTCTGTAGAGATGCAAGTGTGATCCATGCAGAGAGAACCGCTTGTGCACGACTGAGCCTGGAAGTATGGACTCTACCCGCTCTGTACAGCTTTTGTAGGCTTTGCACCAACATCTGCAGCTTGTCTCTTTGTTTCTCTCTGAGTGAAGCTCTATGATGAGTGAAGAGGTTCTCCTCCATCTCCTCACACCACAGAACTTCCTCACTTACTGCCAGACACTGCCATGGGAAAGTTGTCATCCGTGCTGACCACTGCTCGGTGTCCTCGGGACAGGTGAGGACATGATATCTTGCAGTTTTTCGCTCCCGCAGGAATTTCTCCAGCTGTCCTTGCAGACTTTCCTGTATTCCCTTATCAAGATTGGAAAGCCATGACATAATGCATATATTTCCATCAATGGGGGAGCTTAGATGTAATTGTTCCTCACAGTTTCCGACCACCCCTACTGTTACATTCATGCTGCTATAAAGGGGGAACCCAGTAGGGTTAGAAGACTTGACTTGAAAGAGTATATCTGTAAGTCTAGGGAAGCACAGCAGAGCACATGAGGTGCGTTCAGCAGGTTCTGTAGATGATGATAAAATACTCAGCAGGTCCTGGTCACTCAAAAACCAGAGGCGAGGACATGTAGTGCGAGAAGAATCCAGTGCCACATTTAGCTTTCCAGTTATCTTGTCCATGACACTGATGCCCTGGCGTAGAAATGAACACAGTGCCTCGCCATGGAATTCCCAGTTACGGGTTTTTTGAGGGTGACTTAGGATGGACAAAACAAATGGATCCTGGATGGTCACATCAAGAAAGGAGCGGTAACTTCGTTCAATGACCTGAAACTGTTCAATCTGCTGGAAGAGAGAGAGAGGAACTCTGAGCCAAGGGCTAATGGTCTACTAGCAGAGACACAAAGAGACTAATGACACACACACACAGAGAGGACCGGGGCCATGGGCCAGACAGCTGACACTCTAATGAGACACACAGACAGGAAGTAGGAGTTGGGACAGAGAACTGACTGTATAGTGACACACAGAGAGGAACAAGGATCTGGGACAGAGAGATGACTGTATAGTGACACACAGAGGAGGGGGATCTGGGACAGAGAACTGACTGTATAGTGACACACAGAGAGGAACAAGGATCTGGGACAGAGAGATGACTGTATAGTGACACACAGAGCAGGAAGGATCTGGGACAGAGAACTGACTGTATAGTGACACACAGAGGAGGGGGATCTGGGACAGAGAGATGACTGTACAGTGACACACAGAGGAGGGGGATCTGGGACAGAGAGATGACTGTATAGTGACACACAGAGAGGAACAAGGATCAGGGACAGAGAACTGACTGTATAGTGACACACAGAGCAGGAAGGATCTGGGACAGAGAACTGACTGTATAGTGACACACAGAGGAGGGGGATCTGGGACAGAGAGATGACTGTACAGTGACACACAGAGGAGGAAGGATCTGGGACAGAGAGATGACTGTATAGTGACACACAGAGGAGGAAGGATCTGGGACAGAGAACTGACTGTATAGTGACACACACAGAGGAGGAAGGATCTGGGACAGAGAATTGACTGTATAGTGACACACAGAGGAGGGGGATCTGGGACAGAGAGCTGACTGTATAGTGACACACAGAGAGGAACAAGGATCTGGGACAGAGAGATGACTGTATAGTGACACACAGAGAGGAACAAGGATCTGGGACAGAGAGCTGACTGTATAGTGACACACAGAGGAGGAAGGATCTGGGACAGAGAACTGACTGTATAGTGACACACAGAGGAGGGGGATCTGGGACAGAGAGCTGACTGTATAGTGACACACAGAGGAGGAAAGATCTGGGACAGAGAGATGACTGTATAGTGACACACAGAGCAGGAAGGATCTGGGACAGAGACATGACTGTATAGTGACACACAGAGGAGGAAAGATCTGGGACAGAGAACTGACTGTATAGTGACACACAGAGGAGGAAGGATCTGGGACAGAGAACTGACTGTATAGTGACACACAGAGGAGGAAGGATCTGGGACAGAGAGATGACTGTATAGTGACACACAGAGCAGGAAGGATCTGGGACAGAGAGATGACTGTATAGTGACACACAGAGGAGGAAAGATCTGGGACAGAGAACTGACTGTATAGTGACACACAGAGGAGGAAGGATCTGGGACAGAGAGATGACTGTATAGTGACACACAGAGGAGGAAAGATCTGGGACAGAGAACTGACTGTATAGTGACACACAGAGGAGGAAGGATCTGGGACAGAGACATGACTGTATAGTGACACACAGAGGAGGAAAGATCTGGGACAGAGAACTGACTGTATAGTGACACACAGAGGGAACTGACTGTATAGTGACACACAGAGGAGGAAAGATCTGGGACAGAGAACTGACTGTATAGTGACACACACAGAGGAGGGGGATCAGGGACAGAGAGATGACTGTATAGTGACACACAGAGGAGGAAAGATCTGGGACAGAGAACTGACTGTATAGTGACACACAGAGGAGGAAGGATCTGGGACAGAGAACTGACTGTATAGTGACACACAGAGGAGGGGGATCAGGGACAGAGAGATGACTGTATAGTGACACACAGAGGAGGAAAGATCTGGGACAGAGAGATGACTGTATAGTGACACACAGAGGAGGAAAGATCTGGGACAGAGAACTGACTGTATAGTGACACACAGAGGAGGGGGATCTGGGACAGAGAACTGACTGTATAGTGACACACAGAGGAGGAAGGATCTGGGACAGAGAACTGACTGTATAGTGACACACAGAGGAGGGGAATCAGGGACAGAGAACTAACTGTATAGTGACACACAGAGAGGAACAAGGATCAGGGACAGAGAACTGACTGTATAGTGACACACAGAGAGGTGGAAGGATCAGGGACAGAGAACTGACTGTATAGTGACACACAGAGAGGAACAAGGATCAGGGACAGAGAGCTGACTGTATAGTGACACACAGAGAGGTGGAAGGATCAGGGACAGAGAACTGACTGTATAGTGACACACAGAGAGGAACAAGGATCTGGGACAGAGAGATGACTGTATAGTGACACACAGAGGAGGGGAATCAGGAACAGAGAACTAACTGTATAGTGACACATAGATGAGGAAGGATCTGGGACAGAGAGATGACTGTATAGTGACACACAGAGAGGAACAAGGATCTGGGACAGAGAGATGACTGTATAGTGACACACAGAGGAGGGGAATCAGGGACAGAGAACTGACTGTATAGTGACACACAGACAAGGAAGGATCTGGGACAGAGAGATGACTGTATAGTGACACACAGAGAGGAACAAGGATCAGGGACAGAGAACTGACTGTATAGTGACACACAGAGAGGTGGAAGGATCAGGGACAGAGAACTGACTGTATAGTGACACACAGAGAGGTGGAAGGATCAGGGACAGAGAACTGACTGTATAGTGACACACAGAGGAGGGGGATCTGGGACAGAGAACTGACTGTATAGTGACACACAGAGAGGAACAAGGATCTGGGACAGAGAGATGACTGTATAGTGACACACAGAGGAGGGGGATCTGGGACAGAGAACTGAATGTATAGTGACACACAGAGAGGAACAAGGATCAGGGACAGAGAACTGACTGTATAGTGACACACAGAGAGTAGGGGGATCAGGGACAGAGAACTGACTGTATAGTGACACACAGAGGAGGCAGATCTGGGACAGAGAACTGACTGTATAGTGAGACACAGAGAGGAAGGATCTGGGAGCTGACTGTATAGTGACACACAGAGAGGAGGAACAAGGATCTGGGACAGAGAACTGAATGTATAGTGACACACAGAGAGGAAGGATCTGGGAGCTGACTGTATAGTGACACACAGAGGAGGGGGATCTGGGACAGAGAGATGACTGTATAGTGACACACAGATGAGGAAGGATCTGGGACAGAGCACTGACTGTATAGTGACACACAGAGAGGAACAAGGATCAGGGACAGAGACATGACTGTATAGTGACACACAGAGAGGAACAAGGATCAGGGACAGAGAACTGACTGTATAGTGACACACAGAGAGGAACAAGGATCAGGGACAGAGAGCTGACTGTATAGTGACACACAGAGAGTAGGGGGATCAGGGACAGAGAACTGACTGTATAGTGACACACAGATGAGGAAGGATCTGGGACAGAGAGCTGACTGTACAGTGACACACAGATGAGGAGGGGGATCTGGGACAGAGAGCTGACTGTATAGTGACACACAGAGAGTAGGGGGATCAGGGACAGAGAACTGACTGTATAGTGACACACAGAGAGTAGGGGGATCAGGGACAGAGAACTGACTGTATAGTGACACACAGATGAGGAAGGATCTGGGACAGAGAGCTGACTGTACAGTGACACACACAGAGGAGGGGGATCTGGGACAGAGAGCTGACTGTATAGTGACACACAGAGGAGGAAAGATCTGGGACAGAGAACTGACTGTATAGTGACACACAGAGAGGAACAAGGATCAGGGACAGAGAACTGACTGTATAGTGACACACAGAGGAGGAAAGATCAGGGACAGAGAGCTGACTGTATAGTGACACACAGATGAGGAGGGGGATCTGGGACAGAGAGCTGACTGTATAGTGACACACAGATGAGGAAAGATCTGGAACAGAGAACTGACTGTATAGTGACACACAGAGAGGAACAAGGATCAGGGACAGAGAACTGACTGTATAGTGACACACAGAGAGGAACAAGGATCTGGGACAGAGAACTGACTGTATAGTGACACACACAGAGGAGGGGGATCTGGGACAGAGAGCTGACTGTATAGTGACACACAGAGGAGGGGGATCTGGGACAGAGAACTGACTGTATAGTGACACACAGAGAGGAACAAGGATCAGGGACAGAGAACTGACTGTATAGTGACACACAGAGAGGAACAAGGATCAGGGACAGAGAACTGACTGTATAGTGACACACAGAGAGGAACAAGGATCAGGGACAGAGAACTGACTGTATAGTGACACACAGAGAGTAGGGGGATCAGGGACAGAGAGATGACTGTACAGTGACACACACAGAGGAGGGGGATCTGGGACAGAGAGATGACTGTACAGTGACACACACAGAGGAGGAAGGATCTGGGACAGAGAGATGACTGTATAGTGACACACAGAGGAGGGGGATCAGGGACAGAGAGATGACTGTATAGTGACACACAGAGAGTAGGGGGATCAGGGACAGAGAACTGACTGTATAGTGACACACAGAGAGGAACAAGGATCAGGGACAGAGAACTGACTGTATAGTGACACACAGAGGAGGCAGATCTTGGACAGAGAACTGAATGTATAGTGACACACAGAGAGGAAGGATCTGGGAGCTGACTGTATAGTGACACACAGAGAGTAGGGGGATCTGGGACAGAGAAGTGACTGTATAGTGACACACAGAGAGTAGGGGGATCAGGGACAGAGAACTGACTGTATAGTGACACACAGAGAGTAGGGGGATCAGGGACAGAGAACTGACTGTATAGTGACACACAGAGAGTAGGGGGATCAGGGACAGAGAACTGACTGTATAGTGACACACAGAGAGGAACAATGATCAGGGACAGAGAACTGACTGTATAGTGACACACAGGGAGTAGGGGGATCAGGGACAGAGAGATGACTGTATAGTGACACACAGAGAGGAACAAGGATCAGGGACAGAGAACTGACTGTATAGTGACACACAGATGAGGAAAGATCTGGGACAGAGAACTGACTGTATAGTGACACACAGAGAGTAGGGGGATCAGGGACAGAGAACTGACTGTATAGTGACACACAGAGAGGAACAAGGATCAGGGACAGAGAACTGACTGTATAGTGACACACAGAGAGGAACAAGGATCAGGGACAGAGAACTGACTGTATAGTGACACACAGAGAGTAGGGGGATCAGAGACAGAGAACTGACTGTATAGTGACACACAGAGAGGAACAAGGATCAGGGACAGAGAACTGACTGTATAGTGACACACAGAGAGTAGGGGGATCAGGGACAGAGAACTGACTGTATAGTGACACACAGAGAGTAGGGGGATCAGGGACAGAGAACTGACTGTATAGTGAGACACAGAGAGGAGGGGGATCAGGGACAGAGAACTGACTGTATAGTGACACACAGAGAGTAGGGGGATCAGGGACAGAGAACTGACTGTATAGTGACACACAGAGAGGAACAAGGATCAGGGACAGAGAACTGACTGTATAGTGACACACAGAGAGTAGGGGGATCAGGGACAGAGATCTGACTGTATAGTGACACACAGAGAGTAGGGGGATCAGGGACAGAGAACTGACTGTATAGTGACACACAGAGGAGGAAGGATCTGGGAGCTGACACTCTGTGTGGACACATAGGAGATACATGAGAAAGATGCAGTAAAGTGAAAGAAATGTAAGAGGCTCAGAGGTCAGAGGGCTCAGACTTCTCACCGTGTCTGCACAGAGAACAGGAAGGTCATGCTCATGCTGGACCCTTGTTATAAAGGTAAAATTCTCCTGGAAACTGATCCAGAGGTCAAGAACGTGACCTGAAACATTGAGAATATACAGGAAGATGGAGACATGAAGAAAGAAACAGAACTGATTTAGCAGAGATACAGCATCAGAGTTATGACACTCACATCATCTCAGCTATGACACTCACAGTAACTCATTTAGGACTGGATTCTATTGCAGGTGCTAATTTTATCTCTGCTTTTATCTCCAGTTTTCCCCATAGGCTTCAATAGGAAAATATTTGATGAAACAGGTGTTAACATTTAACTTGCAATAGAATCCAGCCCTTACAGAGCTCAATATCTTGGTTATAGAAATCGCTCTCATTTATGGAACTCATAATATCTTGGTTATAGAAATCACTCTCATTTATGGAACTCATTGTATCTTGGTTATAGAAATCACTCTCATTTATGGAACTCATAATATCTTGGTTATAGAAATTGCTCTCATTTATGGAACTCATAATATCTTGGTTATAGAAATTGCTCTCATTAATGGAACTCATAATATCTTGGTTATAGAAATCGCTCTCATTTATGGAACTCATAATATCTTGGTTATAGAAATCGCTCTCATTAATGGAACTCATAGTATCTTGGTTATGGAAATCACTCTCATTAATGGAACTCATTGTATCTTGGTTATGGAAGTCACAATATCTTGGTTATAGAAATCACTCTCATTTATGGAACTCATAATATCTTGGTTATAGAAATCACTCTCATTTATGGAACTCATAATATCTTGGTTATAGAAATTGCTCTCATTAATGGAACTCATAATATCTTGGTTATAGAAATCACTCTCATTTATGGAACTCAAAATATCTTGGTTATAGAAATCACTCTCATTTATGGAACTCATAATATCTTGGTTATAGAAATCACTCTCATTTATGGAACTCATAATATCTTGGTTATAGAAATTGCTCTCATTAATGGAACTCATAATATCTTGGTTATAGAAATCGCTCTCATTTATGGAACTCATAATATCTTGGTTATGGAAATCGCTCTCATTTATGGAACTCATAATATCTTGGTTATAGAAATCGCTCTCATTAATGGAACTCATAGTATCTTGGTTATGGAAATCGCTCTCATTAATGGAACTCATTGTATCTTGGTTATGGAAGTCACAGTAACTTTGTTATGGAAGTCACAATATCTTGGTTATAGAAGTCACAATATCTTGGTTATGGAAGTCACAATATCTTGGTTATAGAAATCATTCTCATTAATGGAACTCATAGTATCTTGGTTATGGAAGTCACAATATCTTGGTTATGGAAGTCACAATATCTTGGTTATGGAACTCACAATATCTTGGTTATGGAACCCACAATATGTCATTTATGATACTCATCTTATTTTTGTTACAGCACTCACATTATCTCAGTTACAGCATTCACTTATGGCACTCACAGTATCTCAGTATGGAACTCACAATAACTGAGTACAGAACTTACAATATCTTGGTTATGGAACTCACAATCTCAGTGTTACGGATCAGTACACTCAGAAACGGAAGGTCTTGGTAAAACACAATTTTATTTGCACACAATGAATCACAGTAACCCTCGCGGGTCCAGCATACAGAAAAATGGTAAACTGACACAGGACAGGTTACAATGGTATGATTAACCCACACGGGTCCAGTATGTAGAACAAATATACAATACTGACACAGGTCAGGTAAATCGCAATTGATACAGTGTAAATATGACAAAGTGATACTTATTAGGCCAATGACAGACTTGGCCCTGATGTTGGGAGGCCCAATGTAACTCTCTACGCAGACAGTAACAACAGCGACTGGCAAGTAGGCAGCAGGTTAAGCCAGCATAGATCTGGCTAAGGCAACATAGGAGGAAGTCTGCCAAAGTGAACGCTCACAGGAGACTACAAACAAATGTGAGTCAGTGCTTAGTGCTGTAGGATAACGTATGCCCAACTGAGACTTCAAACGTATATACGAATGCCCAGCACCACCCCTGAAGTGGTTAACAAACGCTCCGGTCTGCAGAAGGGAAGTAACCTGAGGTGCCCAACTGAACCCAACCTCAGAAATGGCAGCAACAGACCAAGCGAATGTGGTGCAAATCGGAATAAACTGGAGGATAACACAGGCACTATGAGTGAGCGGATCACGGACTGGACTACTTACACGGAACCGGACAACCGGAGCTCTGGCAAGACCACTGAAGCGTGAGCAACAGCAAGAATAGAATGACTAGCAAGCAGGAACAGTACAGGAACAGGAACTTCAGCCCAGCCGAGTCAGTACACGGAGCAGGAAAGTCAGCCAAGCCGATTCGGTACACGGAGCAGGATCACCAGTCAAGCTGAGTTGGTACATGGAGCAGGAACATCAGCCAGGTCGGGCCAATACAGGAAGCAGGAACGTTAGCCAATCCGGGTCGGTACACAGAGCAGGAATGGTAAACAGGCAGAGTAGTCAAACAGTCCGGGTCATACACTGGTATCAATGAGAGTAATCGGAACAAGCGCTAGGCAACGGATACACCATGAAAGGGCAACCCATAAGTGCCAGCCCAAGGTATTTAAAGGCTGTCACTGGGAGGAGCTAGACAGCGCAGCCAATAAGAAGGCATCAGGAAGTAAACATGTCAAAATGTTGCTGATATCACGGGCACCGTGATACTCAGTTACAGAACTCACAATATCATGTTTATGAAACTCACAATATTTTGGTTATGGAACTCACTATATCTTGGTTACAGAACTCTCAATATCTTCTTTAAGGAACTTACAATCTCAGATACACAACTCGCAATATCTGATTTATAGAACTCTCAGTCTCAGTTATGGAACTCACAATACCTTGGTTATGGAATTCACAATTTCAGTTAAGGAACTCACAATACCAATTATGGGACTCACAATATCTTTGTCTGTGAACTCACAATATATTGGTTTCAGAACTCACACTCTTGGTTACAGAGCTCACACACCGAAAAATACCTAGATATGGCTAAAATTGCACACAGGCTGGGGCTTTATAATCCTTGCTATTTAAAATTACCCTTACTACTTTCCCCTTGATTCAAGAAAAAGTCATTTGTTTGATTAAAATGACTGATCAGCTGTGTTTATGAATTAAAGACATAGTAATATTTTTTTATGGAAAAATATAACTTTCTCCAAAAGTTATGAGGTCAACTTTTTTTTGTATTTTATTTTATTATTTTTTTTTATTATTAAGATTTTTATTGAAAATAGCAGAAGACATAAATACATTAAGTAGGATTCATTAAACAATATATAAGCAACAAGATAGCTATCACGGTGCCCGTGATTTGCTGCAGTTACTTGTCTGTCACCAGTAGGGGGCTTCTATTGGCTGTCTGCAGATAGCCCGCCTCTTATTGACTATTTAAACCTGGATTGGGCACCCTTTGAGTGCCCTTTCGTGTTGTTTCTGACCTTCTTGCTACCACTATGCTAGTGATAGCTGGGCCTCTGTTCCAGTGTTCCTGAGTTCCTGATCTCATGTGTTCCTGAGTTCCTGATCTCTACTGTTCCAGTGTTTCCTGCATGCTGAAGTACTTCCAGTCCTGGTTCCGGCCTAGTCTCTGGTGTTGCAGTTCCTGCTGAACTTCTCTGCTGTTTTCTGACCTGACTGATCGTTGCTGGTTCCTGTCATCTCATCACCTGTCTTCAGTATCCTGGCGACCTTCTGCCTGGTCGCGTTGGTGACATTGCTACAATTCCGTGTTGGTCCCAGTGTGCGGACGCTGGTTTGCTCCCAAGCCTTGCGGCTATACAAACTCGCTTGTTACACCAGCGTGCGGTCACTGGTTTGCTCCAAAGCCTATCAGCTATACAAATCTGTGTTGGTCCCAGCGTGCGGACGCTGGTTTGCTCCCAAGCCTTGCGGCTATACAAACTCGCTTGTTACACCAGTGTGCGGTCACTGGTTTGCTCCAAAGCCTATCAGCTATACAAATCTGTGTTGGTCCCAGCGTGCGGACGCTGGTTTGCTCCTAAGCCTTGCGGCTATACAAACTCGCTTGTGACACCAGTGTGCGGTCACTGGTTTGCTCCAAAGCCTATCAGCTATACAATTCTGTGTTGGTCCCAGCGTGCGGACGCTGGTTTGCTCCTAAGCCTTGCGGCTATACAAACTCACTTGTTACACCAGTGTGCGGTCACTGGTTTGCTCCAAAGCCTTTCAGCTATACAAATCTGTGTTGGTCCCAGCGTGCGGACGCTGGTTTGCTCCTAAGCCTTGCGGCTATACAAACTCGCTTGTTACACCAGTGTGCGGTCACTGGTTTGCTCCAAAGCCTATCAGCTATACAATTCGGTGTTGGTCCCAGCGTGCGGACGCTGGTTTGCTCCTAAGCCTTGCGGCTATACTACTCGCTTGTTACTCCAGTGTGCGGTCACTGGTTTGCTCGCTAAGCCTAACGGCTATACTATTCAGTGTTGTTTCCAGCGTGCGGACGCTGGTTTGCTCCAAAGCCTTGCTGCTTAACGATTCTGCTAATTTGCCAGTTCCATCTGACTGCTGCTATTATCTCTGGGCTGCCCTGCCCGGTATTGGTAAGGCCGGTAGAACCTTTTGCCACATTCCATCTAAGGTTGCCTTACCCGGTATTGGCAGGGCCGGTAGAGCCTACATTGTGTATCTATTGAGGCTGCCTTGCCCGGTAATTTGGTAAGGCCGGTAAAACCGTTATGCTATTCCATCTGCAGGTTGCCTTACCCGGTATTGGCAAGGCCGGTAGAGCCTAAAGACTGTCCTGTCCGGTATATTGACAGGACCGGTAGAGTCTGCCTTCTGTCTGTGCTATATTCTGTATATATATTTCCTCTGTGTCCAATCCACGGCAATACTGTGGGTTGTAGCTCCTCCTCTCCAGCTGGTAGGACCAATTAATCTTTTTCTACTTAAGCGCCTGCTCTGCTACCTGTCCTCAGTTATTTTGGTCCTACCACAGCTGGGAGGACGGAGGCTCAGGCCTCCACGCCGTGGAAATGAAGAAAAAAAAAAAAAAAAAAAAAAAAAAAAAGAAGAAACATGCGGCTTTATTATTTTTTTATGTCGCTAGCCTCACACGCTAGCGGCATGTTCATCCCTCACCTCTGCATTCTGGATCACGGACTCTTGGGCACATACTGAGTCCTGAATCCTTTACCCCGACTGGTAACAAGCCTTCCTCCGATGCGGGCGCCCTGCCCGGCAAGCTACAGCAGACGCGGGCGGCTGATGAGCGGTCTTACGCACCAGAACAGGAAATCAACAGCGTGCGCTCCAGCAGTGAACCGCACGCTAAAGGAAGCAGAGGGGGAGGCGATCTGGAGGCATGCTGTATATAACAGCACGAATTAAGGCATGGGGTAAGTCCTGTTAGCTTGATACTTTATATATATTGTACATTTATATATATATGTGTATTTAAAGTTATTTGAAGCTGTTACCTGCCAAGGGGTTTTTTTCTTTTGATCATGTCTGCTCAAAAAGCTGAAAAGCCTAAACCTTCATCTGATTCTAAGGATGATAAAGCAGCCCCTAAGGCAAAAAGCTGTGCAAGTTGTGATACGAAATTGAACCCTTCTGATTCATCAAAATTATGCGCAGAATGTTTAAGGAAAGCAGCAGGAGATGTTATTCCCTCACAATTCCAGGAATTTTTGGGGTGGATGCGCTCATCTATGCAGGAAACTTTTTCTGCACTACAAGAGTCATCTAAGAAGCGTCAGAGACCATCTGATCCAGATGAGGGACCTTCCAGGCGAATACAAGATGAAGAAGATGAAGATAGCGTTATGGAATCAGCACCCTCTTCTGCAGAAGAAGGCGAAATTACTGAAGAATCAGGCAATTTTGGTATTGAGAAGATTGACAACCTGATTAAGATCATGCGTAAAACTTTAGGTCTATCAGAATCACAAAAAGACCTTAACGTGATGGATGCAGCTTTCATTGGGTATAAGAAATCGTCACCGCAATTTCCAGTCCATAGTTCCATTTAGGACATTATAAAGAATGAATGGAAACAAGGTGATAAAAAGTCTGCTGTATCGCGCAGATTCCATAGAATGTATCCTTTTCCAGAAGAAGAAGTGGCAACTTGGACTAATCCTCCCAAGGTGGATGCTGAAGTAGCCCAAGTATCCCGCAGAACAACAATCTTAATGAAAGATGGAACAACACTTCGAGACCCAATGGATAAAAGAGCAGATAGTGCCCTAAAGAAACAGTACACTACAATTGGGCATAACCTCAAATCAGCCACAACTATGGCCTGTATGTTCCGCACCCTGCGTCTATGGCTAACAGATCTGGAAGAAAAGATCGACTCCTCTGTCTCAAGATCTAAGCTCCTGAAGGAAGTCGCCACTATCAAAGACGCGGTCAACTTTTCATGTGACGCATCCTTGGATAATATCAAGTTAACTGCTAGATCTTCAGCACTATCAGTCATAGCTCGCAGGGCCTTATGGATTAAGGCTTGGGAAGCTGATGCCTCGTCCAAGAACAAGTTGGTTTCTCTGCCATATCTGGGAAGCAAACTTTTTGGAGATCAGTTACAAGAAATTATTAAGAAATCTTCAGGAGGGAAAAGCCCTTTCCTCCCTCAAGAACGTCGCCAGAGGACATCCTCCCCAAGATCTGCTAGATCTAAGCATCAGTCCTTTCGAGATTCCAGAAGATATAGGCCTGGTTCTTCCTATAACCAAAGAAGAGGAGGCGCTGGACAGAACACGCGAGCAGGAACCAGAAGAGAGTTCCAGAGAAAGACTAACTTTGCTCAAAACCCTCAATGAAGCCAGCAATACCCTATCTCGTCCGGTGGGGGGCAGGCTTCAAGCCTTCCAAAAACAATGGGAAGAGATTCAACCGGACCACTGGGTATCCCAGATTTTAGAGATAGGGTATGCTCTGGAATTTCGAACTGTCCCCCAACAGTCAAGTTTTCAGACATCCAACATCAGGAACAAACATTTAATCCCAAATATGAGAAAAGAGATTCAGAGGCTTCTTCAGATGGGAGTCATAGAAGAGATCCCTCAGATCCAGAGGTTCAGAGGAATTTATTCAAATCTTTTTTGTGTTTCAAAACCATCAGGAGAAATCAGAGTCATTCTGAACCTCAAGCAAGTGAATACATGGCTACACATCAGGAAATTCAAGATGGAAACAATGTCCTCTATTCTCAAGATAATCCAACCTCAAGCTTTCCTGACCAGAATAGATCTCCAGGACGCGTATTATCACATACCAGTAAGAGAATCTCACAGAAGATTTCTGAGATTCCACATACTGGGACGCCATTATCAGTTCAAGGTACTTCCGTTCGGCCTGGCTACAGCCCCCCGAGTTTTCACCAAGATCCTGGCAGTAGTCATGGGTGTTCTGAGGTTAAGAGGAATCCGAATAGTTCCTTACCTGGACGACATGCTCCTGATAGCAGATTCTCCACAGCAAGCGTCAATCAACACTCAAGCATGTCTGGATCTGCTAAAGCATCTGGGTTGGATTATCAATACACAAAAAAGCCTATTATCCCCCTCTCAGTCACTCATATTTCTAGGGGTCAAAATAAACACTCTTCAAGCACGGGTGACTCTATCAACAGACAGACAAGACAGAATCTATCAAGCCGTAAGTCGGTTCAGAAAATACAGAGTTCAGTCAGCAAAATCATTTGCAAAACTTTTAGGCAATCTGACTTCTGCCCAACAGGTGATTCCTTAGTCCAGAACCCACGGAAGACTAATTCAGGAAAATTACTTAAAATTTTTCAAGAAAGACCCATTCAATCCATCTCTACCAATTCCTCTGCTTCCCGCAACCAAGAAGGAATTAGTATGGTGGAGCAGTCGGGAGAACCTCAAAAAAGGGAGATCTCTCTTAGAACCTCAATGGGAGACGGTGACTACGGATGCCAGTCTTCAAGGATGGGGAGGTATTTGGAGGACAAAAACAACACAGGGCACTTGGTCAGCCAAGGAATCGAAGTTCCACATCAACTATTTGGAACTTCTAGCAGTATGGAGAACGTTGAAAGTATTCCAGCCTTATCTGAAGACTACAGCAGTATTGGTGAGGTCAGACAACACCACAGCGGTCAGTTACTTGATGAATCAAGGAGGAACGAAAAGTCTTCGACTCAATCACTTAGCGATCCAGATCTTATACTGGTCAGAACATCACTTACTGAACCTGAAAGCATCATACCTGTCAGGCAGATTAAACAGAGAAGCGGACTTCCTAAGCAGGAACCATTTGGATCCAGGGGAATGGTCCCTGAAAAAAGTCCATCTTCAGAAGCATCACGTCATCACTGGGCAGGCCTCTCATAGACCTTATGGCCACTCCGGAAAACACCCAGTGCAAGCAGTTTATGTCCAGATGGAGAACTCCTCTGGCTCTACAGCAGGATGCTCTTCAAACAGCATGGAATTTTCCACTAGCATATGTCTTTCCTCCTCTTCCACTAATCATGGAAGTAGTAAGAAAAATAAGAAGGGATCAAGCCAATGTGATCCTGATCGCTCCAAATTGGCCCAGAAAACTGTGGTATGCAGACCTCATAAAACTCTCAACCGACCTCCAGTAAAACTACCAAACATACCAGACCTACTGTCACAAGGCCCTGTTCTACATCCGGACCCAGCCTTCTTGAATCTGATGGCCTGGAGGCTGAACGGAGCTCTTTAAAATACTCAGGATTATCGGACTCTGTCATCAATACCATTCTTCAGGGCAGAAAACCTTCTTCTTCCCGGATTTATTATAGAGTTTGGGCAACTTTTCATTCATGGTGTATGTCTAAAGGTCTGAATAGGCATAACATATCCCCAGAAGCCATCTTGGAATTCTTACAAGAAGGATTTAACAAAGGGTTAAAACCAGCATCCTTAAAGGTACAGCTTTCTGCTATCTCTGCCATTCTTGCCCATCCTTTTGCTGAACAGTATATTATCAGAAGATATCTTTCAGCCATTTCTAGAATTAAACCCACAATTAGGGAAATCATTCCCCCTTGGGATTTAAATTTGGTCCTCCAACAACTCTCTGCCCATCCATTCTTTGAACCCCTGGAGCTGGTTTCCTTGAAGCACCTCACTCTAAAAACCATACTCCTTACGGCAGTCACCTCAGCCAGACGTGTGGGAGAGTTACAGGCCCTGCTCTGTAAATCACCTTATTTAGTGTTTCACCAGGACAAAGTAGTCCTGAGGCCAAAATCCTCCTTCAGAAGTAAAGTAATCTCCAGTTTTCACTTAAGTCAGGAGATAGTCTTACCTACTTTTCCTCCAGCCTCTATTCTTAATCCAGATACTCGCCTGCAAAATCTTGATTTACGTAGATGTTTGAAAATTTATCTCAAGCGCTCTGACTCCTTTAGGAAAACAGATGCTCTGTTTGTGCATTTTTGTGGGAAATATAAAGGGACTGCAGCATCCAAGGCTTCCATTGCTCGATGGATAAGAGACTGCATCATCTTAGCTTACCAGTCAGCTGACAAAATACCCCCAACAGGGTTAAAAGCTCATTCTACGAGAGCAGTAGCATCTTCTTGGGCTTTAAAGAACGTGGCTTCAGCAACTGAAATCTGTAAGGCAGCCACTTGGTCGTCAGTATCTACATTCGTAAGACATTATAGTCTAGATATTCAGGCGGCAGAAGATGCTAGCTTTGGCAGGAAGGTGCTCCAAGCAGCCACTCCTGCCCAAAATCCTTGATTAAAGTCCCACCCATAGGGATACTGCTCTGGTAAGTCCCACAGTATTGCCGTGGATTGGACACAGAGGAAAAGAGAAAATTTACTCACCGATATTTATATTTCCTCTGTGTCCTTCCACGGCACCCCACCCTGAGGGTATTGGTAATAGTATCGTTCCCTGTACGGATGTTTAATAATGTACAAATAGGGAAAGCTCTCTTTATGTAACCTATAACTAACATGTCCTCTCATTCCAGCTTGGATATACATATAACTGAGGACAGGTAGCAGAGCAGGCGCTTAAGTAGAAAAAGATTAATTGGTCCTACCAGCTGGAGAGGAGGAGCTACAACCCACAGTATTGCCGTGGAAGGACACAGAGGAAATATAAATATCGGTGAGTAAATTTTCTCTTATATGTATGTTATTGCCATCCTAAGTTATCATTTATTATTTCAATAAAATTGATTTTTTTTTACCTAAAACTTGTGTCTGAGAGTCATAATAAACCGTGACAGTACGAAAGGGCCATGACCTCAGACAGCAAGGGTGAAGGTAACACACAGAATATCCATTGGAGGATGGATGTGCTCGAGCAACGTTTGGATCAGTTGGCAGTTGCAATTCAAACGATCCTTGAACGCACGGTACCTGCTGACCAATCTAGCTCTAGCCCGGTGGTCTCGCCAAGTCAGACACCGGAAAGTGATACCAGACCCCTAGGGGGTACTGTTAAAGGGTTAACGGCTTCTGCACCCTTGCCGCTAAGATATGATGGTGACCCTAGTCTCTGCAGAGGGTTCATCAATCAACTCGAAATCTTTATGGAATTGACGGCACACGCATTTCCCAATGATCGTAGTAAAGTGGGGTTCACGATATCACTGCTCACTGGCAGAGCATTGGCTTGGGCTAACCCCTTGTGGGAGAATGCTAAACCTTGTACTAAGAACTTTAGTGAATTTGTGCAATCCTTTCGAAGAGTGTTTGAGCCTCCTGGTAGAACCACCTCTGCTGCCAAACGCCTTATGGAGATACAACAGGGCAGGCGTACAGTGGGCGACTATGCCATCGAATTCCGCACATTGGCAGCAGAGGTAGGTTGGAATAACGAGGCATTATTGGCAGCCTTCTCTCAAGGCCTGAATGACCACATTAAAGACGAAATCGCTGCTAAAGATCTACCTATTGATCTAGATGATTACATTGAGTATGTTATGATAATTGACTCCAGAATACGTGAGAGATCAATTGCCAGAGATCGTAAGTTACGGTCAAAAAATAATGAGCCTAGTAGCATGTTTTGCCCACCCATCCCTCCCTTGGCATTGAAGTCTAGTGAACCAGTACGGGAAACAAGTGAACCTATGGAAATAGGCTTCACTAGACTATCCAAGGCAGAGAGACTATATCGCAAAAAACAAGGGTTATGTTTATACTGCGGTAAAAAAGGGCACTTGCTAAATTCCTGTCCGGTACGTCCGGGAAACGCACACACCTAGGGTATCTTGGGGGACAGGCCCTAGGTGGTGTACAATCGTCCCCAGTGTCGGGCATAATGAAACCCACCATACAGGTGGTATTGTCTTGGGCACAACGCTCTGTGGAGGTTTTGGCCTTGGTTGACTCCGGTGCAGCAGGGTATTTTATGGATAATACCTTTGCTGAATTGCACGGAGTTCCACGCATTGAAAGAGAAAACCCCTTGACTATTGAAGCGATTGATGGTAGACCCTTAGAACCGCCTCAGGTTATATTTGAAACTATGCCATTGTCTATGACTATTGGGGCACTTCACAGAGAAGAGCAGCAGTTTCAACTGATTAATTCCCCGCACCATGCGGTGATATTGGGATTTCCGTGGTTACAGTTACATAACCCACAATTCGATTGGAAAAAGTGTGAAATTGCTGCTTGGTCCCAGTTTTGTATGGACAAGTGCGTCATCCAGCCTATTAAGGTCATGTGCACCTCCTCTGCTATGCCGGATGTGTACCAACAGTTTGGCGATGTTTTTAGCAAAGGAGAGGCTAGTATGCTACCCCAGCATAGACCTTATGATTGTTGCATTGAATTGCAGCCTGGTGCAGTACCTCCGAAAGGACGCACTTATCCATTATCTTGTGATGAAAATAAGGCTATGGAGGATTACATTTCTGATGCCCTTGCTAGAGGGATCATACGTAAATCTACCTCTCCAGCTGGGGCTGGGTTCTTTTTTGTAAAAAAGAAAAATGGCGAATTAAGACCATGCATTGACTACCGGGGCTTGAATAAACTAATGGCAAAAAACGCATACCCAATACCACTCATCACCGAGCTTTTTGACAGGCTTAAGGGCGCTTCGATATTTACCAAGTTGGACCTACGGGCCGCTTACAATCTGGTTCGCATTCGAGCAGGTGATGAGTGGAAAACTGCCTTTAATACTCGAGCTGGGCACTACGAGTATCTAGTAATGCCTTTTGGGCTGTGTAATGCACCCGCAGTTTTCCAGGAACTGATAAATGATGTTCTGAGAGATATGTTACAGACATGTGTTGTGGTGTACCTCGACGATATACTGATTTACTCCCAAAACATGGCACAGCACATCAAAGATGTATCCGCAGTATTGCTACGACTCCGTGAGAACAAATTATTTTGTAAAATGGAAAAATGTGAGTTTCATAGAACCAGTGTGCCATTCTTGGGGTTCATAATTGGCAATGATGGCATTGCCATGGACAAAGAAAAGTTGTCAGCTGTCCTACAATGGCCAAAACCCAAGGGTCTTAAAGCCATACAGCGTTTCCTGGGTTTCGCTAATTATTATAGGAGGTTTATTAAGAACTTTTCTTCCATTGTCAAACCTCTGTCCGATCTTACGCACAAGGGTGCTAATCCTTCTTGTTGGCCGGTATCTGCTGAGAAAGCCTTTGAGAATTTGAAGCTGGCATTTGCTGCGGCTCCTGTGTTATCCCACCCCAATCCTTTACTTCCATTTACGTTAGAGGTTGATGCCTCAGATATTGGGGTCGGGGCAGTACTTTCGCAGCGACACGAGAAAGGTGGAACTCTCAGACCTTGTGGGTTTTTCTCTAAAAAGTTGACTGTCACTCAAAGCCACTATGAGATAGGTGACAGAGAATTATTGGCCATTATCCTCGCTCTTAAGGAATGGCGTCATTTGCTTGAAGGTACTAAGAATCCTGTCTTAATCCTAACAGATCATAAGAATCTGACCTATCTCTCGGAGGCCAAGAGATTGTCCTCTCGTCAGGCCAGGTGGGCACTGTTCCTGTCTCGATTTAATTTCATTGTATCATATTTACCAGGGTCAAAAAATATCAGGGCTGATGCACTGTCAAGACAATTTGAGGCCGACAGTGACAGAGTGGAAGCACCAGCTCCTATCATCCAACCTGATAGAATACTGGCTACTATACGCACGAGTATCACTTCTCCTCTAGGGGAGGAGATCCTGGCCTCTCAGGGGTCCGCTCCCCATGAAACCCCAGTGGGCAAATGTTTTGTCGCTGAATCATTTCGTACTAGGCTGCTCGAAACCTACCATTCCTCTAAGGCTGCGGGACATATTGGTAGAGACCAATTGTTATGGTCCCTTTCTCAGTTATTTTGGTGGCCTTCCATGAGAAACGATTGTGCCGAATTTACGAATGCCTGTGCCACCTGCGCCCGCGCTAAGACCCCGAGACATCTCCCTGTGGGCTTGCTTCAACCGGTGCCTAATGGCGAACGCCCCTGGTCTCATGTTTCCATTGATTTTATGGGAGAGTTGCCTATGTCGAAGGGGTACTCCTTTATATTCATGGTGGTGGACAGGTTTTCTAAAATGGCTCATTTCGTGCCCCTCCGTGGTCTTCCTTCAGCGAAGGAATTGGCAATGGTGTTCGCCAGAGAAGTATTCCGGTTGCATGGAGTGCCTAGGGTACTGGTGTCTGACAGGGGGAGCCAGTTTGTGTCTAGATTTTGGAGGGCATTTTGCCAACAGATGGGCATACAGCTGTCCTTCTCCTCTGCCTACCATCCCCAGACCAATGGAGCCGCTGAACGAGCTAATCAGGGCTTGGAACAATTTCTCCGTTGTTTCGTTACTGACCATCATGATAATTGGTCCGACTTGTTGCCTTGGGCAGAGTTCGCCAGGAACTGTGCGGTCAATTCTTCATCTGGGAGCTCTCCGTTTCTGATTAATTATGGGTTCCAGCCCTGTTTGCTTCCAGACTCATTTCAGACGCAACAGATTCCAGCTCTGGATGAGCATATCGAGCAACTCCGTTCCACATGGGCACAAGTTCAGAGGGCACTTGGTCAGTCATTTCAGCGTCATCAGCGCCATGCTAATCGCAGAAGGCTTCCAGCGGTTTCCTTTCAGGTTGGGGATAGAGTATGGCTTTCCTCCAGAAATCTCAAGCTGCAGGTTCCGTCTAATAAGTTGGCTCCTCGGTTTATTGGTCCATACAGAGTTATTCGCAAAATTAACCCTGTCTCCTATGCACTAGACCTACCTGCATCCATGCGTATCCATAATGTGTTCCATGTGTCCCTTCTTAAGCCTCTGGTTTGCAATCGCTATACTACCACACCTGTGGTGCCAGGACCTGTTGAGGTCGAGGGCCAGGAGGAGTACGAGGTTCAGAGCATTATTGATTCCCGTAGGCTTAGAGGAAGGGTACAGTACCTGGTACATTGGAAAGGGTATGGTCCTGAGGATCGATCATGGGTGGATAGTACGGACCTTCATGCACCTAGGTTAACTAGGGCCTTTCATGCCAATTACCCGCAGAAACCTAAACCCTATTCTAGGAGAGGGGGTCTTTGAAAGGGGGGGTACTATCACGGTGCCCGTGATTTGCTGCAGTTACTTGTCTGTCACCAGTAGGGGGCTTCTATTGGCTGTCTGCAGATAGCCCGCCTCTTATTGACTATTTAAACCTGGATTGGGCACCCTTTGAGTGCCCTTTCGTGTTGTTTCTGACCTTCTTGCTACCACTATGCTAGTGATAGCTGGGCCTCTGTTCCAGTGTTCCTGAGTTCCTGATCTCATGTGTTCCTGAGTTCCTGATCTCTACTGTTCCAGTGTTTCCTGCATGCTGAAGTACTTCCAGTCCTGGTTCCGGCCTAGTCTCTGGTGTTGCAGTTCCTGCTGAACTTCTCTGCTGTTTTCTGACCTGTCTGATCGTTGCTGGTTCCTGTCATCTCATCACCTGTCTTCAGTATCCTGGCGACCTTCTGCCTGGTCGCGTTGGTGACATTGCTACAATTCCGTGTTGGTCCCAGCGTGCGGACGCTGGTTTGCTCCCAAGCCTTGCGGCTATACAAACTCGCTTGTTACACCAGCGTGCGGTCACTGGTTTGCTCCAAAGCCTATCAGCTATACAAATCTGTGTTGGTCCCAGCGTGCGGACGCTGGTTTGCTCCCAAGCCTTGCGGCTATACAAACTCGCTTGTTACACCAGTGTGCGGTCACTGGTTTGCTCCAAAGCCTATCAGCTATACAAATCTGTGTTGGTCCCAGCGTGCGGACGCTGGTTTGCTCCTAAGCCTTGCGGCTATACAAACTCGCTTGTTACACCAGTGTGCGGTCACTGGTTTGCTCCAAAGCCTTTCAGCTATACAAATCTGTGTTGGTCCCAGCGTGCGGACGCTGGTTTGCTCCTAAGCCTTGCGGCTATACAAACTCGCTTGTTACACCAGTGTGCGGTCACTGGTTTGCTCCAAAGCCTATCAGCTATACAATTCTGTGTTGGTCCCAGCGTGCGGACGCTGGTTTGCTCCTAAGCCTTGCGGCTATACTACTCGCTTGTTACTCCAGTGTGCGGTCACTGGTTTGCTCGCTAAGCCTAACGGCTATACTATTCAGTGTTGTTTCCAGCGTGCGGACGCTGGTTTGCTCCAAAGCCTTGCTGCTTAACGATTCTGCTAATTTGCCAGTTCCATCTGACTGCTGCTATTATCTCTGGGCTGCCCTGCCCGGTATTGGTAAGGCCGGTAGAACCTTTTGCCACATTCCATCTGAGGTTGCCTTACCCGGTATTGGCAGGGCCGGTAGAGCCTACATTGTGTATCTATTGAGGCTGCCTTGCCCGGTAATTTGGTAAGGCCGGTAAAACCGTTATGCTATAACATCTGCAGGTTGCCTTACCCGGTATTGGCAAGGCCGGTAGAGCCTAAAGACTGTCCTGTCCGGTATATTGACAGGACCGGTAGAGTCTGCCTTCTGTCTGTGCTATATTCTGTATATATATATATGTATGTTATTGCCATCCTAAGTTATCATTTATTATTTCAATAAAATTGATTTTTTTTACCTAAAACTTGTGTCTGAGAGTCATAATAAACCGTGACAATAGCATCACGGAGTACACAAATGGTGAACTAGGTGTATCTCTGCTGTATTTTGGAAGAAAATTGGGAGAGGAGTTGGTAGAGGCATAGGAGAGAAAAGAAGAAGATGGGAGGAGAAAAACAACTGGGGGGGAGAGGTAGAGAGAGAAGGAAGCTCTACAATGCGTTGCATACCCCTCTGGCACTCATGGGGTTAAAGTAAGAATGGATGTGCAGGTTATTTTAACCCCCATTTCTTTATGGATATCTGTTTTAAGCTACAAAAAAAGAAGATACAAGAAGAGGAAGAGAGAAGAAGAAAGAGACTAGAGAAGTGAGCAGAAAGAAGAGCGCAGATAACAGAAAGAAGAGAAGATAGAAGGAGACAAAAAGTGGATGGCAGGTAAGTGTAACACGGATGAGCTAATGATCAGTGTGTGACCGTGTGTCAGACACAATAGCTTTTTTCCTTTGATTTTCCCATTCTTGACACTTTTTAGCAGGTTTTGGGAACTTTTTGCACAAAATGGACCTTTGGCCACAAGGCCTTTTCTGTAGCCTCAAGTCCATTGTGCTCTTAGCTGGTAGGGCAATTGAATACTGACTTAGATATTTTATTTTTGGTTGGCCAGTATCCATTTTTGCCCTACCTGCTGTTTTAGCACAAACAGTTGAATCGAGGCCATAGAGTGGTTCCCATCTGTTGAAGTCTTTGCGTACACTTGAAAGTAGGGGAGGAAAATTAGCTGCATATAGGGTATCAACTGATGATGTGAGGCGAATGCCTAGGTATTTTATAGATGCAGAGGCCTATTTAAAGGCAAAAGAGGCACAAAGGGAGGTTAGGGTATCGGAAGACACACACCAATGAGCAATGCTTCAGATTTAGTGAAGTTAATTTTAAAGGCCGATAGAGTGGAGAAAATTTGGAACTCTCACATCAACGCCGACATCAAAGTAGATGGTTTGTTAATGGTGACTAGAACGTCATCTGAAAACATTGAGAGTTTATGTTCACGCTGGGAGGCGGGGATCCCTGAAATTGCGGACTTTAATCTTGTGTTGTGCCAGAGATTCCATCACAAGAATAAAAAGTAATGGGGATAGGGGGAAGCCCTGATGATTGCTACTGGTAATCTTGAAGGTATTGGAGAGATAACCATTCGTCTTTATCCTAGCCATGGGTTTGGAATATAAGGCAAAAACACGACGTCTAAAGCCAGGGCCGAAACCAAAAGTGTGTAATGTGTTGTATAAAAATGACCAGTTCACTCTACCAAATGCTTTTTCTGCCTCTGTGGAAGGAGGATGGTAGGGATGGAAGGATGGGAGGAGGTTGAGAAGTTTCCTGATGTTGTTGTAACGGATCATACCCCGTTACTGGAGCCCTTGTCTGGGCATCAGGCTTATCAGCTCATTACACAAAGAACTGTGGACATTTCTAGGCCCAAAAAGACTAACAACCGTGGCCTGCTGGCTTGCTTTCAAAGGAATGGGCAGTTAGGGGTTAATTATTTGAGTTTTGGCAAGACTACGTCTAATGTGTATTGCAGTCCCTCAAGCCCTTTTGCTATTGAGACCCCCTGCTGTGCATTAATTCAATCATGTCTGCCCTATTATGCTTCCCTGAACCATTTGTTGTTGGTTCTTTGTCCCCCGTGTGGTGACTGAATTACCCCTGTGACTACCCCATTTGTTCTGCCCTACCATTTGCTGTACCCTATTGGAGGAATTGTGATTGTATTAAGTCTCATGTACGTTGCTCCAAGTTAGTGTGGTTTGAAACTGTATAAATATACTGTGGTTTGTTGTAATAAAGAGTTAGTCTTCTTGAAGAACTAAGAAGGAGTCCTGGTGTCTTTATGCTCTTGTGGTTTAAAGTATCCTCTCTGATGCCCACCTGAGCTGGGTATCCTGCATCGTCGACCGTCTGCTGCCAGCTACCTGCGATCCGACTTCGTATGCTGTCCGGCGGTGACGTGGACTCCGTGCTTCCCTGCTTCCAGCGATCCTGCGACTGTTTCCAGTGACCATCCATACTCCAACCAGTGCATCCGACAGCGCTTATCCAGCATGGAGATGGAGAGACCCGGGAACGATGGCTGACGGTGATGCGGTGCCTTTAAGCTTCCATTACAGTTGTCCCTCGCCTTCCTCCCGGGCGTGAATCCCATTTTATCAGGATTGATAAGAGATTGTAAAAGAGGATTTTAGTCTTACCTGTTAAATCCTTTTCTCTTAGTCCATATAACTTACAGGTATCATCGACAGCTCCTCCCAGTGGGCTGGAACAATTATAGAAGAAGTTCTGGGTGGAGCCTCCCCTTCCTCCATATCAGGCTATCCCACTAGCCCTGCCCCAGATAGACTTGTGACAAGCCTACTAAGTAGGACAGCAAGAAAGAAAAAAGGAAAACTCCTGTGAGCAATGGACCCAAGAGGTCTGTCAACGAACACTGAACAACTGTAACACAGCACACAAGAACAAGAGCCACAGGGCTCAAACAGTTAAAGAGGTATAAGGCACAAGAAGTAAAGTCCTAGACAGGCAAAACTGCCTCCAGGACATTCCTGCAAAAGCTGGCTTCAGCCGAAACCAGGACATTCACACGCTAGTGTTTAGCAAAGGTGTGCACAGAAGACCAAGTGGCTGCCTCGAACAGCTGATCATCAGTGGCCTGATTCTTGTAGGCCCAGGAGGCCCCAACAGACCTGGTGGAATGTGCTGTTATACGGAAAGGAACTGGTTTCTTTCTGAGTTCATAAGCCTTGCGAATGGTAGACTTAATCCAGGATGCAATAGTGACATTGGACGCAGCCATACCTGCCCTAAGACCCTCAGGGATGACAAACAAGGCATCAGTCTTGTGTAAAGATTCGGTACAGTGCACACAGAACTTGAGGAAGCGCACCACATCCAACAAGTGGAGATCCCTCTCCCTGTCAGATTTGGGGACAGGACAAAAGGAAGGCACAACAATTTCCAGAGTGATGTGGAACTCAGAGACCACCTTGGGAAGAAATTCCTGGGAGGTACAAAGAACCGCCTTGTCCTTGTGAAAACACCAGGAAAGGCGGTTTGCAGGATAAAACCTGTAACTCAGCGACTCTGTGGACAGAGATCACATCCAGAAGAAAGACAATTTTTCACGTCAGAAGATGCAGAGGAATAGTGGCCAAGGACTCAAAGTGAGGCCGCTGTAAGACTCCCAAAACCACGTTAAGGTCCCACTGGGGAGTGGGAGCCTTATAGGCAGGGAAAGGATGAGTGACACCCTGAAAGAAGACCTTGTCATCTGGCAAGATGGCATCACATCTCTGGAAAAAGACAGTGAGCTGAAGTCTGATCCTTCAAGGAACTAAGACTGAGACCCTTGTTCACACCATCCTGTAAAAAGGACAGGATCACCGGGAGATCAAACTCCTGTGAAGACAGGTCCCTGTCAACACACCAGGACTGGAAGATGGACCAGACCCTATGGTAGGCTTTAGAAGAAACTGGTTTCCTATCCTGGATCATAGAGGAAATCACCTCTGGAGAAAAACCTTTCCTCCTTAAGATGGGGGCTTCAACAGCCATGCCATCAAAGAAAACACATCTCAAATGGACAGAGAAACTAGCTCTGGGAACCAGGGCTTCCTGGCCCAGTAGGGGACTATCATGATGACTGCCGGCACATCCATCTGAATTTTCCTCTGCAACCTGGAGATGAGAGGGAATGGAGGGAAGATGGATGCCAGATGAAATCTCCATGGAATCACCAGGGCTTCCACAACAAACACCAGAGGATCCCTCCAATGGGAGCAAAACATTTGAACCTTCCCGTTGTCCCTGGTGGCCATCAGGTATATCTGAGGGAGGCCCCACCTCTGCACCAACAGGTTAAAAACATCTGGGTGGAGCTCCCGTTCCTCCGGGTTCACCCTTTGGAGGCTGAGATAATCCGGCAGGACATTGTCTACCCCTGGAATGTGCAATGCGGAGATAGCCAAAACATGCTCTTTCCCAGGCCAAGATAGACTTGACCACAGACAATGTGGAAGTGATTTTTTGCTTGGAGGAGAGAGGACCAGTACATGAGAGCATGATGAATTGGCTGGAGCTCCAGAATATTGAGGGACTGGAGAGTCTCCTCCGCAGTCCATCTGCCCTGAACCCCCAGGTGACTCAGGACAGCTCCCCAGCCTCTGAGGCTGGCATCTGTCATCACCAGGGTCCAGTCCTGAATGACAAAGGGTTTCCCCTTTTCCAGGTTGGACCTGCCCAGCCACCAAAGCAGGTCTTGTCTCACCTCTGGAGGGAGAGAGACACAGTGATCTAAGAGATCCGGATTCCCATGCCAAGACCAGATAGTGAACCTCCGGAGCTCCCTGGTGTGAGCCATGGAGAATGGCACTGCCTCCATGGTGGAACTTGCGTACCAGAACCGATGGCCACTCCAGAGCCCGGGATACCAGATACATGACATAGAATCCTCGGTCAGGAAAACTATCCCTTGGCAAGTATCAAACCTGAGACCAAGGAAAATCAGGACGTGAGAGGGGACTGGAGCAGATTTCTCCTTATTTAGAATCAACTCATTGTGGAGGAGTATCTGAGCACAGTCCTGGACATGCTGGTCTAGGATTTCCCTGGTCGGCGCCTTCAGCAGCAGGTCATCAATATAGGGAGTCACCTGAATCACCCGGGTGTGCAGGAAGGCAATCAATGTCCCAAGACTCTGGTGAACACCCGAGAAGCAGAGGTAAGCCCAAAGGGTAGAGCAGTGAAAGTGCCCCAAGTCGCAGGTGAACCTGAGGTACTTCTGGCTGTCCGGATGAATTGGAATATACAAGTAAGCATCCTGCAGATCCAGAGAGGCCAAGAACTTTCCTGGACACATAGCTGCGATGACAGAGAACAAAGACTCGATCTTGAATCGAGCAGTCTCCACAAAAAAGTTGAGATCTTTGAGATCCAATAACCTAAACCTCCCTTGAGGAGGAACTGGAATCAGGACTCCAGTGTCCAAGAGAGCCTCAACCACCTTGTTGAAAAGACTCAGCTTTTCTTCTGGATTGGATGAAATCTGAAGGGAGGAAGGGGTTTGAAGGGAATCCTGTACCCTCCCAAAACCACCTGCAAAACCCATTGATCCATCCACAACAAAGCTTGCCCAGGTGTCTGAAAAATGGTGCAGGCTCCCCCGCACAGTGAGCTGAAAACCAGGATTCTGCGAGTCTTGCAGAGGTAGGTTTGCCGGACTTGGGCTTGGCGGTGGAGTGCTTTGAGTACCACTGCTCTCTGGACTTGGTGGTCGAGCGTGGGGTGCTGGCCTGAGACATGCTCGGATTCAGCCTTTGCCCTTTGTTATGGCGGGGATGAAAAAGACGCTGCTTCCTTGCCAGGTTAGGGCACGTGGAGACTTGAGGCAACAGAGTGCTCTTTCCCCCAGTGGCCTCACTGATAATCTGTTTCAGTTCAGGCCCAAAAAGAGTCTTGCCCTGAAACGGGAAAGAAATCAGTGACTTCTTTGATGAGAGACTTGCAGGCCAAACCACAGTATGCGTCTAGCAGAAACATAGAAGGCAGAAGCCTTTGTTGCAGGTTTGACAGCATCAAAAAGAGCTTCATTGACATATGTCTGAGCCTCAGACATGCTGGCAAAGAGGTCTAAAAGGTTCTCTTTAGGGGAACCTTTACTGATAGCCTCAGTAAGTTGTTCACCCCACATGGCAATGGCTCTAGTGACCCAAACAGAAGTCAAGGTAGGCCTCAGGGCAGCACCTATAGCAGCAAAGTTAGACTTCAGAATAGCCCCCAGCTTTCTATTAGTCATATTCTTCAATGCCATGACATCAGCCAAGGTCAGAGCAGTAGACTTAAAAAGTCCATAAATAGGGGATCAGCCTGAGGAGGTGTAGCCAACTGAGCCAAAGCTTCAGAGAGAAGGGGTACAGCTTGCAGAATCTCTTGGAAAGAGAAAGCGTCTGTCAAGTGTTTTCCACTCATCCAGGATAACCTGGTCCAGAGTGGGATTGGGTGGCAACACAATGAGGGATGTCTTAAGTCTTTGAAAGACATCAGAAGAAATCTGGCCCTCAGCAAGGTTAGTAGGGACTTGCAGGGTAGTTAAAACCTCCTTAATGAGACCCTCAGCAGAGGGCGCAGGGTCAGCCTCAAAGGGGTCTGCCATAAGCATATGGAGAAGCCCCTTCCTCACACTTCGTATCAGCCTCAAAAGAATCCTCCTCAGAGGTGTCTGTAAGATCAGGAATGCCAGGGGCCTTAGGGGCCACAAACCTGAAAGAAGTGGGGGGTTTCCAAGAATGGTGGACCCCTTGGAGGGAAAGAGGAAGCTGTGCCATAGAGGACTTTAAGTCCTTGACCCAAAGTGTCTCTTGTTCAAGGCTAGAGGGTCCGAGTGGACTTGTAGGGGCCACAGCGCATGAGGGGAATAAGTGTCCTAAGTACTCTCTAGGGAACTCCATTTGGCATGAGGAGCAATAAGCAAGGGAGGTCAGAGTCCCCCTAAGTCTGTAGCCTTAGGTCTAGCCCTATGTCCCTTTGGATCCGACATCCTAACAGGAGAAGTGTCTAAACAGTATATCCAAGATTAAAATATCACCAAGGAAAGCACAAGAAAGTACTTATCTGGCAGGTGAATGGTTAATCTGAGAAGGGGAGGAAGGAGAGACAAGCCTCTGTGTAGGATACTCCAGCAAAGAGAGAAAAAAAATGATGTCCGAAATCACAGCCAATCAGAAGAAAGCCTGCAAAACAGGCATTCTGGGATTTGTAGTTTTGTCTCCTTGCTGTTACCTAGCAACACTTGAACTCAAACTCGTGGGGGCCCCAAGACACTGAGGATGTACATCGGATCACAGGGCAAGAGGAGACAAGAAGAATGAGCCCTCTCTCAACTCTGTAAGTAAAACAGTTGCAGAGATATGTCCCAAAGCAGTTTGTCCCATAGAAGTCAATGGAGCAAGTGCGGCCGCGCTTTAAAGTGAACCTTTCTCAAAAAATCGAAGTTTTACAAAAAGGAATAAAATTACCCAATACCCAAGGGAACATGCAGGGATAATTAAAAACTAGAACTGGAACAAGTCTATCTGAGGTGTGGCTAGTTGGATAGCCTGATAAGGAGGAAGGGGAGCGCCACCCACAACTTCTTCTAGAATTGTTCCAGCCTACAGGGAGGAGCTGTCACCTCCCCATGGTATCTGTAAGCTATATTGGATGACAGAGAAATGTCCTAGCTTCTTGGGGGAGTTGCAACAGGTTTGCAGATGTTAAGTATGAAGATATCCTATCTGTCTGTGTTGCATCATTGTGAGAAGATCAGTTATACAAGGATCCATAGAATGTGTGAAAGGTAGAGGAGATCTCTGAATTTGTGTGTCTCAGTGCGCCCGATGGGGAGTGTATTACAGGGATATGTCAACTGTGTTGCCTAGCCAATAGAGAGCCTGGTTTGTTCCCTTGTTCAAAAAAGGTTTTTTTGGATCAGGAACAATCTTTCCACTTTCACTTAGATTTGAGTTGTTAACATAGTTCAATAAGGCGTGGAAGAACTGCAATAGAGAGTGCAAGTTTGCTTTGAGTTTCTAAAACACGTATATTTTCAAGCGTTTCACCTACTTGTTTAGAATGTTGCTGTTTGACTCGAGAGGCTAGTTTGATCAGTTCCCACATGATGGCACCTTTATGTGCTTCCCATATTGTTAGTGGGGATAGGCCTGGAGTTTGATTAGTGGCAATGTACTCCAGAATTTTCGATTTGATGGCTGATTTGACAGTCGGGGGGAGGAGGTATTCATCAAGGTGCCAAAGTCTAGGTTTTGTGGTGGAGAAGGGAGACCGGGGCATGATCAGACTAGGTGATTGTACTTATAAAAGTTGAATGAATGAGATGTAAAGAGGAATGCAGAAGAAATAAAAAAATTGATTCTAAAGCAGAGGTTATGGGGGTGTGAAGAAAAGCTGTAATCCTTGGCGTCCTGATGTTGTAAGTGGCAGGTGACTATTAGTTGGAAGACGTGAAGCATATTGTTTAGCTTCAGCAACGTTGATTGTGAATCTGAGGAGGCACCTGAAGAGCAATCGAGGGTAGGAAAGAGGTGAGTTGAGGTCTCCACCTAACACCAGGAGACCCTCATGAAAAGTTGCTAGGACATGTAGTGTGTTTTGGAGGAAAGAGAGCTGGACAGTGTTAGGTGTGTTACTATAAGCAAAACTATACAACTTGATGGTCAAGAAGGCCTTTAGCAAATAGAAATCTACCTTTGTTATCTCAGTGGACACTCAAAAGAGAGAAAGCTACACGTTTGTAAAACAATACCCCCACACCACAGTGTTTTGATGAGGAAGAACTTGGTTTGAGCAAAATGTCTGTTCGTAAATTTCTGTTCCCCAGGGGTAGTGAAGTGTGTCTCTTGTAAGAGAACCACATCACTCCCCATGTACTGAAAGTCACCATGGGCCATGGAACATTTCGGTAGTGGCCATAATCGCAAGTTTGGCAGTGGCATAGTCTGGAGCGAATCATCTCTAATAATGCCAACCAGGATCAGAGAAGGGACATTGGATAATGGAGACCCAGTGTGAAGAGCTAGACCAAGAGATAAGAGAGGTGTAGGGACAGTGGGAAAAGGAGGGTACATCTCTGATCAGAGCAGTGAGAAGATGTCCCCGCTGTCTGATTCCATATATACAATAGAGGGAATAGGTGGGAGGTGAAGTGGAAATAAGTCATCTTGAATGCCACTGGGGAACAAGTGAGTAGAAAAAAGGAAAGGTAGTAGAGGTTATTAAAGGAGTGTGAACAAGAGATCCCAGTGAATTGTATATAGCAAAAGTATACATTTGATGGACAAGAAGGCCTTTAACAAATAGAAATCTACCTTTGTCATCTCAGTGGACACTCAAAAGAGAGAAAGCTACACGTTTGTGAAACAATACCCCCATACCACAGTGTTTTGATGAGGAAGAACTTGGTTTGAGCAAAATGTCTGCTGGTAAATTTATGTTCCCCACAGGTGGTGAAGTGTGTCTCCTGTAAGAGAACCACATCACTCCCCATGCACTGAAAGTCACCAAGGGCCATGGAACATTTCAGTAGTGGCCATAATCGCTAGTTTGGAAGTGGCATAGTCTGGAGCGAATCATCTCTAATAATGCCAACCAAGACGGTGGGTAATGGAGACCCAGTGTGAAGATCTAGACCCAGAGATAAGAGAAAAAAGCAAAAGAGAGATAAAAAAAGAGAGAAAAGAGGAGTGGGGGGGGAAGGCAAGGAGGGGAAGAAGATGAAGGTAAGAGGTGTAGGGACAGTGGGAAAAGGTGGGTACATCTCGGATCCTCTGAAAGTAGGACAAAAAGAAAGGTGCACAATGGCATTAGACTGAGTCAGGCTTCAAAAGCAAAGGGCAAAGGCCCGTGTATATTAGGATGGTGACAAAAGAGCTGCACCTCAAATCTAAGGCCTATCCCTCCCCTTTATAAAAGGGGTGCTCATTCCCTCAGAGTTGATTGGGGCTTCATCAGCCCAGGATAGGACCACCAGGTATAGGGGGCACATGCCCACCGCCAAGTAACCCAAACAGTATCCCCAAAGTTTTAATGCCCAGTGCTTCCACTAGTCTGACCCACCAACCTAGTAACAAATAAAAGTAGCATCCACCTTAATGGTTAATATAAAGGGATTAAGGACTCTCTGTTGAGAGGAAAGTAAAATAGAAAAAAGCTTGCTGACATCGTGCCAGATCAAGCCATAAAAACAAAGAAACAGAAGGGTCAAGTATACTAAATGGTGTATAGTATACAGTAACAAAGAACATTGCACTGAATCTCAAGCTTATCCCTCTTACTTTAGGTAAAGTATCGCCAATCCCTTAAGGCTGGATGGGGTGTTGTTGGCCCAAGACAGGGCTTCCAGGTTAAGGAAGGCACCAGTGTTCTGTCAAAGAACCCAAGCAATGCACCCGAAGGTTGTATGCCCATGAATTCTGTGTTTTGGCACACCCAGCAAATAATAAGAAAAAAGTAACAACCATCATGATGGAGTGGATTAAGAGATGAGGTGAGGGTCCATCATAGGGAAATAATGAAAAGATCAGTAGTGACCAGGAGAGAGTGTTCCCAACAATTAGAAGTACAGTCATCCATGTCCTGAGGAGTTTATGGAGAGGGAGCCCTCACCCTCTACTGGTGATGTCTGCACAGTTATTTTCTGTGGAACTGGATGACAATTTTCTCGGGTACTGGGAGTAAAGGCCCACTGCATCTCTGACATACTAATGTTCCCGTCTGCAGGCTGGTCTTTAGAGGAATATGGAGGAATATCCCCACAGACCAGGATGTCAGCTCCTTCAAACTGGATTGGTTTTGGGCCCTTTGCTGCAATATATATAGCTTCTTTGTCAGAAAAGCATGGAGACGGGCAATAGTGTCTCTGGGGGGAGCTTTGGGCAGAGACATCTTGGATTTAGTGAGCCAGTGTGCCCGTTCTAAGTAGGGGGGGGGGGTTATTGTCGTCCAGTCTGAGTGGAAACTGAAATAAGCACTGCAAATAGGTTGGGAACTGATCTGAGGTAACTGAATCTGGAATACCCTGGAACTGAAAGTTACAGCAAAGATTTCTGTTTTCAATATCATCTAGCTTCAAGGTAAGCTCCATGTTCTGTTAATAGAGGTAATCCATATTTTTATTCATATGAAGTCTGAAGGATGATTGCCAGCCTTCAACATCTTCTTCCAAAGCGGCCAGTCTCTGGGAGGAGCTTTGGACAGAGACATCTTGGATTTAGTAAGCCCAGACGTGTGATGTCCTCCTAAACTTCCTGTAGTTCTTCTCTCAGACGTGTGATGTCCTCCTTAACTTCCTGTAGTTCTTCTCTCAGGAAGGTTTTTAAATCACATGGCAAGTTTTGTATGTCTTGCTTTGTTGAAGGAGTATCAAGCATTCCGGCACTTTCCATCAAAGCAGTGTTGGTCTATATTGCGTGGATTGACAGTTCTAAAGAATGTGAGGCAGGAGATGCGCCACACGTCACCATTTGGTCAGACAGGGCAGGTTGGGGCCCACTAGGCTTTGGCAGGAAGTAACAGTGAAGATCTGGATCCCGTTTCTGGCGGTTGTTCCTTGCCATCAGCTAGGGACCTGAGATGTTTAGGCAAGAGGGTGGTGATTTTGATGGTGGTTTAGGGGAGATCGTATACTTAAAAAGCTAATTTGGGATCGCTTGTAACGGAGCTTAAGAGCTAAGTAGCCATCTGCTCAGCAGTCCGAGCCACGCCCTTCTTTATTTTCTTTACTAAACGTTATAAAAGTGACCACTAGGTGCTGCTGATTCATTAGTCTGTATAACTCTTGTCACTGACTGTAAATCTCTCCAAATGCTGAAATAGAGATGAGTTATCTGGATCTGTACCACAGTCACACAGAGTGATCCCCCCGCCGCGGGCACCTGCTTGGTTCTCTATGCAGGGAAGCCCCAGGATAGAATTATTTCATTAAAAATATAAATTACACATTTTTTAACCCTTTAACAGTGCAAACCAATGAGTTGCACAAGCCTCTGGTCCTTAAAGGGTTACGAGCCATATGAATGCTTCTTCTGATCACCTATATGAATCACCTATACGGAAGTACAGCCCTTAAACCGAACTGCGAACTGTCTGTGGCAATGTGTTTACACTATCTACTCCTGTCTGGTCAGGCGGACAATGATTCACCCAGAGATCTGCAGGTGCCTGGGGGGATGAGGTGCCCTGTAACATATGAAGTTACTCTCAGCCTGTCCACATCCGCACGGCCCCAAATCTGACAACAGTCCCTCCTGTGCCCCCGTTGAATGTGACCCTGAGTACACAAACACCCAAACACCTGAACATAGTAATATAGTTGATGAGGCTGAAAAAAGATGTGTCCATCAAGTCCAGCCCATGCCAAAAACACCCCTGTTGATCCAGAGGAAGGCAAAAAAAACAAAACCTCTGGAGCAATTTCTCATTTAGCCCCAAGTGGGTAAAAAAAATTCCTTCCTGACTCCAAATGCCAGTCAGATATTTCCCTGGATTAACATCCTATCTGCACTGAAGCCATCTGTCATAATTTTCAATATTGTTTTGTGCAATATAGTCATCCATTGCTTTTTTGAAAGCAGTTGCATTATCTGCAAGTAAGACATGCCGAGGCAAAGAATTCCATAGCTTTACCACCCTTCCTGTAAAGAATACCTGCCTTTGCTTTAGTAGAAAGTACCTTTCCTCTAATCTTAATGGATGACCTCTTGTTCATAGCTCTGCTCTTTGCATAAATAATTAATTGGATAAATGTGCGCACACACACACACACACACTAATGAAAAATTTATATACACACAGAAAAACAAAAGAATGTGTGTGCACACACACACACCAAATGAACATATTTATATATACACTACACACACACAAATTAACTTATGTATATATATACACACACATGTATGCACAGAAAGAAATGAACATATTTATATATACACCACACACACACAAATGAACTTATGTATATATATATATATATATATATACACACATGTATGCACAGAAAGAAATGAACATATGTATACACATTGAAATGAACACACACTCATGTACATTACCAAGGTTCTGCAGTTTCTGAATCCAATCATAAACTTCATTCTGTTGATCAGTAGAAAGATCAGACATCTTGATCATCCGCAGAGAGAGCAGACTGTCCTCCAGTAGACAACAGAGAGAACTCGTGTCTGAAAAAGACATGGAATATGAGAAGAGAGTGAGCAAAAACTCTCCAGTTCCTGTCATGTTAGGATTCTCCTGTTCACCCTTCTGGCCTGTTTAGTTTCTCTGTTTGCACCTATTTTGGTCTGTCTATATCAGGGTTCTCCTGTTCCCCCTTCTGGCCTGTCTGTCTTGTTTTTCCAAGTGCACCTATTTTGGTCTGTCTCCCCTGGCATCACTTCCTGCTCCTCCACCTCCTGGGATCCTATTGTCATCTAAGGTTTATAGCCTTAGACCCCTGTCACCTCCTGGCCCAATTATTCAAGTTTGTTTGTAGCTTGACCTGACTTTGTTTGTATCTTAGACCTTTGTTTATTTCTTTGGATTGTCCTCCCGATTGTTTGCCCCTGGCTTACGTTTACCAGCTACGTATTCTGCCTATCTCTTATACCCCATACACTCCTGGTGACCTCGGCTGGTTTTCACTTTTCTTCTACTTGATTTCATCCACACCATCTTGTATTTTTGTATCTTGGGACTCAGGGCCCGGGAGGAATTTATTGTACTCACTCTATTACATGTATATCTATGCTTCCTTTGACCCAGGCGACAGGCAGTATTATTGTATTCTCCTACATACACCCCTAAAGTTACCCTTGACTTGGGTCTCCGCATCTGCCTAGGCAGCCCCTGTATCACGGTGCCCGTGATTTGCTGCCTTTCCTGTCAGTTACCTGAATGGCTCTCCATTGGCTGTCTGCTTTCAACCCGCCCAGTATTGCCTATTTAGACTGGGCTTGGGCGCCCTTTGGTTGCCCTTTCGTGGTGTCTCTATGTCGCCTGTACCTGCATTGTGTTCCGGAGCTTCCTGGGCCGTCTACTATCTTCGCTCTCCAGTGATCGCCTGAGTTCCTGTCTGACAGCTGCCTCGGTTCCAGCTTCCGTTCCTGATCCGGTTGGGGTTGCTGTTCCTGCTGCTGTTCCTGCTGCCGTTCCTGCTCCGGTCCTGCTTCCTGTCCTGTAACGGCTGTGTTCCTGCTCTTGGATGCCTGCAGAGTGTCTCCTTCCTTTATGTTACTCCAGTACGCGGGCACTGGTTCGCTCCATGTTAACCGGTTGCTTGCTGCATTCCTTACAGCACCGGTAGAGATTATGTAACTGCAGTATGCGGGTACAGGTTCGCTCCATGTTAACCGGCTGCTTGCTGTGTTCCTTACAGCACCGGTAGAGATTGTGTAACTCCAGTACACGGTACTGGTTCGCTCCATGTTAACCGGCTGCTTGCTGTGTTCCTTACAGCACCGGTAGAGATTGTGTAACTCCAGTACGCGGTACTGGTTCGCTCCATGTTAACCGGCTGCTTGCTGTGTTCCTTACAGCACCGGTAGAGATTGTGTAACTCCAGTACGTGGGTACTGGTTCGCTCCATGTTAACCGGTTGCTTGCTGCGTTCCTTACTGCACCGGTAGAGATTGTGTAACTCCAGTACGCGGTACTGGTTCGCTCCATGTTAACCGGCTGCTTGCTGTGTTCCTTACAGCACCGGTAGAGATTGTGTAACTCCAGTACGTGGGTACTGGTTCGCTCCATGTTAACCGGTTGCTTGCTGCGTTCCTTACTGCACCGGTAGAGATTGTGTAACTCCAGTACGCGGTACTGGTTCGCTCCATGTTAACCGGCTGCTTGCTGTGTTCCTTACAGCACCGGTAGAGATTGTGTAACTCCAGTACACGGTACTGGTTCGCTCCATGTTAACCGGCTGCTTGCTGTGTTCCTTACAGCACCGGTAGAGATTGTGTAACTCCAGTACGCGGTACTGGTTCGCTCCATGTTAACCGGCTGCTTGCTGTGTTCCTTACAGCACCGGTAGAGATTGTGTAACTCCAGTACGTGGGTACTGGTTCGCTCCATGTTAACCGGTTGCTTGCTGCGTTCCTTACTGCACCGGTAGAGATTGTGTAACTCCAGTACGCGGTACTGGTTCGCTCCATGTTAACCGGCTGCTTGCTGTGTTCCTTACAGCACCGGTAGAGATTGTGTAACTCCAGTACATGGGTACTGGTTCGCTCCATGTTAACCGGTTGCTTGCTGCGTTCCTTAAAGCACCGGTAGAGATTGTGTACTCCAGTACGCGGTACTGGTTCGCTCCATGTTAACCGGTTGCTTGCTGCGTTCCTTACAGCACCGGTAGAGATTGTCTAACTCCAGTATGCGGGTACTGGTTCGCTCCATGTTATCCGGCTGCTTGTTGCGTTCCTTACAGCACCGATAGAGATTGTCTAACTCCAGTATGCGGGTACTGGTTTGCTCCATGTTAACCGGCTGCTTGCTGTGTTCCTTACAGCACCGGTAGAGATTGTGTGACTCCAGTACGCGGGTACTGGTTCGCTCCATGTTAACCGGCTGCTTGCTGCGTTCCTTACAGCACCGGTAGAGATTGTGTAACTCCAGTACGCGGGTACTGGTTCACTCCATGTTAACTGGCTGCTTGCTGCGTTCCTTACAGCACTGGTAGAGATTGTTTAATCCAGTATGCGGTACTGGTTCGCTCCATGTTAACCGGCTGCTTGCTGCGTTCCTTACAGCACCGGTAGAGATTGTGTAACTCCAGTACGCGGGTACTGGTTCGCTCCATGTTAACCGGTTGCTTGCTGTGTTCCTTACAGCACCGGTAGAGATTGTGTAACTCCAGTACGCTGGTACTGGTTCGCTCCATGTTAACCGGCTGCTTGCTGCGTTCCTTACAGCACCGGTAGAGATTGTGTAACTCCAGTAGGAGGGTACTGGTTCGCTCCATGTTAACCGGTTGCTTGCTGTGTTCCTTACAGCACCGGTAGAGATTGTGTAACTCCAGTACGCGGGTACTGGTTCGCTCCATGCTTAACCGGCTGCTTGCTGTGTTCCTTACAGCACCGGTAGAGATTTTCTAACTCCAGTACGTGGGTACTGGTTCGCTCCATGTTAACCGGCTGCTTGCTGTGTTCCTTACAGCACCGGTAGAGATTGTGTAACTCCAGTGCACGGGTACTGGTTCGCTCCATGTTAACCAGCTGCTTGCTGCGTTCCTTACAGCACCGGTAGAGATTGTGTAACTCGAGTAGGCAGGTATTGGTTCGCTCCATTTTAACCAGCTGCTTGTTGTGTTCCTTATAGCACCGGTAGAGATTGTTTACTCCAGTACGTGGGTACTGGTTCGCTCCATGTTAACAGGCTGCTTGCTGTGTTCCTTATAGCACCGGTAGAGATTGTGTAACTCCAGTACGCGGGTACTGGTTCGCTCCACTATTTCTGGGTCCTCTATATCTTACACCCAGCTGGCCTCTGTCGGTCCATCGTAAGCGACTGGCTAGCAACACCTTATGTCAGTCGCTGAGGTCATTCCTGTCTGTGTTCCAGTACTTGCAGCCTTCAGGCTGCCTTGCCCGGTAAAATCTATTTCACCTTGTGCCAGTCTAGGTTGCCTTACCTGGTATTGGCAAGGCCGGTAGATCCTCCGTTCTCATTGTACCAGTCTCAAGGCTGCCTTGCCCGGTATATTGGCAGGGCCGGTAGAGCCTCATTCCTCAGTGTGCCAGTCTCAAGGCTGCCTTGCCCGGTATATTGGCAGGGCCGGTAGAGCCTCATTCCTCAGTGTACCAGTCTCAAGGTTGCCTTGCCCGGTATATTGGCAGGACCGGTAGTGCCTCATTCCTCATTGTGCCAGTCTCAAGGCTGCCTTGCCCAGTATATTGGCAGAGCCAGTAGAGCCTCCTACTCCTCGGTTGCTAGCCTCCCAGGCTGCCTTGCCCGGTATATTGGTAAGGCCGGTAGAACCTATTCCATCCATTGCCAGTCTAAGGTTTCCTTACCCTGTATTGGCAAGGCCGGTGGAGCCTGTCTTATATTCTGTATACCACTACTCGCTATATATTGAAGATATATGTTACATGTGTATGTTAACCCGCGAGGGTTCCCTTTAAACTTTTCAATAAAGTTGTATTTTTATCTTAACTCTGTGTCTGAGAGTCGTAACAAACCATGACAGTACGAAAGCGCCATGACCTCAGATAATAAGAGTGAGGGTAATACACAGAACATCCACTGGAGGATGGATGTACATGAACAACGCCTGGATCAGCTAGCGGTAGCGATCCAAACCATTCTTGAACGTACAGTACTCACAGACAAGTCCGTCTTGAGTCCGGTCCGGTGCATCTGACGGCGCTTATCTGGCGTCAAGAAGAAGAGACGCGGTCCCTTCTCAGCTTCCGTTACAGGTGGTCTCCCCAGGTCCGATACTGGAGAACGATACTATGACCTCAGGGGCTGCAGTCAAGGGGTTAACCGCTTCCGCCCCTTTACCACTCAGATATGATGGCGAACCCAGCCTGTGCAGAGGGTTTATTAACCAACTTGAAATATTTCTGGAACTAATCTCGCATGCCTTTCCTAATGAACGCAGTAAAGTTGGGTTTATGATATCCTTACTGACTGGCAGAGCCCTGGCATGGGCCAATCCCTTATGGGAGAATGCAAAACCGTGCACAAAGAATTTCAGGGAATTTGTGCAGTCATTTCGGAGAGTGTTTGAGATCCCTGGTAGAACCGCCTCTGCTGCTAAACGCCTAATGGAGATACAGCAGGGCAGGCGTACGGTGGGCGATTATGCCATTGAATTCCGCACCTTGGCAACAGAGGTAGGTTGGAACAATGAGGCGTTGCTGGCAGCCTTTGCTCAAGGTTTGAGCGAGCAGATCAAAGATGAAATTGCAGCTAAAGAGTTGCCAATTGATCTAAATGAATATATTGATTATGTTATCCTAATTGACACTCGGATCCGTGAAAGGTTGATGGCTAAGGACTGTAGGCAACGGTCAAAAAATAACAGATCTAGCAGTTCATTTTGCCCACCCATCCCTCCCTTGCCACCTAAGTCCAACGAACAGTTACGGGAATCAGGTGAACCTATGCAATTAGGCTTCACCAGGCTAACCAAGTAGGAAAGAGCTCACCGCAGGAGGCAGGGGTTGTGTTTATACTGTGGCAAAATTGGGCACCTGCTAAGATCTTGTCCTGTACGTCCGGGAAACGCACACACCTAGGGTACCTTGGGGGACAGGCCCTAGGGGGTGTTCAACCGTCCCCAGGCTTGATTACTCAGAAACCCACCATACAGGTGGTACTCTCGTGGGCAGATAACTCAGTGGAGGTTCTGGCCCTGGTTGACTCAGGCGCAGCTGGATATTTTATGGATAATGCCTTTGCTGAACGGCATAAGATTCCGTTGGTTTAAAGGGAATCCCCTTTAGCTATTGAAGCTGTTGACGGCAGACCTCTAGAACCCGCACAGGTTACCTTTGAAACTATACCACTACCTATGACTATTGGGGCGCTTCATAAAGAGGAACAGCAGTTCCAGATTATCAGTTCTCCACATTACGCAGTCATTCTGGGATTTCCCTGGTTGCAGCTTCATAATCCTTCATTTGATTGGCAAAAATGTCAAATCTCTGCTTGGTCTCAGTATTGTATGGAGCATTGTGTATCCCACCCGGTTAAGATTATGTGTACCTCCCCTTCATTGCCTGACGAATATAAACAATTCAGCTATGTGTTTAGTAAGGGAGAGGCTGACACCCTACAGATCCTATGATTGTGCCATTGATTTGCCTCCAGGGGTGGTGCCCCCTAGGGGACGCACATATCCACTGTCTTGCGATGAGCACAAAGCTATGGAGGAATACATTTCAGATGCCCTCAAGAGAGGGATTAAAAGGAAATCCACCTCCCCACCTGGGGCTGGATTCTTTTTTGTGAAAAAAAAGAATTGCGAACTGAGACCGTGCATTGATTACCGTGGCCTAAACAAATTAATGTCAAAAAACACTTATCCGATACCACTCATCACCGAGTTATTTGACAGGTTAAAAGGTTCCTCAATCTTTACAAAACTGGACTTATGTGCTGCTTATAACCTGATTCGGATCAGAGCTGGTGATGAGTGGAAAACGACCTTTAACACTAGATCCGGGCACTATGAATATCTAGTTATGCCGTTTGGTCTCTGTAATGCACCCGCAGTATTTCAAGAACTGATTAATGATATCCTTAGGGATATGCTGCAGTCCTGCGTTGTTGTCTACCTGGACAATATACTCATTCATTCTGAAAATGTGTCACAACACATCGAAGACGTGTCAGGAGTGTTGCTCCGCCTACGTAAGAACAAATTGTATTGCAAATTGGAAAAATGTGAGTTTCATAAATTCAGTGTGCCCTTCTTGGGGTTCGTGATTGGCAAAGAAGGTATTGCCATGGATCAGGAGAAACTTGCGGCAGTGTTGCAGTGGCCTCGGCCTAAGGGCCTAAAAGCAATTCAGCGATTTCTGGGATTCGCTAATTATTACAGAAAGTTTATTAAGAACTTTTCCACGATTGTTAAACCATTGTCTGACCTTACTCACAAGGGTGCTAATCCCTCCCAGTGGTTGGTGGCAGCTGAAGATGCTTTTGAGAGGTTGAAATCCGCTTTTGTAACTGCCCCTGTGTTATCCCACCCCAACCCATCTCTTCTGTTTACATTGGAGGTTGATGCCTCAGAGATAGGGGTTGGGGCAGTACTTTCTCAACGACCTGTGAAAGGAGGAACTCTCAGACCTTGTGGGTTTTTCTCCAAGAAATTGTCTGTGGCTCAAAGTCATTTTGAGATAGGTGACAGAAAATTATTGGCCATCATTCTGGCACTTAAAGAATAGTGTCATTTACTAGAGGGCACAAAAAATCCAGTATTAATTCTGACTGACCACAAAAACTTGACCTATCTCTCTGAGGCTAAGAGATTGTCTTCGCGCCAGGCCAGGTGGGCGCTGTTCCTCTCTCGATTCAATTTTGTTGTCTCATACCTGCCCGGTTCCAAGAATGTTAGGGCTGATGCCCTGTCTAGACAATTTGAGCCCGAAGTAGACAGAGATGAGGTCCCAGCACCTATAATACAGCCTGATCATATATTGGCTACTTTATGCACAAGTATCACTTCACCACTAGGGGGAAGAGATATTGGCCTCCCAGGCTTCTGCTCCACCAGAGACCCCAGTGGGCAAGTATTTTGTTGATGAGCCATTTCACACTCGTTTTCTTGAGACATACAATTCCTCTAAAGCTGCGGGGCATATTGGTAGAGATCAATTGATCTGGTCTCTCTCACAAGTCTTTTGGTGGCCCTCCCTGAGAGCAGATTGTGCTGTGTTTACCAATGCCTGTGCCACCTGTGCCCATGCCAAGACCCCTAGACACCTCCCTGTGGGCCTACTCCAACCAGTGTCTAATGGCGAATGTCCCTGGTCCCACGTTTCCATTGATTTCATGGGAGAATTGCCAGTGTCTAGAGGGTATTCCTTCATACTTTTGGTGGTGGACAGGTTTTCGAAAATGGCTCATTTCGTGCCTCTCCATGGCCTTCCGTCTGCCAAAGAATTAGCAGTGGTTTTTGCTAAAGAAGTATTTCGGTTGCATGGAGTACCCAGAGTGCTGGTGTCCGACCGGGGGAGCCAGTTTGTATCCAGATTTTGTAGGGCATTTTGCGAACAAATGGGCATCCAATTGTCCTTTTCCTCTGCCTATCACCCCCAGACCAATGGGGCAGCTGAGCGTGCCAATCAGGGACTGGAGCAGTTCCTGCACTGTTTTGTCACTGACCATCATGATAATTGGGCTGACCTGTTGCCTTGGGCAGAGTTCGCCAGGAACTGTGCGGTTAACTCTTCATCCGGGAGCTCCCCTTTTCTGATCAATTATGGGTTTCAGGCCTGTTTGCTCCCGGATTCATTCCAGTCGCAGCAGATTCCAGCTCTGGATGAGCATATCGAGCAGCTCTGCTCCACATGGGCACAGGTTAAAAGGGCACTCAGTCAGTCTTTCCAGCGCCATCAGCGTCATGCCAGTCGTAGACGGCTGCCAGCGGTCTCCTTCCAGGTTGGGGACAGAGTGTGGCTTTCCACTAGAAACCTCAAACTACAATTTACGTCAAATAAATTGGCCCCCCGATTCATTGGTCCATATAGGTGATTCGTAAAATCAACCCTGTCTTGTATGCTTTGGACATTCCTGCCTCCATGCGTATCCATAATGTGTTCCATGTGTCCCTCCTCAAACCTCTGGTATGCAACCGTTATACTACTAACCCTGTGGTGCCAGGGCCTATTGAGGTTGAAGGTCAGGAGGAGTATGAAGTTCATTGATTCCCGCAGACTTAGAGGAAAATTGCAGTATTTGGTACATTGGAAGGGTTATGGTCCTGAAGAACGATCCTGGGTGGACAGTAAGGACCTTCATGCTCCCAAATTACTGTGAATTTTTCATTTCAAGTACCCTCAGAAACCAGGTCCCTCTTCTAGGAGAGGGGATCTTTGAGAGGGAGGTATTATCACGGTGCCCGTGATTTGCTGCCTTTCCTGTCAGTTACCTGAACGGCTCTCCATTGGCTGTCTGCTTTCAACCCGCCCAGTATTGCCTATTTAGACTGGGCTTGGGCGCCCTTTGGTTGCCCTTTCGTGGTGTCTCTATGTCGCCTGCACCTGCATTGTGTTCTGGAGCTTCCTGGGCCATCTACTTTCTTCGCTCTCCAGTGATCGCCTGAGTTCCTGTCTGACAGCTGCCTCGGTTCCAGCTTCCGTTCCTGATCCGGTTGGGGTTGCTGTTCCTGCTGCTGTTCCTGCTGCCGTTCCTGCTGCCGTTCCTGCTGCCGTTCCTGCTCCGGTCCTGCTTCCTGTCCTGTACCGGCTGTGTTCCTGCTCCTGGATGCCTGCAGAGTGTCTCCTTCCTCCAGTCGCCTTTGGCGACATTTTCATTCACTTTGTTTATGTTACTCCAGTACGCGGGTACTGGTTCGCTCCATGTTAACCGGTTGCTTGCTGCATTCCTTACAGCACCGGTAGAGATTATGTAACTGCAGTATGCGGGTACTGGTTCGCTCCATGTTAACCGGCTGCTTGCTGCGTTCCTTACAGCACCGGTAGAGATTGTGTTACTCCAGTACGCGGGTACTGGTTCGCTCCATGTTAACTGGTTGCTTGCTGTGTTCCTTACAGCACCGGTAGAGATTGTGTAACTCCAGTACGCGGGTATTGGTTCGCTCCATGTTAACCGGCTGCTTGCTGTGTTCCTTACAGCACCGGTAGAGATTGTGTTACTCCAGTACGCGGGTACTGGTTCGCTCCATGTTAACCGGCTGCTTGCTGCGTTCCTTACAGCACCGGTAGAGATTGTGTCACTCCAGGACGCGGGTACTGGTTCGCTCCATGTTAACTGGCTGCTTGCTGCGTTCCTTACAGCACCGGCAGAGATTGTCTGACTCCAGTGCGCGGGTACTGGTTTGCTCCATGTTAACTGGCTGCTTGCTGCCTTCCTTACAGCACCGGTAGAGATTGTGTAACTCCAGTACGCGGGTACTGGTCCGCTCCATGTTAACCGGCTGCTTGCTGCGTTCCTTACAGCACCGGTAGAGATTGTGTAACTCCAGTGCGCGGGTACTGGTTCGCGCCATGTTAACCGGTTGTTGCTGCGTTCCTTACAGCACCGGTAGAGATTGTCTAACTCCAGTGCGCGGGTACTGGTTTGCTCCATGTTAACCGGCTGCTTGCTGTGTTCCTTACAGCACCGGTAGAGTTTGTCTACTCCAGTACGCGGGTACTGGTTCGCTCCATGTTAACCGGCTGCTTCCTGCATTCCTTACAGCACCGGTAGAGATTGTATAACTCCAGTGCGCGAGCACTGGTTCACTCCACTATTTCTGGGTCCTCTACATCTTACACCCAGCTGGCCTCTGTCGGTCCATCGTAAGCGACTGGCTAGCAACACCTTATGTCAGTCGCTAAGGTCATTCCTGTCTGTGTTCCAGTACTTGCAGCCTTCAGGCTGCCTTGCCCTGTATATTGGTAAGGCCGCTAAAACCTATTTCATCTTGTGCCAGTCTAGGTTGCCTTACCCATTGCATCCATTATCATTGTACCAGTCTCAAGGCTGCCTTGCCCGGTATATTGGTAAGGCCGGTAGAACCTATTCCATCCTTTGCCAGTCTAAGGTTGCCTTACCTGGTATTGGCAAGGCCGGTAGAGCCTGTCTTACATTCTGTATACCACTGCTCGCTATGACAGTATATTGAAGATATATGTTACATGTGTATGCTAACCCACGAGGGTATCATTTAAACTTTTCAATAAAGTTGTGTGATCTTAACTCTGTGTCTGAGAGTCATAACAAACCGTGACACCCTGGCTGACTCCACTTGACAGCGTGATTCTACTGCAGAGCAAGCCGAAGCCGGGTATGCCGCATCTCTCAGCGTTCCCATCTCGTAGAGTTCAGGGGTGCTAGACTAATAGCTGTGGTGCTGGCCCAGGTGTCAGAGGTAGCAGGAGTAAGTATATTTATTCTCCTTGTCAATATGTTACCTAGACTTTGTTGCCCTACATTCCTTTGTGCACTTGTGGTGTAGGAGTCGTAGAAGTATTAGTCGATCACTTATTGTCTGTAATGCTCCACTTTACTCTTTCTCTGGAGGTTTGTCGACCCTAGTCGTATTCTGTTCAAACCGTGGTCTGATTTCCTTTACACTTGTCATTGCTGCCTAACTCCATCTCCTTCACCATTTTATAGTGAGAGATATTCCTTACGTGTTTTGGTGAACCTTAAGCAGTCCCAGTCTGCTGCATTTAAAGGGCTAGTCTCTATTGCGCTATGGTTGAACCTTAAGCAGTGTCATCCTTCTATCTTGGGCAGAGTCTTTTCTGTTAAGTGTGAGCTTAGAAGGTCTGTATCTGGGGTCCTCACAAGGACCTTTGTCTGAGACCTATGCTGTTGTGCATCTGATCCCATCCTGGTCGGGGGCCCAGGTCCACTGGGATCAGACATCTGACTTTGCAGTCAGCACCTTTCTCCGGATTTGCCCCAGCAAGGGATAGGTGTCACTGCCAATTTACCCAGACTACACTCCCCGGCACCGCTCTCCAGCTACACTAGGGTCCAGACATTTGAACACCCATACACTGACCCTTTACAAAATAATCAGGACAGGATTATGGACCCCGCAGACATTTCTGGGCTAATTGCTAGGTAAGATCACCAGGAGCAGATTCTGACTTTTCAAGATGGTCACCTGCATGATCTGGAAAGGATGGATGCCCTTCTAGAGATGCTCAGAGGTTCAGCCATCACTACTATTCCACCTTCCACTGCTCTCCCACCCTCCACTCCCAATTTGGTACAAATAAAAGAAGGCCATGAGTGGAAGACAACGTTTACCACCCGGAGTGGGCACTATGAATATCTGGTGATGCCTTTCGGATTGTGCAATGCTTCCACTGTCTTCCAGGTATTCATTAATGATGTTTTGAGAGACCTACTACAGAGTTGTGTTGTAGTATATTTGGATGATATACTCATTCATTCTCCTAGTTTGGTGGTACATAAAGCAGATGTAGCCCGGGTCCTACAACTGTTAAGGCAGAACAAACTGTTCTGCAAGCTAGAAAAATGTAAATTCCACAAATCTCAGGTGACTTTCTTAGGTTACGTTATTTCATCCTCTGGCCTAGCCATGGACCCACACAAACTGTGCCATCTTACAGTGGCCACTTCCAGTGGGGATAAGGTCCATACAGAGATTCCTGGGCTTCACGAATTACTGTAGGAAGTTCATGCAAAACTTCTCAACAGTAGTCAAACCTCTCACGGACATGACTCAGAAGGGTTCGAATCCTTCAGTCTGGGTACCACAGGCCGTACAGGCATTTGAGGACCTAAAGTCAGCTTTTGCAAAAGCCCAGAATCCTGCCCTACAATTTACCTTGGAGGTTGACACCTCAGAACCTTGAGTAGGCGATTTGCTGTCCCAGTGTGCGGGCCCTGGGAAAACATTGCTTCCATGCAGGTTTTTCTCTAAAAAATTGTGTAAGACTGAGAGTTTATATGATGTGGGTGATCGTGAATTACTCACCATCATACTTGTTGGAGGGCATTACTCTTCCTATCCTGATAATGACTGATCACAAGAACCTCACATACTTTTCTAAGGCTAAGAGGTTGTTTCAGTGTCAGGCCAGAGGGGCTCTATTCCTCTCAAGGTTTCATTTTGTGGTTTCCTACCTCTCTGGTACAAAAAAAAATATTAGAGTAGTCTCCTCCGGTCTCCTCCTCCTAACCGCATTTTGCCTGAGTATTATATCTCTGTTGGGTGAGGAGATTTTGGCTGTGCAAGCTTCCGCCCCGGTGGATAAGCCTAATGGGAAGTGTTTTGTGCCTGAATCCCTCTGTACCAGACTACTGGAGACATACCATTTCTCGAAGGCCGCAGGGCACGTTGGGAGAGACCAATTAATATGGTCTATGACTCGACTCTTTTGGTGGCCCAGTCTGAGGGCAGATTCTCTGCATTTGTTGCCGTATGTTCCACTTGTGAGCGGACTAAGACTCCAAGGCATCTTGCGGTTGGCCTCCTGCAACCCATTCCTAAGGGGCAACGTCCATGGTCACACCTATCTATTGACTTTATGGTGGAGTTGCCTATTTCAGAGGGTTACACAGTCATCCTCATGATTGTGGATAGATTTTCCAAGATGGCCCATTTTGTGCCACTGAAGGGACTCCACTCCTCTAAGGAGTGGGCCAAAATGTTTCCCAAGGAGGTGGTCCGTCTCCATGGTATACCTAAAGTGGTGGTCTCCGATCGTGGGAGCCAGTTTGTGTTGAGTTTTTGGAGAGCATTTTGTGGACAGATGGGTATCCAGATCTCATTCTCCTCTGTGGTTAAGGTAAGTGCTGTAAAAGAGTTGCTTACTCTGTTTCATTAGATAAAATACCCATGTCCCTATAGGCCCAAGGCAACTGTAATTGGAGGATGCCAATAATTGTGGTATATGGTTTTGTCCAGGTATTGTTCTGTATTAAGACTGTATTAATAACAGCTGAATCTATTATTGTGTTTTATTGTATTGTAGCTCAATCACTGTATTATTGTGTGTTCTTTCTATAACTAGTGTATAATACATTTTATATTTTATCTATCAAGTGCGTTATTACTGATATAATTTCATTATATGTTTATATTATCAGCTTGTACAAACTACTTGGGAGGGACTGATCTTATGAATGGTTATTGATCATCTTTATTGGTATCTACTCATTCATAACTCAGAAACCCCGACATGACTATACGTTAACTCAGGAGCAGTGGACCCATCCATTATTATTTATAGGTGAAATTCATTTCATATTAAAGGCATAGTCAGAACTTCTTATACCAGAATACATTTAGAACAATAATGTAGGTGTTTAAAGGCAAAAAATTATTATACACCAAATACATTTTAAAACATAATCACCTATCTCTAACTATATCTTAATGTATTAGATCTTCCCTCTATCATTTCAAGGGAAAGTTTATATTTTTATTTATTTCTCCCCAAAATTATAGAAAATATATTTGCTTCCAAAACAAAGAATATTAATAAAACAATTGTGTTACCATCTTTATATTTTATATCTAGAAGTTTCTGGAAATCATATCAAATTCCATGTGTTACTTCTTTGTGCAATATTCTTACTCATTTATTTACCATCCAGTAGATCACACTTTAATAACATTCTCCCTTATATAATAACCCTTTAACATTCTCCTTTTACATTCCACCTGATATAATAACCCTTTTACATTCTCCTTTTACATTCCACCTGATATAATAATAACCCTTTTACATTCTACCTTATATAATAACCCTTTTATATTCTACTTTATATAATAACCCTTTTACATTCTCCTTTTACATTCTATCTTATATAATAACCCTTTAACATTCTCCTTTTACATTCTACCTGATATAATAACCCTTTTACATTCTACCTTATATAATAACCCTTTTACATTCTCCTATTACATTCTATCTTATATAATAACCCTTTTACATTCTCCTATTACATTCTACCTGATATAATAACCCTTTTACATTCTGCTTTTACATTCTACCTGATATAATAATAACCATTTTACATTCTACCTTATATAATAACCCTTTTACATTCTCCTATTACATTCTCCTATTACATTCTACCTTATATAATAACCCTTTTACATTCTCCTTTTACATTCTATCTTAAATAATAACCCTTTTACATTCTCCTTTTACATTGTACCTGATATAATAATAGCCCTTTTACATTCTCTATTACATGCTACCTTATATAATTTTTACATGTGAATATGTAGAGGTGTTTTTGGCAAGTGTACAGGTTGGGGGGCAAGTGGACAGGTTTTTGGGAGAGTTAACAGGTGGATGGATACGGGTTGGTGAGTAGATCGGTGTACAGGTGGATGAGGGCTAGGTATACAGGTTATTGGAGGGTGTACTGGTGTTTGGGAGAGTTCACAGATGAATTGATGATGCACAGATAGGTAGATCTGTATACAGGTAGGTGGTTTGATGGCTAAGTGATCAGGTTCGTGGGCAATTGCATTGGTGTATGAGAGAGTTTACATGTAGACGGATGGGTGTAAAGGTGGTTGGATCAGTGTACAGGTAGGTATTTGATGGCTAGATGTACAGGTTATTGGGGAATGTACTGGAGTTTGTCAGCATTCACAGGTAGACAGATGGGTGTAAATGTGGTTGGATCAGTGTACAGGTAGATGATTTGATGGCTAGGTGTAGAGGTTGGTGGGTGAGTGCACAGGTGGGTGGATCAGTATGCAGGTAGATGGTTTGATGGCTAGGTGTAGAGGTTGGTGGGTGAGTGTACAGGTGGGTGGATCAGTGTACAGGTAGATGGTTTGATGGCTAGGTGTAGAGGTTGGTGGGTGAGTGTACAGGTGGGTGGATCAGTGTACAGGTAGATGGTTTGATGGCTAGGTGTAGAGGTTGGTGGGTGAGTGTAAAGGAGGGTGGATCAGTGTACAGGTGGGTATTTACTGGTGTTTTGGAGAGTTCACAGGTAGACAGATGGGTGTAAAGTTGTTTGGATCACTATACAGGTAGGTGGTTTGGTGAAAAGGTGTACAGGTTGGTGGGTGAGTGTAGAGTTGAGTGGATCAGTATTTATTTGGGTAGCTTGATGGATGTATAATTATGAATTAGAATATGTATTTGTATATCAGCTCTTACCTTTCAGTAAGTAGGTTCCACTGTCTTTGGTACAGAATCCTTCTCTAGGCTCATTAAATCTGCCACTTGGGGGTCTACGGGAGCAATCTAGAGATGGGTTTTGTGTGCGTACACATAGCAGGAACTTGGCCAGTCGGAATTCTCTCTCTTGCCAAAATGACTGTATCCCCCTGAATGTCTTTAGAGAAGTTAATTCTGCCCTGGCTCTGAGACAGACCTGTCAGAGAGAGATAGCGACACATGGTATGAAACATGACACATAACCCAAAACTCCATGGGTTCCTCAAATTAACTTGACATTATACATAAAGCTATCAAATAATTTATTCTTCATTCTGGGTTGTCCCCTGTTACTAACAAGGAGTATCATGGATTTCAACTCATTTGTCCCTAATATAGTTATTAAGATTTGGGTGGAAAATACAGATGTTGTACTAAATCCATATGGTGATAGCGGTGACTTCAGTCGAGTAACAGTTACAGCTTACACCTTAACCAAACATACTCACCAGGGTAATAACTAGCATTATCTGGCAACAGGTGTGGGCGGTTGGTAACAGAAATAGCAAGGAAGAGTTTATAGTAATAATTAAGAGGAGACAGTGATGGTAATAAACAAGGAGAGGAGACATTGATGGTAATAAACCAGGAGAAGGAGACAGTGATGGTAATAAACAAGGAGAGGAGACAGTGATGGTAATAAACAAGGAGAAGAGACAGTGATGGTAATATACCAGGCGAGGAGACAGTGATGGTAATAAACCAGGAGAGGAGACAGTGATGGTAATAAACAAGGAGAAGGAGACAGTGATGGTAATAAACCAGGAGAGGAGACAGTGATGGTAATAAACAAGGAGAAGGAGACAGTGATGGTAATAAACCAGGAGAAGGAGACAGTGATGGTAATAAACCAGGAGAAGGAGACAGTAACTGTAATAAACAAAGAGAAGAAGACATTGATGGTAATAAACCAGGAGAGGAGACATTGATGGTAATAAACAAGGAGAAGGAGACAGTGATGGTAATAAACCAGGAGAAGGAGACATTGATGGTAATAAACAAGGAGAAGGAGACATTGATGGTAATAAACAAGGAGAAGAGACAGTGATGGTAATAAACAAGGAGAGGAGACATTGATGGTAATAAACAAGGAGAAGGAGACAGTGATGGTAATAAACCAGGAGAGGAGACAGTGATAGTAATAAACCAGGAGAGGATACATTGATGGTAATAAACAAAGAGAGGAGACAGTGATGGTAATAAACAAGGAGAAGGAGACAGTGATGGTAATAAACCAGGAGAGGAGACAATGATGGTAATAAACCAGGAGAAGGAGACAGTGATGGTAATAAACAAGGAGAGGAGACAGTGACTGTAATAAACAAGGAGAAGGAGACAGTGATGGTAATAAACCAGGAGAGGAGACAATGATGGTAATAAACCAGGAGAAGGAGACATAGATGATAATAAAAAAGGAGAAGGAGACATAGATGATAATAAAAAAGGAGAAGGAGACATAGATGGTAATAAACCAGGAGAAGGAGACATTGATGGTAATAAACCAGGAGAAGGAGACATTGATGGTAATAAACAAGGAGAAGGAGACAGTGACTGTAATAAACAAAGAGAAGAAGACATTGATGGTAATAAACCAGGAGAGGAGACATTGATGGTAATAAACAAGGAGAAGGAGACATTGATGGTAATAAACAAGGAGAAGGAGACATTGATGGTAATAAACAAGGAGAAGAGACAGTGATGGTAATAAACAAGGAGAAGGAGACATTGATGGTAATAAACCAGGAGAAGGAGACAGTGATGGTAATAAACCAGGAGAAGGAGACAGTGACTGTAATAAACAAGGAGAGGAGACAGTGATGGTAATAAACAAGGAGAAGGAGACGGTGATGGTAATAAACCAGGAGAGGAGACAGTGACTGTAATAAACCAGGAGAGGAGACAGTGATGGTAATAAACAAGGAGAGGAGACATTGATGGTAATAAACAAGGAGAAGGAGACATTGATGGTAATAAACCAGGAGAGGAGACAGTGATGGTAATAAACAAGGAGAGGAGACATTGATGGTAATAAACAAGGAGAAGGAGACATTGATGGTAATAAACCAGGAGAGGAGACATTGATGGTAATACACCAGGAGAAGGAGACAGTGACTGTAATAAACAAGGAGAGGAGACAGTGATGGTAATAAACAAGGAGAAGGAGACGGTGATGGTAATAAACCAGGAGAGGAGACAGTGACTGTAATAAACAAGGAGAGGAGACAGTGATGGTAATAAACCAGGAGAAGGAGACATTGATGGTAATAAACCAGGAGAAGGAGACAGTGATGGTAATAAACCAGGAGAGGAGACAGTGATGGTAATAAACCAGGAGAAGGAGACATTGATGGTAATAAACAAGGAGAAGGAGACAGTGATGGTAATAAACAAGGAGAAGGAGACATTGATGGTAATAAACAAGGAGAGGAGACATTGATGGTAATAAACCAGGAGAAGGAGACAGTGATGGTAATAAACCAGGAGAGGAGACATTGATGGTAATAAACCAGGAGAGGAGACAGTGATGGTAATAAACCAGTAGAAGGAGACAGTGATGGTAATAAACAAGGAGAAGGAGACAGTGATGGTAATAAACAATGAGAAGGAGACAGTGATGGTAATAAACAAGGAGAGGAGACAGTGATGGTAATAAACAAGGAGAGGAGACAGTGATGGTAATAAACCAGGAGAAGGAGACAGTGATGGTAATAAACAATGAGAAGGAGACAGTGATGGTAATAAACAAGGAGAAGAGACAGTGATGGTAATAAACCAGGAGAAGGAGACAGTGACTGTAATAAACCAGGAGAAGGAGACATTGATGGTAATAAACAAGGAGAAGAGACAGTGATGGTAATAAACAAGGAGAAGGAGACATTGATGGTAATAAACCAGGAGAAGGAGACAGTGATGGTAATAAACCAGGAGAAGGAGACAGTGATGGTAATAAACCAGGAGAGGAGACAGTGATGGTAATAAACAAGGAGAGGAGACATTGATGGTAATAAACCAGGAGAAGGAGACAGTGATGGTAATAAACAAGGAGAAGGAGACATTGGTGGTAATAAACAAGGAGAGGAGACAGTGATGGTAATAAACCAGGAGAGGAGACAGTGATAGTAATAAACAAGGAGAGGAGACATTGATGGTAATAAACCAGGAGAAGGAGACAGTGATGGTAATAAACAAGGAGAAGGAGACATTGATGGTAATAAACAAGGAGAAGGAGACAGTGACTGTAATAAACAAGGAGATGAGACAGTGATGGTAATAAACAAAGAGAAGGAGACAGTGATGGTAATAAACAAGGAGAAGGAGACATTGATGGTAATAAACAAAGAGAAGGAGACAGTGATGGTAATAAACCAGGAGAAGGAGACATTGATGGTAATAAACCAGGAGAAGGAGACAGTGATGGTAATAAACAAGGAGAAGGAGACATTGATGGTAATAAACCAGGAGAAGGAGACATTGGTGGTAATAAACAAGGAGAAGGAGACAGTGATGGTATTAAACCAGGAGAAGGAGACAGTGACTGTAATAAACAAGGAGAAGGAGACAGTGATGGTAATAAACAAAGAGAAGGAGACGGTGATGGTAATAAACCAGGAGAAGGAGACATTGATGGTAATAAACAAAGAGAAGGAGACGGTGATGGTAATAAACAAGGAGAGGAGACAGTGATGGTAATAAACAAGGAGAAGGAGACAGTGACTGTAATAAACAAGGAGAAGGAGACAGTGATGGTAATAAACCAGGAGAGGAGACATTGATGGTAATAAACAAGGAGAAGGAGACAGTGACTGTAATAAACAAGGAGAAGGAGACAGTGATGGTAATAAACAAGGAGAAGAAGACATTGATGGTAATAAACATGGAGAAGGAGACAGTGATGGTAATAAACAAGGAGAGAAGACATTGACGGTAATAAACACGGAGAAGGAGACAGTGATGGTAATAAACCAGGAGAGGAGACAGTGATCATAATAAACAAGGAGAAGGAGAAAGTGATGGTAATAAACCAGGAGAAGGAGACAGTGACTGTAATAAACAAGGAGAAGGAGACAGTGATGGTAATAAACAAGGAGAAGGAGACATTGATGGTAATAAACAAGAAGAAGGAGAAAGTGATGGTAATAAACATGGAGAAGGAGACAGTGATGGTAATAAACAAGGAGAGAAGACACTGATGGTAATAAACACGGAGAAGGAGACAATGATGGTAATAAACAAGGAGAAGGAGACAGTGATGGTAATAAACAAAGAGAAGGAGACAGTGATGGTAATAAACCAGGAGAGGAGACATTGATGGTAATAAACAAGGAGAAGGAGACAGTGATGGTAATAAACAAGGAGAGGAGACAGTGATTGTAATAAACAAGGAGAAGGAGACATTGATGGTAATAAACCAGGAGAAGGAGACAGTGACTATAATAAAAAAGGAGAAGGAGACAGTGATGGTAATAAACCAGGAGAAGGAGACATTGATGGTAATAAACAAGGAGGAGACAGTGACTGTAATAAACCAGGAGAAGGAGACAGTGACTGTAATAAACAAGGAGATGAGACAGTGAGAGTAAAAAAAATGTTGGAGACAGTTGTGGTAGTAAACTAAGAGAGGAATATGTTTTGTAAATGTAATAATTAAGGCCACAAAGCTCATTAACAGAGACAATATAATCAAGTTGAGGAGAGTGTGATTGGACAGACTCTCACTGATGGAATATAGTTTTCTAAGTTAATGATATTGAATTCACAGGAGTAGGATGGATTCTTCAGAGCTCTGAGGAGCCTCTTGGGGCTCAACCTCCAAGTGATCAGTGGCTCCACCATGAGAAGGTTCTGTAATAGTAACTGAGAAGTATTTTCCTCAGTTTAGCTTGATTCCTTAATAAAGAGAGGTAGTCCTGTACTGTATACTGTATACAGGCCTGGGGTTGGGGTATGGCAGCTCCCCAGGAACTAAGTTTGGGTCTTGTGGCCACTACAGAGAATCATTTTGGAGGGCAAGATTAATAAACTCTCACACTTTAGTTATCAGATGACTGTAAGGCAACAAGCTGCACATTCCCCTAGTCTTAAAGTTTTAATAAAGCTGTGTATTGATCTATTCTCTATGAGTGATTTAGGAATCATTGGGAGGTTAGGAGTATTGAGTATTAAATCACTGTGATAGGAGAAGAAAGTTGAGAATCATTGTAATGTTAGAAAAATTGAGTTAGGAATGAAAAAGTTAGGAAAATGGAGTTAGGAATCATTGTGAGGTTACGTCAGAGACTAGAGTTAGGAATCATTGTGAGTTTAGGACAGAGACTAGAGTTAGAAATTACTGTGATGTTAGGATGGGAGAAGAGAGTTAGGAATCACTGTGAAGTTAGGAGTATGGAGTTACAAATCATTGCGAGGTTAGGAGAATTGAGTTACAAATCATTGAGAGGTTAGAACAGAGACTAAAGTTAGGAATCATTGTGAGTTTAGGACAGACACTAGAGTTAGAAATCATTTGGACGTTAGGATTTGATAATAGAGTTAGGAGTCATTGTGAGGGTAGGAGAATGGAGTTAGAAATCATTATGAGGTTAGGAGAATGGAGGTAGAAATGATGGCGAGGTTAAGATAAGGAAGTTAGGAATCATTGTGAGGTTAGGAGAATGGAGTTAGGAATCATTATGAAGTTAGGAGAATGTAGTTAGGAATCATTGTGAGGGTAGGAGAATGTAGTTAGGAATCATTGTGAGGGTATGAGAATGGCGTTAGGAATCACTGTGAGGGTAGGAGAATGTAGTTAGGAATCATTGTGAGGGTAGGAGAATGGAGTTAGGAATCATTGTGAGGGTAGGAGAATGTAGTTAGGAATCATTGTGAGGGTAGGAGAATGGAGTTAGGAATCATTATGAAGTTAGGAGAATGGAGGTAGAAATGATGGCAAGGTTAAAATAAGGAAGTTAGGAATCATTGTAAGGTAAAAAGAATGGAGTTAGTAATTATGGAGAGGTTAGGAGAATGGAGTTAGGAATCACTGTGACATTAGCAGAATAGAGTTAGAAAGTATGGAGTGGTTAGGAGAATGGAGTTAGGAATCATTGTGAGGTTAGGAGAATAGAGTTAGGAATTATTGTGAGACTAGGAGAATGAAGTTAGGAATAATTGTTAGGTTAGAACAGGAGAATGGAGTTAGAAATCATTCTAAGGTTAGGAGAATGGCCTAGGAATAATTGTGTGGTTAGCAGAATGGATTTAGCAATTATGGTGTGGTTAGGAGAATGGAGTTAGGAATTTTGTAAGGTTAGGACAGGAGAATGGAGTTAGGAATCAGTGCAATGGTAGGAAGATGGAGTTAAGAATCACTGTGAGGTCAGGATGGAGTTAGAAATCATTGTGGAGTTAGGAATCATTGTGAGAATACAAGAATGGAGTTAGGAATCATTGTGGCATTAGGAATCATTGTGGAGCTAGGAGAATGGAGAGAAGAATCATGGGGGAGTCAGGAAAATTGAGTTAGGAATCACCGTGAGGATAGGAGAATGGAGTTGGGAATCTTTGTGAGGTTAGGAGAATGGAGTTTAGGAATCATGGTGAGGTTACAAGAATGGAGTTAGAAATCATTGTGAGGGTAGGAGAATGGAGTTAGGAACCATTGTGATGGTATGAGAATGGAGTTAGAAATCATTGTGAGGTTAGAAGAATGGAGTAAGGAATCATTGTGAGGATAAGAGAATGGAGTTAGGAATCATTGTGAGGATAAGAGAATGGAGTTAGGAATCATTGTGGAGTTAGAAGAATTGAGTTAGGAATCATTGTGAGGGTAGGAGAATGGAGTTAGGAATCACTGTGAGGATAGGTGAATGGAGTTAGGAATCACTGTGAGGGTAGGAGAATGGAGTTAGGAATCATTGTGAGGGTAGGAGAATGGAGTTAGAAATCATTGTGAGGGTAGGTGAATGGAGTTATGATTCATTGTAAAGGTAGGAGAATGGAGTTATGAATCATTATGAGGGTAGGAGAATGGAGTTAGGATTCATTGTGTGGGTAGGAGAATGGAGTTAGGAATCATTGTGAGGATAGGATAATGGAGTTAGGAATCACTGTGAGGGTAGGAGAATGGAGTTTGGAATCATTGTGTGGGAAGGAGAATGGACTTAGAAATCATTGTGAGGATAGGAGAATGCAGTTAGGAAACATTGTGAGGATAAGAGAATGGAGTTAGGAATCACTGTGAGGGTAGGAGAATGGAGTTAGAAATCATTGTGAGGGTAGGAGAATGGAGTTAGGAATCACTGTGAGGGTAGGAGAATGAAGTTTGGAATCATTGTGAGGATAGGAGAATGGAGTTAGGAATCATTGTGAGGATAGGAGAATGGAGTTAGGAATCATTGTGAGGGTAGGAGAATGGAGTTATGATTAATTGTGAGGGTAGGAGAATGGAGTTATGATTAATTGTGAGGGTAGGAGAATGGAGTTAGGAATCATTGTGAGGATAGGAGAATGGAGTTATGACTCACTGTGAGGATAAGAGAATGGAGTTAGAAATCATTGTGAGGGTAGGAGAATGGAGTTAGGAATCACTGTGAGGGTAGGAGAATGAAGTTTGGAATCACTGTGGAGTTAGAAGAATGAAGTTAGGAATCATTGTGAGGATAAGAGAATGGAGTTAGGAATCATTGTGAGGATAGGAGAATGGAGTTAGGAATCATTGTGAGGATAGGAGAATGGAGTAAGGAATCACTGTGAGGATAGGAGAATGGAGTTAGGAATCATTGTGAGGGTAGGAGAATGGAGTTAGGATTAATTGTGAGGGTAGGAGAATGGAGTTAGGAATCATTGTGAGGATAGGAGAATGGAGTTAGGAGTCACTGTGAGGATAGGATAATGGAGTTAGGAATCACTGTGAGGGTAGGAGAATGGAGTTTGGAATCATTGTGTGGGAAGGAGAATGGACTTAGAAATCATTGTGAGGATAGGAGAATGCAGTTAGGAAACATTGTGAGGATAAGAGAATGGAGTTAGGAATCACTGTGAGGGTAGGAGAATGGAGTTAGAAATCATTGTGAGGGTAGGAGAATGGAGTTAGGAATCACTGTGAGGGTAGGAGAATGAAGTTTGGAATCATTGTGAGGATAGGAGAATGGAGTTAGGAATCATTGTGAGGATAGGAGAATGGAGTAAGGAATCATTGTGAGGATAGGAGAATGGAGTTAGGAATCATTGTGAGGGTAGGAGAATGGAGTTATGATTAATTGTGAGGGTAGGAGAATGGAGTTATGATTAATTGTGAGGGTAGGAGAATGGAGTTAGGAATCATTGTGAGGATAGGAGAATGGAGTTATGACTCACTGTGAGGATAAGAGAATGGAGTTAGAAATCATTGTGAGGGTAGGAGAATGGAGTTAGGAATCACTGTGAGGGTAGGAGAATGAAGTTTGGAATCATTGTGGAGTTAGAAGAATGAAGTTAGGAATCATTGTGAGGATAAGAGAATGGAGTTAGGAATCATTGTGAGGATAGGAGAATGGAGTTAGGAATCATTGTGAGGATAGGAGAATGGAGTAAGGAATCACTGTGAGGATAGGAGAATGGAGTTAGGAATCATTGTGAGGGTAGGAGAATGGAGTTAGGATTAATTGTGAGGGTAGGAGAATGGAGTTAGGAATCATTGTGAGGATAGGAGAATGGAGTTAGGAGTCACTGTGAGGATAAGAGAATGGAGTTAGAAATCATTGTGAGGGTAGGAGAATGGAGTTAGGAATCATTGTGAGGATAGGAGAATTGAGTTAGGAATCATTGTGAGGATAGGAGAATGGAGTAAGGAATCACTGTGAGGATAGGAGAATGGAGTTAGGAATCATTGTGAGGGTAGGAGAATGGAGTTAGGATTAATTGTGAGGGTAGGAGAATGGAGTTAGGAATCATTGTGAGGATAGGAGAATGGAGTTAGGAGTCACTGTGAGGATAAGAGAATGGAGTTAGAAATCATTGTGAGGGTAGGAGAATGGAGTTAGGAATCATTGTGAGGATAGGAGAATGGAGTTAGGAATCATTGTGAGGATAGGAGAATGGAGTAAGGAATCACTGTGAGGATAGGAGAATGGAGTTAGGAATCATTGTGAGGATAGGAGAATGGAGTTAGGAGTCACTGTGAGGATAAGAGAATGGAGTTAGAAATCATTGTGAGGGTAGGAGAATGGAGTTAGGAATCATAGTGAGGATGGGAGAATGGAGTTAGGAATCAATGTGAGGGTAGGAGAATGGAGTTATGAATCACTGTGAGGATAGGAGAATGGAGTGAGGAATCATTGTGAGGGTATGAGAATGGAGTAAGGAATCACTATGAGGATAGGAGAATAGAGTTAGGAATCAATGTGAGGATAGGAGAATGGAGTTAGGAATCTTTCTGAGAATAAGAGAATGGAGTTGGGAATCATTGTGAGGATAGGAGAATGGAGTTAGGAATCACTGTGAGGGTAGGATAATGGAGTTAGGAATCACTGTGAGGGTAGGAGAATGGAGTTTGGAATCATTGTGTGGGAAGGAGAATGGACTTAGAAATCATTGTGAGGATAGGAGAATGCAGTTAGGAAACATTGTGAGGATAAGAGAATGGAGTTAGGAATCACTGTGAGGGTAGGAGAATGGAGTTAGAAATCATTGTGAGGGTAGGAGAATGGAGTTAGGAATCACTGTGAGGGTAGGAGAATGAAGTTTGGAATCATTGTGAGGATAGGAGAATGGAGTTAGGAATCATTGTGAGGATAGGAGAATGGAGTAAGGAATCATTGTGAGGATAGGAGAATGGAGTTAGGAATCATTGTGAGGGTAGGAGAATGGAGTTATGATTAATTGTGAGGGTAGGAGAATGGAGTTATGATTAATTGTGAGGGTAGGAGAATGGAGTTAGGAATCATTGTGAGGATAGGAGAATGGAGTTATGACTCACTGTGAGGATAAGAGAATGGAGTTAGAAATCATTGTGAGGGTAGGAGAATGGAGTTAGGAATCACTGTGAGGGTAGGAGAATGAAGTTTGGAATCATTGTGGAGTTAGAAGAATGAAGTTAGGAATCATTGTGAGGATAAGAGAATGGAGTTAGGAATCATTGTGAGGATAGGAGAATGGAGTTAGGAATCATTGTGAGGATAGGAGAATGGAGTAAGGAATCACTGTGAGGATAGGAGAATGGAGTTAGGAATCATTGTGAGGGTAGGAGAATGGAGTTAGGATTAATTGTGAGGGTAGGAGAATGGAGTTAGGAATCATTGTGAGGATAGGAGAATGGAGTTAGGAGTCACTGTGAGGATAAGAGAATGGAGTTAGAAATCATTGTGAGGGTAGGAGAATGGAGTTAGGAATCATTTTGAGGATAGGAGAATTGAGTTAGGAATCATTGTGAGGATAGGAGAATGGAGTAAGGAATCACTGTGAGGATAGGAGAATGGAGTTAGGAATCATTGTGAGGGTCGGAGAATGGAGTTAGGATTAATTGTGAGGGTAGGAGAATGGAGTTAGGAATCATTGTGAGGATAGGAGAATGGAGTTAGGAGTCACTGTGAGGATAAGAGAATGGAGTTAGAAATCATTGTGAGGGTAGGAGAATGGAGTTAGGAATCATTGTGAGGATAGGAGAATGGAGTAAGGAATCACTGTGAGGATAGGAGAATGGAGTTAGAAATCATTGTGAGGGTAGGAGAATGGAGTTAGGAATCATTGTGAGGATAGGAGAATGGAGTAAGGAATCACTGTGAGGATAGGAGAATGGAGTTAGGAATCATTGTGAGGGTAGGAGAATGGAGTTAGGATTAATTGTGAGGGTAGGAGAATGGAGTTAGGAATCATTGTGAGGATAGGAGAATGGAGTTAGGAGTCACTGTGAGGATAAGAGAATAGAGTTAGAAATCATTGTGAGGGTAGGAGAATGGAGTTAGGAATCATAGTGAGGATAGGAGAATGGAGTTAGGAATCAATGTGAGGGTAGGAGAATGGAGTTATGAATCACTGTGAGGATAGGAGAATGGAGTGAGGAATCATTGTGAGGGTATGAGAATGGAGTAAGGAATCACTATGAGGATAGGAGAATAGAGTTAGGAATCAATGTGAGGATAGGAGAATGGAGTTAGGAATCTTTCTGAGAATAAGAGAATGGAGTTGGGAATCATTGTGAGGATAGGAGAATGGAATTAGGAATCATTGTGAGGGTAGGAGAATGGAGTTAGGAATCACTGTGAGGACAGGAGAATGGAGTTAGGAATCACTGTGAGGATAGGATAATGGAGTTAGGAATCATTGTGAGGGTAGGAGAATGAAGTTATGAATCATTGTGAGGATAGGAGAATAGAGTTAGGAATCATTGTGAGGGTATGAGAATGAAGTTATGAATCATTGTGAGGATAGGAGAATGGAGTGAGGAATCATTGTGAGGGTATGAGAATGGAGTAAGGAATCACTATGAGGATAGGAGAATAGAGTTAGGAATCAATGTGAGGATAGGAGAATGGAGTTAGGAATCATTGTGAGAATAAGAGAATGGAGTTGGGAATCACTGTGAGGGTAGGAGAATGGAGTTAGGAATCATTGTGAGGGTAGGAGAATAGAGTTATGAATCATTGTGCAGGTAGGAGAATGGAGTTAGGAATCATTGTGAGAATAAGAGAATGGAGTTGGGAATCACTGTGAGGGTAGGAGAATGGAGTTAGGAATTATTGTGAGAATAAGAGAATGGAGTTAGGAATCATTGTGAGGGTAGGAGAATGGAGTTAGGAATCACTGTGAGGATAGGAGAATGGAGTTAGGAATCATTGTGAGGGTAGGAGAATGGAGTTAGGAATCATTGTGAGGGTAGGAGAATGGAGTTGGGAATCACTGTGAGGGTAGGAGAATGGAGTTAGGAATCATTGTGAGGGTAGGAGAATAGAGTTATGAATCACTGTGCGGGTAGGAGAATGGAGTTAAGAATCACTGTGAGGACAGGAGAATGGAGTTAGGAATCACTGTGAGGACAGGAGAATGGAGTTAGGAATCAATGTGAGGATAGGAGAATACAGTTAGGAATCATTGTGAGGGTAGGAGAATGGAGTTTGGAATCATTGTGGAGTTAGAAGAATGAAGTTAGGAATAACTGTGAGGATAAGAGAATGGAGTTAGGAATCATTGTGAGGATAGGAGAATGGAGTTATGACTCACTGTGAGGATAAGAGAATGGAGTTAGAAATCATTGTGAGGGTAGGAGAATGGAGTTAGGAATCACTGTGAGGGTAGGAGAATGAAGTTTGGAATCATTGTGAGGATAAGAGAATGGAGTTAGGAATCATTGTGAGGATAGGAGAATGGAGTAAGGAATCACTGTGAGGATAGGAGAATGGAGTTAGGAATCATTGTGAGGGTAGGAGAATGGAGTTAGGATTAATTGTGAGGGTAGGAGAATGGAGTTAGGAATCATTGTGAGGATAGGAGAATGGAGTTAGGAGTCACTGTGAGGATAAGAGAATGGAGTTAGAAATCATTGTGAGGGTAGGAGAATGGAGTTAGGAATCATTGTGAGGATAGGAGAATTGAGTTAGGAATCATTGTGAGGATAGGAGAATGGAGTAAGGAATCACTGTGAGGATAGGAGAATGGAGTTAGGAATCATTGTGAGGGTAGGAGAATGGAGTTAGGATTAATTGTGAGGGTAGGAGAATGGAGTTAGGAATCATTGTGAGGATACGAGAATGGAGTTAGGAGTCACTGTGAGGATAAGAGAATGGAGTTAGAAATCATTGTGAGGGTAGGAGAATGGAGTTAGGAATCATTGTGAGGATAGGAGAATGGAGTAAGGAATCACTGTGAGGATAGGAGAATGGAGTTAGGAATCATTGTGAGGGTAGGAGAATGGAGTTAGGATTAATTGTGAGGGTAGGAGAATGGAGTTAGGAATCATTGTGAGGATAGGAGAATGGAGTTAGGAGTCACTGTGAGGATAAGAGAATGGAGTTAGAAATCATTGTGAGGGTAGGAGAATGGAGTTAGGAATCATAGTGAGGATAGGAGAATGGAGTTAGGAATCAATGTGAGGGTAGGAGAATGGAGTTATGAATCACTGTGAGGATAGGAGAATGGAGTGAGGAATCATTGTGAGGGTATGAGAATGGAGTAAGGAATCACTATGAGGATAGGAGAATAGAGTTAGGAATCAATGTGAGGATAGGAGAATGGAGTTAGGAATCTTTCTGAGAATAAGAGAATGGAGTTGGGAATCACTGTGAGGATAGGAGAATGGAATTAGGAATCATTGTGAGGGTAGGAGAATGGAGTTAGGAATCACTGTGAGGACAGGAGAATGGAGTTAGGAATCACTGTGAGGACAGGAGAATGGAGTTAGGAATCACTGTGAGGACAGGAGAATGGAGTTAGGAATCACTGTGAGGATAGGAGAATGGAGTTATGAATCACTGTGAGGGTAGGAGAATGGAGTTAGGAATCATTGTGAGGGTAGGAGAATAGAGTTAGGAATCATTGTGAGGGTATGAGAATGAAGTTATGAATCATTGTGAGGATAGGAGAATGGAGTGAGGAATCATTGTGAGGGTATGAGAATGGAGTAAGGAATCACTATGAGGATAGGAGAATAGAGTTAGGAATCAATGTGAGGATAGGAGAATGGAGTTAGGAATCATTGTGAGAATAAGAGAATGGAGTTGGGAATCACTGTGAGGGTAGGAAAATAGAGTGAGGAATCATTGTGAGGGTATGAGAATGGAGTAAGGAATCACTATGAGGATAGGAGAATGGAGTTAGGAATCATTGTGAAAATAAGAGAATGGAGTTAGGAATCATTGTGAGGGTAGGAGAATAGAGTTATGAATCATTGTGCGGGTAGGAGAATAGAGTTATGAATCACTGTGCGGGAAGGAGAATGGAGTTAAGAATCACTGTGAGGACAGGAGAATGGAGTTAGGAATCATTGTGAGGATAGGAGAATACAGTTAGGAATCATTGTGAGGGTAGGAGAATGGTGTTAGGAATCACTGTGAGGGTAGGAGAATGGAGTTTGGAATCATTGTGAGGGTAGGAGAATGGAGTTAGGAATCACTGTGAGGGTAGGAGAATGGAGTTAGGAATCATTGTGAGGATAGGAGAATGGAGTTAGGAATCATTGTTAGGATAGGAGAATGGAGTTAGGAATCATTGTGAGGGTAGGAGAATGGAGTTAGGATTCATTGTGAGGGTAGAAGAATGGAGTTAGGAATCATTGTGAGGGTAGGAGAATGAAGTTTGGAATCATTGTGAGGATAAGAGAATGGAGTTAGGAATCATTGTGAGGATAGGAGAATGGAGTTAGGAATCATTGTGAGGATAGGAGAATGGAGTTAGGATTCATTGTGAGGGTAGGAGAATGGAGTTAGGAATCATTCTGAGGATAGGAGAATGGAGTTAGGAGTCACTGTGAGGATAAGAGAATGGAGTTAGAAATCATTGTGAGGGTAGGAGAATGGAGTTAGGAATCATTGTGAGGATAGGAGAATGGAGTTAGGAATCACTCTGAGGGTAGGAGAATGGAGTTATAAATCACTGTGAGGATAGGAGAATGGAGTGAGGAATCATTGTGAGGGTATGAGAATGGAGTTAGGAATCATTGTGAGAATAAGAGAATGGAGTTGGGAATCACTGTGAGGGTAGGAGAATGGAGTTAGGAATCATAGTGAGAATAAGAGAATGGAGTTAGGAATCATTGTGAGGATAGGAGAATGGAGTTAGGAATCATTGTGAGGGTAGGAGAATGGAGTTAGGAATCACTGTGAGGATAGAAGAATGGAGTTAGGAATCATTGTGAGGGTAGGAGAATGAAGTTATGAATCATTGTGAGGATAGGAGAATAGCACGGATGGGATCCAGGACTCAGGCAGACCTAGACAGATGGTGGTGGTAGGGGATTCTATTATTAGGAAGACAGACAGGGTAATCTGTCGCCAAGATCGCCACAATCGTACAGTTTGCTGTCTCCCGGGAGCTCGGGTTCGACATGTGGCTGATCGGGTTGATAGATTGTTGGGAGGGGCTGGGCATGACCCGGCTGTCATGGTACATGTTGGTACTAATGACAAAGTCAGTGGAAAATGGAGGTCCGTTAAGAATGATTTCAGGGACCTAGGATATAAGCTTAAGCAGAGGACCTCTAAGGTAGTATTTTCTGAAATTCTACCTGTGCCACGCGCTACATTAGAAAGGCAACGGGAGATTAGGGAGTTAAATGCGTGGATAAAGACTTGGTGTAAGCAGGAGGGGTTTGGGTTCCTAGAGCACTGGTCAGTCTTTTCCCTTGGGAGCAATCTTTATAGTAGTGATGGATTGCACCTTAGTGGAAGGGGGGCCACGGTGCTGGGTGATAGGATGGTTAGAAGGCTGGAGGAGACTTTAAACTAGAAAGGGGGGGGGGAGGGAGCTGCAACACAGGCTGGGGAAGATAGTATAATTGAGGGAATGGGATTAGAGAAGGGTCATGGGGGTGGAGAGGGGGAATGGGCTAGTTCAGCTAATAGGGAGTTGCCATTGTTACAGCCTGATAAAAGACAAATACATCTGAAAAAGAATGAAATCTTTAAGAATGGCAAAAAGATAAAATGTATGCATGCAAATGCTCGCAGTCTGGCTGGTAAGATGGGGGAACTAGAAATGATTGCAGTACATGAGCAGTATGATCTGATTGGAGTGTCTGAAACCTGGTTAGATGATACGTATGACTTGGCAGTCAATCTAGAGGGTTATTCACTTTTTAGGAGGGACAGGGTTAATAAAAGGGGAGGAGGGGTATGCCTATATGTAAAGCAGGCCTTAAAACCTAGTTTAAGGGAAGATATAAATGAAGGGTCCAATGAAAAGGTAGAGGCCTTGTGGGTTGAAATACACACTGGGGGCACACATAATAAAAAGATATTGGTGGGGGTTTGCTACAAGCCACCTAATGTTGGGGAGTTGGAGGAAGCCCAGCTTTTACTGCAAATGGAAAAGGCTGCTAGGTCAGCAAAGGTAATTATAATGGGAGATTTCAACTACCCTGAAATTGACTGGAGCAATATGACTTCAGGCACAACAAAGGGAAATATTTTTCTAAGTATGATAAATGATAATTTTATGTCCCAACTAGTAGAGGAGCCAACTAGAAAAGAGGCCTTGCTTGACCTAGTGCTCTCAAACGATTCTGACATTGTAAACAATGTGCAGGTAAGGGAACATTTGGGCAGCAGTGACCATAATATTGTATCCTTTGAAGTTTGTTATGAGAAACCCAATAGCAAGAGTTTAACCAAAACATTCAATTTCAAAAAGGCTAATTTTACAAAGTTAAAAGAAGCTTTAAAGGATATCCAGTGGGATGTAATTTTCAAAGATAAAAATGCACAAGAGTCATGGAATGTATTTAAAATGCTCTTGGGCAAATATACACGTCAATATATACCATTGGGGAATAAGCACAAGAGAAGTAAAGCAAAACCAATGTGGATTAATAATGTGGTTAGCAGGGAAATGAGAAATAAAAAGCAGGCTTTTAAGGTGTTTAAGTCAAATGGGTCAGATGCATCATTTAAAAAATATAAAGAATGTAATAAAATCTGCAAACAAGCAATTAAGCTAGCTAAAATAGAAAATGAGCGAAACATTGCAAACGAGAGCAAGAAAAACCCTAAACAATTCTACAAGTATATTAACAACAAAAAAGTTAAGGTTGATATTGGTCCTCTTAGGACTGAAACAGGTGAATTGATTAGTGAGGATAAAGCTATGGCTGAGACCCTAAATACGTTCTTTGCTTCAGTATATACAAAGGAAGCAGAAATGACAAGCTATGGGCAAACAGACAAAACCATGGAATTTCCTCCAACATCTACATGGCTTACTGAGGACAAGGTCCAAAAGAGACTGGAAAGGGTTATAGTGAATAAAGCGCCTGGACCGGATGGTATACACCCAAGGGTACTTAAGGAACTTAGTTCAGTAATAGCAAAACCATTATACTTAATATTTATTGATTCGCTTTCATCAGGCATAGTGCCCTGTGATTGGAGGAAAGCTGATGTAGTTCCATTGTTTAAAAAGGGAGCAAGATCCAAACCAGGAAATTATAGACCTGTGAGCTTGACTTCCATAGTGGGTAAGATACTAGAAGGGTTATTAACTGATAGTATTCAGAACTATGTGAAGACAAACAATATCATTAGTAGGAATCAGCATGGTTTCATGAAGAACAGATCATGTCAGACTAATTTACTTGCATTTTATGAAAGAGTGAGTAGTAATTTGGACAGGGGAATTGCTGTTGATGTAGTATACTTGGATTTTGCAAAAGCCTTTGACACAGTGCCTCACAACAGGTTACTGCATAAATTAAAAGGCTTCGGTTTGGGTGGTGGTATCTGTACATGGATTGAGAACTGGTTAAATGATAGATGGCAGAGAGTTGTTGTAAATGGAACTTTTTCAAATTGGTCTAGGGTTATAAGTGGGGTACCGCAGGGTTCAGTCCTGGGCCCAATGCTTTTTAATTTGTTTATTAATGATCTAGAAGTGGGAATTGAAAGTAGCATCTCAATCTTTGCTGATGACACTAAGCTATGTAAGGAAATACATACAGAGCTCGATGTTTTTTCCCTACAGAAGGATTTAGATAAACTAAGTGAATGGGCAGAAAAGTGGCAGATGTCATTTAATGTAGATAAATGTAAGGTTATGCATTTGGGTTGTAGAAACAAACTTGCTACATATACTCTAAATGGGAAACAACTTGGGAAATCCTCATTAGAGAAAGATTTAGGTGTACTGATAGACAATAGACTTCACAGCAGTGTGCAGAGTCACTCAGCTGCTGCAAGAGCAAATAGAGTGATTAGGCCTCATCTAGAATATGGAGTACAATTTTGGGCGCCTGTTCTAAAAAAAGACATTACTGAACTGGAAAAGGTTCAGAGACGTGCAACAAAACTGATAAAGGGATTGGAGGATCTGAGTTACAAAGAGAGACTAGCCAAACTGGGTTTGTTTACATTAGAAAACAGACGTCTAAGGGGTGATATGATTACCATTTACAAATACATTCAAGGCCAATACAAAGAACTATCCAATGAATTATTTATGCAAAGAGCTGAGCTAAGAACAAGAGGACATCCATTAAGACTTGAGGAAAGGCGCTTTCGACTAAAACACAGGCAGGGATTCTTTACAGTAAGGGCGGTAAGGCTATGGAATTCTTTGCCTCGGGATGCTGTGCTTGCAGATAATGTAACTGCATTCAAAAAAGCAATGGATGCCTATCTAGCACAGAACAATATTGACAGTTATGACAGATGGCTTCAAAGCAAATAGGATATTGAGCCGGGGAACTATTTGACACACTCACACACACACCTACATTGGAAATTGCTCCAGAGTACTTTTTTGTTGCCTTCCTCTGGATCAACAGGGGTGTTATTGGCATGGGCTGGACTTGATGGACGCATGTCTTTTTTCAGCCTTATCTACTATGTTACTATGTTACTATGTTACTATGTAGAGTGAGGAATCATTGTGAGGGTATGAGAATGGAGTAAGGAATCACTATGAGGATAGGAGAATAGAGTTAGGAATCAATGTGAGGATAGGAGAATGCAGTTAGGAATCATTGTGAGAATAAGAGAATGGAGTTGGGAATCACTGTGAGGGTAGGAGAATGGAGTTAGGAATCATTGTGAGGGTAGGAGAATAGTGTTATGAATCATTGTGCGGGTAGGAGAATGGAGTTAAGAATCACTGTGAGGACAGGAGAATGGAGTTAGGAATCACTGTGAGGATAGGAGAATAGAGTTAGGAATCATTGTGAGGATAGGAGAATAGAGTTAGGAATCATTGTGAGGATAGGAGAATACAGTTAGGAATCATTGTGAGGGTAGGAGAATGGAGTAAGGAATCACTGTGAGGGTAGGAGAATGGAGTTAGGAATTCATGTGAGGATAGGAGAATGGAGTAAGGAATCACTGTGAGGGTAGGAGAATGGAGTTAGGAATCAATGTGAGGGTAGGAGAATGGAGTTAGGAAGCAATGTGAGAACAGGAAAATGGAGTTAGGAATCATTGTGAGGATAGGAGAATGGAGTTAGGAATCACTGTGAGGGTAGGAGAATGGATTTAGGAATCATTGTGAGGGTAGGAGAATGGAGTTAGGAATCATTGTGAGGGTAGGAGAATGGAGTTAGGAATCACTGTGAGGATAGGAGAATAGAGTTAGGAATCAATGTGAGGATAGGAGAATGGAGTAAGGAATCACTGTGAGGGTAGGAGAATGGAGTTAGGAATCAATGTGAGGACAGGAAAATGGAGTAAGGAATCACTGTGAGGGTAGGAGAATGGAGTTAGGAATCATTGTGAGGGTAGGAGAATGGAGTTAGGAGTCACTGTGAGGATAGAAGAATATAGTTAGGAATCATTGTGAGGGTAGGAGAATAGAGTTAGGAGTCACAGTGAGGGTAGGAGAATAGAGTTAGGAATCAATGTGAGGGTAGGAGAATGGAGTTAGGAATCATTGTGAGGGTAGGGGAATGGAGTTATGAATCATTGTGAGGGTAGGGGAATGGAGTTATGAATCACTGTGAGGGTAGGGGAATGGAGTTATGAATCATTGTGAGGATAGGAGAATGGAGTTATGAATCATTGTGAGGGTAGGGGAATGGAGTTATGAATCTTTGTGAGGATAGGAGAATACAGTTAGGAATCATTGCGAGGGTAGGAGAATGGAGTTTGGAATCACTGTGAGGGTAGGAGAATTGCATTAGGAATCACTGTGAGGGTAGGAGAATGGAGTTAGGAATCACTGTGAGGATAGGAGAATTGCATTAGGAATCACTGTGAGGATAGGAGAATGGAGTTAGGAATCATTGTGAGGATAGGAGAATGGAGTAAGGAATCACTGTGAGGGTAGGAGAATAGAAATAGGAATCACTGTGAGGGTAGGAGAATATAGTTAGGAATCATTGTGAGGGTAGGAGAATGGAGTTAGGAATCATTGTGAGGGTAGGAGAATAGAGTTAAGAATCATTGTGCGGGTAGGAGAATAGAGTTATGAATCACTGTGCGGGTAGGAGAATGGAGTTAGGAATCACTGTGAGGACAGGAGAATGGAGTTAGGAATCACTGTGAGGATAGGAGAATAGAGTTAGGAATCATTGTGAGGATAGGAGAATACAGTTAGGAATCAGTGTGAGGGTAGGAGAATGGTGTTAGGAATCACTGTGAGGGTAGGAGAATGGAGTTTGGAATCATTGTGAGGATAGGAGAATGGAGTTAGGAATCATTGTGAGGATAGGAGAATGGAGTTAGGATTCATTGTGAGGGTAGGAGAATGGAGTTAGGAATCATTGTGAGGGTAGGAGAATGAAGTTTGGAATCATTGTGAGGATAAGAGAATGGAGTTAGGAATCATTGTGAGGATAGGAGAATGGAGTTAGGAATCATTGTGAGGATAGGAGAATGGAGTTAGGATTCATTGTGAGGGTAGGAGAATGGAGTTAGAAATCATTCTGAGGATAGAAGAATTGAGTTAGGAGTCACTGTGAGGGTAGGAGAATGGAGTTATGAATCACTGTGAGGATAGGAGAATGGAGTGAGGAATCATTGTGAGGGTATGAGAATGGAGTTAGGAATCATTGTGAGAATAAGAGAATGGAGTTGGGAATCACTGTGAGGGTAGGAGAATGGAGTTAGGAATCATAGTGAGAATAAGAGAATGGAGTTAGGAATCACTGTGAGGATAGAAGAATGGAGTTAGGAATCATTGTGAGGGTAGGAGAATGGAGTTAGGAATCATTGTGAGGGTAGGAGAATGAAGTTATGAATCATTGTGAGGATAGGAGAATAGAGTTAGGAATCAATGTGAGGATAGGAGAATGCAGTTAGGAATCATTGTGAGAATAAGAGAATGGAGTTGGGAATCACTGTGAGGGTAGGAGAATGGAGTTAGGAATCATTGTGAGGGTAGGAGAATAGTGTTATGAATCATTGTGCGGGTAGGAGAATGGAGTTAGGAATCACTGTGAGGACAGGAGAATGGAGTTAGGAATGACTGTGAGGACAGGAGAATGGAGTTAGGAATCATTGTGAGGATAGGAGAATAGAGTTAGGAATCATTGTGAGGATAGGAGAATACAGTTAGGAATCATTGTGAGGGTAGGAGAATGGAGTAAGGAATCAATGTGAGGGTAGGAGAATGGAGTTAGGAATTCATGTGAGGATAGGAGAATGGAGTAAGGAATCACTGTGAGGGTAGGAGAATGGAGTTAGGAATCAATGTGAGGGTAGGAGAATGGAGTTAGGAAGCAATGTGAGAACAGGAAAATGGAGTTAGGAATCATTGTGAGGATAGGAGAATGGAGTTAGGAATCACTGTGAGGGTAGGAGAATGGATTTAGGAATCATTGTGAGGGTAGGAGAATGGAGTTAGGAATCATTGTGAGGGTAGGAGAATGGAGTTAGGAATCACTGTGAGGATAGGAGAATAGAGTTAGGAATCAATGTGAGGATAGGAGAATGGAGTTACGAATCACTGTGAGGGTAGGAGAATGGAGTTAGGAATCAATGTGAGGATAGGAGAATGGAGTAAGGAATCACTGTGAGGGTAGGAGAATGGAGTTAGGAATCAATGTGAGGACAGGAAAATGGAGTAAGGAATCACTGTGAGGGTAGGAGAATGGAGTTAGGAGTCACTGTGAGGATAGAAGAATATAGTTAGGAATCATTGTGAGGGTAGGAGAATAGAGTTAGGAATCATTGTGAGGGTAGGGGAATGGAGTTATGAATCATTGTGAGGGTAGGGGAATAGAGTTATGAATCACTGTGAGGGTAGGGGAATGGAGTTATGAATCATTGTGAGGGTAGGGGAATGGAGTTATGAATCATTGTGAGGATAGGAGAATGGAGTTATGAATCATTGTGAGGGTAGGGGAATGGAGTTATGAATCTTTGTGAGGATAGGAGAATACAGTTAGGAATCATTGCGAGGGTAGGAGAATGGAGTTTGGAATCACTGTGAGGGTAAGAGAATGGAGTTAGCAATCACTGTGAGGATAGGAGAATTGCATTAGGAATCACTTTGAGGATAGGAGAATGGATTTAGGAGTCATTGTGAGGATAGGAGAATGGAGTAAGGAATCACTGTGAGGGTAGGAGAATAGAAATAGGAATCACTGTGAGGGTAGGAGAATATAGTTAGGAATCATTGTGAGGGTAGGAGAATGGAGTTATGAATCATTGTGAGGGTAGGGGAATGGAGTTTTGAATCATTGTGAGGATAGGAGAATAGAGTTAGGAATCATTGTGAAGGTAGGAGAATGGAGTTTGGAATCACTATGAGGGTAGGAGAATGGAGTTAGGAATCACTGTGAGGGTAGGAGAATTGCATTAGGAATCACTGTGAGGGTAGGAGAATGGAGTTGGGAATCATTGTGAGGATAGGAGAATGGAGTTAGGAATCACTGTGAGGGTAGAAGAATGGAGTTAGGAATCATTGTGAGGGTATGAGAATGGAGTTAGGAATCATTGTGAGGGTAGGAGAATGGAGTTTGGAATCACTGTGCGGGTAGGAGAATTGCATTAGGAATCACTGTGAGGGTAGGAGAATGGAGTTAGGAATCATTGTGAGGGTAGGAGAATAGAGATATGAATCACTGTGAAAGTAGGAGAATAGAGTTAGGAATCATTGTGAGAATAAGAGAATGGAGTTGTGAATCACTGTGAGGGTAGGAGAATGGAGTTAGGAATCATTGTGAGGGTAGGAGAATAAAGTTAGGAATCATTTTGAGGATAGGAGAATAGAGTTAGGAATCACTGTGAGGACAGGAGAATGGAGGTAGGAATCATTGTGAGGGTAGGAGAATGGAGTTAGAAATCATTGTGAGGGTAGGTGAATGGAGTTAGGAATCACTCTGAGGGTAGGAGAATAGAGTTAGGAATCACTGTGAGGACAGGAGAATGGAGTTAGGAATCATTGTGAGGACAGGAGAATGGAGTTAGGAATCACTGTGAGGGTAGGAGAATGGAGTAAGGAATCATTGTGAGGATAGGAGAATGGAGTTAGGAATCACTGTGAGGGTAGGAGAATGGAGTTAGGAATCATTGTAAGGGTAGGAGAATGGAGTTATGAATCATTGTGAGGGTAGGAGAATTGCATTAGGAATCACTGTTAGGGTAGGAGAATTGCATTAGGAATCATTGTGAGGGTAGGAGAATGGAGTTATGAATCATTGTGAGGGTAGGAGAATGGAGTTAGGAATCACTGTGAGGATAGGAGAATAGAATTAGGAATCACTGTGAGGATAGGAGAATATAGTTAGGAATCATTGTGAGGGTAGGAGAATGGAGTTATGAATCATTGTGAGGGTAGGAGAATGGTGTTAGGTATCATTGTGAGGGTAGGAGAATGGAGTTAGGAATCATTGTGAGGGTAGGGGTATGGAGTTATGAATCATTGTGAGGATAGGAGAATGGAGTTAGGAATCACTGTGAGGGTAGGAGAATGGAGTTAGGAATCATTGTGAGTGTGGGAGAATGGAGTCTGGAATCACTGTGCGGGTAGGAGAATGGAGTAAGGAATCACTGTGAGGGTAGGAGAATGGAGTTAGGAATCATTGTGAGGGTAGGAGAATGGAGTTAGGAATCACTGTGAGGGTAAGAGAATGGAGTTAGGAATCACTGTGAGGATAAGAGAATGGAGTTAGGAATCATTGTGAGGGTAGGAGAATGGAGTTAGGAATTAATGTGAGGGTAGGAGAATTGCATTAGGAATCACTGTGAGGGTAGGAGAATGGAGTTAGGAATCAGTGTGAGGGTAGAAGAATGGAGTTATGAATCACTGTGAGGGTAGGAGAATGGAGTTAGGAATAATTGTGAGGATAGGGGAATGGAGTTAGGAATCAGTGTGAGGGTAGAAGAATGGAGTTATGAATCACTGTGAGGGTAGGAGAATGGAGTTAGGAATAATTGTGAGGATAAGAGAATGGAGTTAGGAATCATTGTGAGGGTAGGAGAATGGAGTTAGGAATTAATGTGAGGGTAGGAGAATGGAGTTAGGAATCACTGTGAGGGTAGGAGAATGGAGTTAGGATTCATTGTGAGGGTAGGAGAATGGAGTTAGGAATCACTGTGAGGATAGGAGAATTGCATTAGGAATCAATGTGAGGGTAGGAGAATGGAGTTAGGAATCAGTGTGAGGTTAGGAGAATGGCGTTAGGAATCACTGTGAGGGTAAGAGAATGGAGTTAGGAATCACTGTGAGGATAGGAGAATGGAGTTAGGAATCATTGTGAGGGTAGGAGAATGGAGTTAGGAATCAGTGTGAGGGTAGGAGAATGGCGTTAGGAATCACTGTGAGGGTAGGAGAATGGAGTTAGGAATCATTGTGAGGGTAGGGGAATGGAGTTATGAATCATTGTGAGGGTAGGAGAATGGAGTTAGGAATAATTGTGAGGATAGGAGAATGGAGTTAGGAATCAGTGTGAGGGTAGAAGAATGGAGTTATGAATCACTGTGAGGGTAGGAGAATGGAGTTAGGAATAATTGTGAGGATAAGAGAATGGAGTTAGGAATCATTGTGAGGGTAGGAGAATGGAGTTAGGAATTAATGTGAGGGTAGGAGAATGGAGTTAGGAATCACTGTGAGGGTAGGAGAATGGAGTTAGGATTCATTGTGAGGGTAGGAGAATGGAGTTAGGAATCACTGTGAGGATAGGAGAATTGCATTAGGAATCAATGTGAGGGTAGGAGAATGGAGTTAGGAATCAGTGTGAGGTTAGGAGAATGGCGTTAGGAATCACTGTGAGGGTAAGAGAATGGAGTTAGGAATCACTGTGAGGGTAGGAGAATGGAGTTAGGAATCACTGTGAGGGTAGGAGAATGGAGTTAGGAATCATTGTGAGGGTAGGAGAATGGAGTTATGAATCATTGTGAGGGTAGGAGAATGGAGTTAGGAATCATTGTGAGGGTAGGAGAATGGAGTTATGAATCATTGTGAGGGTAGGAGAATGTAGTTATGAATCATTGAGAGGGTAGGAGAATTGCATTAGGAATCACTGTGGGTTAAGGATGAAATTCTGATCATAATAGAGGAAGAGACCCAGGAACAATATAACCTGACCTTCTGGATTTCCTCCTGATAATGGAGGAATGGAAAGTTCAGCAGATGGTGGACTGTCAGCGTTTCTAGACCGATACACTTTCCTCCCATTACTGCAAAAAAGAGACAAACAGGTTATTTTCAGAAAGTCTGTGCCAGATCAATGACAAATTACCTGTGCTACCTGCTCATACATTAGATCAGCAGGGCAACGGGATAGTCTAATGCTCTACTGGTCACGTATTATTATTATAGCTATAACATATTCAGCAGTGCTGTACAACAGGGAAGAGACATTAAACAAATGGATCATGGAAAAGAAAAGGATCAGAGGGCCCCCTACTGGGGAGATCTTAGTCTAGTGTAAGGTAGGTGGGACACAGAAGGAGTAAGTGCTATGGGGTATGACTCCTGTCACATGAACTGATCGGTGGGTGGTACAAAGAATAGCTTTTTTAGTGCATTGGGTCCAGTCAAGTAGCGGGTCTGTTTGAGAGGAGAAGACATTGGAACACCAAGGTGGTGATGGGTTTGTAGGTGGGAGAGGGATCTTAGAGGTGAATGAGAGAGAGCAATGGACAGGCTGTAGGTCTGGCCTTGCTCATAGTGATTAAGGATGTAGATGATGGACTTCCCTGAAGAGGTGAGTTTTCAGTGAGTGTCTGAAGATCTGATGGAACTGGGGAGGGATGTAGGCAGCACATTTCAGAGTACTAACAAAATTGGTGCTGTCTGCTTTTATTCGACTTCCGCCTAAAAAAACTCGTAAAATCTCAAAATCCAAGGAAATATGCGTACATCTGACGGCAGAAAGATCAAGTTCAGTGTTGGATGTGTTCCTCACGTTATCAAAATCCGACATAGCGTGTCCCACTTCAACATTTTAATCCCCCACCTTTCAAAAATTCGACTTACAGTGCTTTCTTTCACCATTTTAATTTGACAAATAATGTTCACATTCAAATTTTAACCCTTCCCCATTAAAATTCGACTTAGAGTGCTCCCATGACCCTCTTTCTCCATTTTAATTTGAATAATATTGCTCCCATTCAACACTGTTTATGCTCCAATTTTACTGCAAAATACAGACTTTTTACGTGTCACAGTGATCCCTGTGCAGGAATGTATATCTAATGTGCCATGCTAAGTGTGAAAGACCTCTCACTCCTACATTTCATGTCTAATGCTACAGTAAGAAGTGATACTAACCCATCCCTTACTTTTGTGAGGAAGGTTACTGAATAAGTGTTACCCAATTTACATAACTATAAGTGAAACTATTATTATTACACCAGTTATATGGGACATAAAGCAGTCTATATACACTATTATTACACCAGTTATATGGGATAAACGGCAGTCTATATGCGCTATTATTACACCAGTTATATGGGACATACGGCAGTCTATATGTGCTATTATTATACCAGTTATATGTAACATACGGCAGTCTATTTGCGATATTATTACACTAGTTAAATGGAATATACAGCAGTCTATATGCACTATTATTACACCAGTTATATATAACATACGGCAGTCTATATGCACTATTATTACACCAGTTATATGGAACATACAGCAGTCTATATGCACTATTATTACACAAGTTATATGGGACATAGAGCAGTCTAAATGCACTATTATGATACCAGTTATATGGAACGTACAGCAGTCTATTTGAAATATTATTACACCATGTATATGGAACATATGGCAGTATATATGCACTATTGTTACACTAGTTATATATAACATACAGCAGTCTATATACACTATTATTACACCAGTTATATATAACATACGGCAGTCTATATACACTATTATTACACCAGTTATAAGGAACATACGGCAGTCTATATACACTATTATTACACCAGTTATATGGGACATACGCCAGTCTACATGCACTATTATTACACCAGTTATATGGAACATACGGCAGTCTATATACACTATTATTACACCAGTTATATGGGACATACGCCAGTCTACATGCACTATTATTACACCAGTTATATGGAACATACGGCAGTCTATATACACTATTATTACACCAGTTATATGGGACATACGCCAGTCTACATGCACTATTATTACAACAGTTATATGGAACATACGGCAGTCTACATGCACTATTATTACACCAGTTACATGGAACATACAGCAGTCTACATGCACTATTATTACACCAGTTATATGGAGTCTATATGCACTATTATTACACCAGTTATATGGATCATACAGCAGTCTATATGCACTATTATTACACCAGTTATATGGAACATACAGCAGTCTATATGCACTATTATTACACCAGTTATATGGAACATACAGCAGTCTATATGCACTATTATTACACCAGTTATATGGGACATACAGCAGTCTATATGAACTATTATTACACCAGTTATATATAACATACGGCAGTCTATATGCAATATTATTACACCAGTTATATGGGACATACAGCAGTCTATATGCACTATTATTACACCACTTATATGGAACATACGGCAGTCTATATGCACTATTATTACACCAGTTATATGGAACATACAGCAGTCTATTTGCGCTATTATTACACCAATTATATGGAACATACAGCAGTCTATATGCGCTATTATTACACCAGTTATATGGAACATACAGCAGTCTATTTGTATTATTACACCAGTTACATGGAACGTACGGCAGTCTATATGCACTATTATTACACCAGTTACATGGAACATACAGCAGTCTACATGCACTATTATTACACCAGTTATATATAACATACGGCAGTCTATATGCACTATTATTACACCAGTTACATGGAACATACAGCAGTCTATTTGTATTATTACACCAGTTACATGGAACGTACGGCAGTCTATATGCACTATTATTACACCAGTTACATGGAACATACAGCAGTCTACATGCACTATTATTACACCAGTTATATATAACATACGGCAGTCTATATGCACTATTATTACACCAGTTATATATAACATACAGCAGTCTATATGCACTATTATTACACCAGTTATATATAACATACGGCAGTCTATATGCACTATTATTACACCAGTTATATATAACATACAGCAGTCTATATGCACTATTATTACACCAGTTATATGGGACATACAGCAGTCTACATGCACTATTATTACACCAGTTATATGGAACATACAGCAGTCTATATGCACTATTATTACACCAGTTATATATAACATACGGCAGTCTACATGCACTATTATTACACCAGTTACATGGAAAGTACGGCAGTCTATATGCACTATTATTACACCAGTTATATGGAACATACAGCAGTCTATATGCACTATTATTACACCAGTTATATGGAACATACAGCAGTCTATATACACTATTATTACACCAATTACATGGAACATACAGCAGTCTATATGCGCTATTATTACACCAGTTACATGGAACATACAGCAGTCTATATGCACTATTATTACACCAATTACATGGAACATACAGCAGTCTATATGCACTATTATTACACCAGTTACATGGAACATACAGCAGTCTACATGCACTATTATTACACCAGTTACATGGAACGTACAGCAGTCTACATGCACTATTATTACACCAGATATATGGAACATACGGCAGTCTACATGCACTATTATTACACCAGTTACATGGAACGTACGGCAGTCTACATGCACTATTATTACACCAGTTACATGGAACATACAGCAGTCTATATGCACTATTATTACACCAGTTATATGGAACATACAACAGTCTATATGCACTATTATTACACCAGTTACATGGAACATACAGCAGTCTATATGCACTATTATTACACCAGTTACATGGAACGTATGGCAGTCTACATGCACTATTATTACACCAGTTATATGGAACATACAGCAGTCTACATGCACTATTATTACACCAGTTATATGGAGTCTATATGCACTATTATTACACCAGTTATATGGCTCATACAGCAGTCTATATGCACTATTATTACACCAGTTATATGGAACATACAGCAGTCTATATGCACTATTATTACACCAGTTATATGGAACATACAGCAGTCTATATGCACTATTATTACACCAGTTACATGGAAAGTATGGCAGTCTACATGCACTATTATTACACCAGTTATATGGAACATACAGCAGTCTATATGCACTATTATTACACCAGTTACATGGAACATACAGCAGTCTATATGCACTATTATTACACCAGTTATATGGAACATACAGCAGTCTACATGCACTATTATTACACCAGTTATATGGAGTCTATATGCACTATTATTACACCAGTTATATGGATCATACAGCAGTCTATATGCACTATTATTACACCAGTTATATGGAACATACAGCAGTCTATATACACTATTATTACACCAGTTACATGGAACATACAGCAGTCTATATGCACTATTATTACACCAGTTACATGGAACGTATGGCAGTCTACATGCACTATTATTACACCAGTTATATGGAACATACAGCAGTCTATATGCACTATTATTACACCAGTTACATGGAACATACAGCAGTCTATATGCACTATTATTACACCAGTTACATGGAACATACAGCAGTCTATATGCACTATTATTACACAAGTTACATGGAACATACAGCAGTCTGTATGCACTATTATTACACCAGTTATATGGAACATACAGCAGTCTATATGCACTATTATTACACCAGTTATATGGAACATACAGCAGTCTATATGCACTATTATTACACCAGTTATATGGAACATACAGCAGTCTATATGCACTATTATTACACCAGTTATATATAACATACAGCAGTCTATATGCACTATTATTACACCAGTTATATGGAACATACAGCAGTCTGTATGCACTTTTATTACACCAGTTACATGGAACATACAGCAGTCTATATGCACTATTATTACACCAGTTATATATAACATACAGCAGTCTACATGCACTATTATTACACCAGTTATATATAACATACAGCAGTCTATATGCACTATTATTATACCAGTTACATGGAACATACAGCAGTCTGTATGCACTTTTATTACACCAGTTACATGGAACATACAGCAGTCTATATGCACTATTATTACACCAGTTACATGGAACGTACAGCAGTCTACATGCACTATTATTACACAAGTTACATGGAACATACAGCAGTATACATGCACTATTATTACACCAGTTACATGGAACGTATGGCAGTCTACATGCACTATTATTACTCTACATATGCAGTAGGGTGTCAGTAGCGATATTTGGAACCGATACACTGTAATTACACTATCAATATGATACACACAATATGATACATACAGTATCCTCCACCCCCTGCATAGACACAGAACTTACCAGTAAAGATCTCTTCCCAGTGCTTGTCCTTCAGAGCAGGGATCCCCAAGGTCTGGATCAGGGGTAGGAGCTGGGAGAATTCCATCAAGATGACCCGTATGTTCTGGATCAGGGGATCCTCCTCGGACAGTAATAGAACCAAGTCCTGGAGTCTGTCCTCCCAACTCTTCAGCTTCTCCTTCATATGTTCAACATTCACCTGCCAGGATGAAGTGACACAAGAACCATATTTACTAAGGACACGCTAAAAACGTCCACAATTCATAAAAAAGTACTGAATTTACACCTGAGCTTGCTGTCCTTCACATTGTTTGTTTAATTACAGCACAAAGTATACAGTAGGAAATTGTGTTCTGTCTTTCCATAAAATAAAACTTACTATCATCTTACTAGACCAATGCACATAGATTTTATTAGGTAATGTGACATATACGGTACACATACATGCTGTGTGTGTGTGTGTGTGTGTGTGTGAAATGTAGACACACTGATAAACACAGACATATGCAGCACACAGGCAGACACATACACACAGTGAGCGGCAGAAACATGCAAAAGACATGCATATGCACACACACACACACACACACAGAGCAGAGATGCACACATGTAACATATGTACACACACGCATGCAACAGAAGTGCAGAGACACATGTGCACAAAAAACATGCTCTCACACACACACACACACAGACAACAGACATAAGCACACACACAACAGGCACACACACACATGCAACAGACAAACACACTCACACCACAGACATTCACACGCAACAGACACGCACACATACAAGCATAGAAGGGACAATGACACAGTGATAGGTGCCCCCCGTGTGTGGAGGTTCTGCCTCTTGCTAGTCCCCCAGATCTGTAGGTTCTGAATGTAGAAGTGGGGGCTGTGTCCACCCTGGGATTAGTGTAGAAGCGTTACAGTGCTGTGTAGGTAACAATCTGTAGGATCTGAGTGTAGAAGTGAGGACTGTGTCCACCCTGGGATTAGTGTAGGAGCGTTACAGTGGTGTGTAGGTAACAATCTGTAGGATCTGAGTGTAGAAGTGGGGGCTGTGTCCACCCTGGGATTAGTGTAGGAGCGTTACAGTGGTGTGTAGGTAACAATCTGTAGGATCTGAATGTAGAAGTGTGGGGCTGTGGCCACCCTGGGATTAGTGTAGGAGCGTTACAGTGCTGTGTAGGTAACAATCTGTAGGATCTGAGTGTAGAAGTGGTGACTGTGATCACCGATCTGAATGTAAAAGTGAGGGCTGTGACCACCCTGGGATTAGTGTAGGAGCGTTACAGTGGTGTGTAGGTAACAATCTGTAGGATCTGAGTGTAGAAGTGAGGACTGTGTCCACCCTGGGATTAATGTAGGATCGTTACAGTGGTGTGTAGGTAACAATCTGTAGGATCTGAGTGTAGAAGTGGGGGCTGTGTCCACCCTGGGATTAGTGTAGAAGCGTTACAGTGCTGTGTAGGTAACAATCTGTAGGATCTGAGTGTAGAAGTGGGGGCTGTGTCCACCCTGGGATTAGTGTAGGAGCGTTACAGTGGTGTGTAGGTAACAATCTGTAGGATCTGAGTGTAGAAGTGGTGACTGTGATCACCGATCTGAATGTAAAAGTGAGGGCTGTGACCACCCTGGGATTAGTGTAGGAGCGTTACAGTGGTGTGTAGGTAACAATCTGTAGGATCTGAGTGTAGAAGTGAGGGCTGTGGCCACCCTGGGATTAGTGTAGGAGTGTTACAGTGCTGTGTAGGTAACAATGTTGTATTACAGTGAATATCTATAGTATTCAGAGAGTTAGAAGACAAATACAGCCCTCTATGGACCAGAGGACATCGCTTCACAATGTGTTACCATTCCCGCCTGGTCCTGAAACTGTGAAATCAATGGTATATGTTATTTCCTTTAGTTTCACTCAGAATTACAGTATTATGTCTCTAAGTGTCCTAATGTAGATTCAGAGCCCCACATTACTGGCCCTGGTACAGTGGAGACACTCTTCTCCCCACAATGTGTGGAGGAAGAAGCCTCTGTTGATTGTGAGGGAGCAGGCCTGAGCCTAGGGGCTGGCGGGGGTATCAGCCGTGGAGAGGGCAGTGCGTCTGTAAGCTGAGGAAAGACCAGGGATCCTGGGCATCCACTGTCCATCTTAAAAAGCCCAAAATGGTCACACAGGACAAAGTTCAGAGTATATAATGCTTTAAAGAGATAATAATACTTTAGTTTATCTCTGAGTCTTCTTTATATATTTTTTTTACATTGCACTAAATTTAATTACATACAGTGTTGTAGTTCAAATGCTATTCAAGCCAAAAGGATCCCGCTCCTGCCCCTTCTGGCCCATCCCATTAGATGTGGAATCCGGTTGTGGGATGGGATGGATGCAGTGAGGGACAATCTTCATTCGGTAAGTATAAGGAAAACACTGCCCCCTTGAGGAAGAAGGTCAGGATTTTCCTTTTGTTTACTGAAGATTGTCCCTCACCGCTCTCCATCCGGACCAGACTGAGAGGAGGAGTGACACAGGGAAAGGGGGTGTATGTCTGTGTTTGTTGTGCATTTGGTCAGTGAGTTTCTTGTTTTCCAAGTGTCTTTTTCATGTTCTCAACTTACTAAATCAGTTCTTTGTATTCCAATCCTCTTTTTCATGTTGTGAGAATGCTCATTCAGTTCTTTGAACTCCAAGCCTCCTTTTCACATCCTGAGCACAAGTACACAGTTTGAAACAGCCTAGTAAGTGCTTCTAAGTCCCTAGGAGACCCACAACAGAAAATATCCAGGGGGATACATGTGTGTATGTATGTATGTATGTATTTATGTGTGTGTCTTTGTCAGGCATTTTTTTTGAGGAGGACATTGATGGCAGGCTAACTCCTTGCATGGCCCTGCCCACTCCTGTCAAATTCATGTCCCTCTGTATCTCCTGGACTGACATGAATATCCGCTCCTTGCTGCCAGTTCCGGGTGTGTTAGGATTTGACACATTTTTTGGTCACATAATGCTTTCTCTTTTTTATATATATAGATAAAATATAACCTCTAATCCACCGCACACAAAGCTCAAAGCATCAGTTTTGTTTAATAAATATGGTCCAAGGATATACCATCTGATCTATTCCTGCCAGAACCGTTACCAGAAAGTCCAAGGATTTAATGGCTGATCAATTAAAGCCGGTGTCAGTACTAAAGTAGTCCAGGATTTATCAGCTGTGCTAATACTGATATACCCCAGGATTTATCAGCTGATCTATTCCAGTAGGAGTTAATACTGATATAACCTGAGGATTTATCAGCTGATCTATTCCAGTAGGAGTTAATACTGATATAACCTGAGGATTTATCAGCTGATCTATTCCAGTAGGAGTTAATACTGATATAACCTGAGGATTTATCAGCTGATCTATTCCAGTAGGAGTTAATACTGATATAACCTGAGGATTTATCAGCTGATCTATTCCAGTAGGAGTTAATACTGATATAACCTGAGGATTTATCAGCTGATCTATTCCAGTAGGAGTTAATACTGATATAGCCCCACGGTTTATCAGCTGATCTATTTGAGCCGGAGTTAATACTGATATAACTCCACAGTTTATCAACTGATCTATTCCAGTAGGAGTTAATAGTGATGTAGCCCCAGGATTTATCAGCTGATCTGTTCCAACCGGAGTTAATACTGATATAACTCCACGGTTTATCAACTGATCTATTCCAGTAGGAGTTAATAGTGATGTAGCCCCAGGATTTATCAGCTGATCTATTCCAGCCAGATCTAATACTGATATAACCCCAGGATTTATTAGTTCATCTATTACAGCCAGATCTATTATTATAGTAGCCCCAGGATTTGTCAGCTGATCTATTAGAGCCAGAGTTAATACTAATGTAGCCTAAGGATTTATCAGCTGATCAATTCCAGGCGGAGAAAATAATAATGTATGCCAAGGATTTATTGGCTAACCAGTCCCAGCCGGAGCTTATATTAACATAGCCTGAGGATTTACCAGCTGATCTACTTCAGCTGATGCTAGTACTAACATAGCCCAAGGATTTATCAGCTAGTGTATTACAGACAGAGCTCATATTAACATAGTCCAAGGATTTATCACCTAATCTATTTGAACTGCAGCAAATTCTAATGTGGTCTAAGGATTTATCAGCTGATCAATTCCAGCCGGCACAAATAATAATGTATGCCAAGGATTTTCTTAGCTAGCCAGTCCCAGATTGAGCTTATATTAACATAGCCAGAGGATTTACCAGATGATCTATTTCAGCTGAATCTAGTACTAACATAGCCCGAGGATTTACCAGCTGATCTATTTCAGCTGAAGCTAGTACTAACATAGCCCAAGATTTTATCATCTGATCTACACTAGCAGTCAAAAGTTTGAAAACACCTACATTTTTGCTACTTTTAGTTATTGCCATAAAAAGTAACAAAAACATTAGAAAAACATTGGGTATTTCTAAAATCAAGACAAATATTATAATCTATTTAGCAGGGTTTTTTTAGCGTTTGTAGATTTTTAATGCCAAAAAAAGTGCATTTTTACATTTGTTTCATCATATTTTTTAAATTGCTTTATAGGAAATTTGATGAACATAATGGTATCTTTAGAAAGCCCATCTGATGGCAAGAAAACAGTATATAATATATGTGGTCCAGAAAGACAATGGCTGTTTTAACACTTCTACTGTGTTTGTGTTTAGCTGTCATTTTCCTCTAAATACATTATAATATTTGTCTTGATTTTAGAAATACACAATGTTGACAGGTTTTTCTAATGTTTTTGTCAAGTTATATGGCAATAACTAAAAGTAGCAAAAATTGAGGTGTCCCATAACTTTTGACCACTAGTGTATTTCAGCTGAAGCTAGTACTAACATAGTCCAAGAATTTATCATCTGATCTATTTCAGCTGAAGCTAGTACTAACATAGCCCAAGAATTTATCATCTGATCTATCTCAGCTGAAGCTAGTACTAACATAGCCCAAGAATTTATCATCTGATCTATCTCAGCTGAAGCTAGTACTAACATAGCCCAAGAATTTATCATCTGATCTATTTCAGCTGAAGCTAGTACTAACATAGTCCAAGAATTTATCATCTGATCTATTTCAGCTGAAGCTAGTACTAACATAGCCCAAGAATTTATCATCTGATCTATCTCAGCTGAAGCTAGTACTAACATAGCCCAAGAATTTATCATCTGATCTATTTCAGCTGAAGCTAGTACTAACATAGCCCAAGAATTTATCATCTGATCTATCTCAGCTGAAGCTAGTACTAACATAGCCCAAGAATTTATCATCTGATCTATCTCAGCTGAAGCTAGTACTAACATAGCCCAAGAATTTATCATCTGATCTATTTCAGCTGAAGCTAGTACTAACATAGTCCAAGAATTTATCATCTGATCTATTTCAGCTGAAGCTAGTACTAACATAGCCCAAGAATTTACCGGCTGAATATTCCAGCCAGAGCTAATATGGTTGTAGCCCCAGGATTTATAATCTGATCAATTCCAGAAGGAGATCATACTAAAATAGACCAAGGATTTATCAGTGATGTATTACAGACTGAGCTAACACTAATTATGGAGACGTACTTATCATTTAAGAACTAAGCTGTCCTTTTTGGTGGAATTAGTCTAGCATGAACATTGAAATGTGTTTTTTTACGTATTTTACCAGGAAGGATACATTGAGATTCTCTCATGTCAGGTATGTCCTGGGTACTCCTTTTCTCAGGAGGGTGAAGGGCTGAGTTGGCCTTTCCTAGACTAGAACCTGAAACATTGAGGTTAGAACAGATTCTACAGATGGTGCATTAACTAACAGAGCAGAGCGTCTCCTCTGTAATGACAAGAGAGAGCTAAAATGTGACGTTCCTGAGTGGCAACTAACTGTAGGACTAATAAATGAGGCATTTTCATGGGGAATTTCATACTTTTTGGTCTGTTGCCTTTTTTCATTTCATGTTCCACATTCTAGGTCTACCCAATCTTTTCTCGTTCTTGTGTCACAAGACAATGTGTGACCCCATCATAGGCTTGGCCTTCTTTCATGTCTTATGGTGGCCCCTTGCACCATCTCAGTCTGCACCTTGTCCTGTGACTTGCACAGATTTCCGGGAGGACATTACCTTTAAGAACTTCATGTTTTTCCAGGCAGATATCTGGTCACGGGTCCAGCTCAGTAATCTCCATACGGCCTCCCGCGCCTGCACTTGCCGCTCTCCATTGGTGATCTGTGATATATCAAAGGGTTTCCCTAGAGATACCAAGAACGTGAATAATAGATACAAAGAGTAATTACAACATACAAACTGTAAGACATCTAAGAAAGCCACAGAGTAATACCTGACACATAACAACAATAATTTCCCAAACTAATGAATATGTGGAGGATCATAAGCAACTGACACACAGAAAAGGAGAAAAATGCACAAAAGTGCCCTAGTGCAGATCATTATGGCTCTCAATACCACCAGCTCTTCAATCACCCCACACATATGCACTCACTGATTGTACTGGCTGCCAGACACGTACATGTGGGACAGCTATACAGGCTTTTCTGGGACATACCTGACCCTGAAACAGGATCTCGTAGACTTTGTGATATAAGATATGGGCTGCACCTCCTCCACATGTGTACTCCCAAGATGGCTCAAAATACAGTAGGGATAACTCTTTGCTGACCATTATTCCATGTGAGAACATCTTATATATCTGTACTTGACATTCATTCTGTGACAATATTACATGATTGGACCCACCCCCTGTTTTTTCGTTTTGTTGTATGGCGGTAGGATAATAAGCAGAACGTGTATGAGGGTCCATAGGACGATCATCAATTTAATAGGTAACAGTGGAGTACCCACTGCCAGGTAGATGGAAGGTGGTGGTTGGCAGAAGTAACATTAAAAGACGATGCTGGGTTTCATTATCTTACATTATCTTACCAACAGCAATGAGATGGGCTGGAAGGGTACAAAAAGAACATATGAGCTTCCTGTACCGGAACGCTTTACAATGGAGAGATTAGAAAGCAAAATGAAACCAGGCCCAGCATATATTATACATATTACACGAGCTGTTTTACTAACACAACAGACTGTGTAGATGTTCAGGCCCAACTGGAGGAAGAAGCACCGCCTAGTCGAGAAGAAACTCTGCCTGTCACACAACACAGTTTCTAACCATCGGGATCACGCTTTCCCTAAGATCTTCAATATGCAAGATTGGTAAATTTATAAAGCTGGGTGTGAAAACTCAGCATTCTTTGAAGACGGGTGTGAAAACTCAAGCTGGTATGAAGTCTGGTGTTAAAACAGCATTGTATGAAAACTAAGCATTGTATAAAGTTTAGTGTGAAGAGTCAGCATTGCGTTGGTAGTGGAGGGACATGTTGTGTACTGTATCTACCCTTCCACACGTTGGTAGTGGAGGGACATGCTATGTACTGTATCTACCCTTCCACACGTTGGTAGTGGAGGGACAAGCTGTGTACTGTATCTACCCTTCCACACGTTGGTAGTGGAGGGACACGCTATGTACTGTATCTACCCTTCCACACGTTGGTAGTGGAGGAACATGCTATGCACTGTATCTACCCTTCCACACGTTGGTAGTGGAGGGACACGCTATGTACTGTATCTACCCTTCCACACGTTGGTAGTGGAGGAACACGCTATGCACTGTATCTACCCTTCCACACGTTGGTAGTGGAGGGACACGCTAAGTACTGTATCTACCGTTCCACACGTTGGTAGTGGAGGGACATGCTATGTACTGTATCTACCATTCCACACATTGGTAGTGGAGGGACACGCTATGTACTGTATCTACCGTTCCACACGTTGATAGTGGAGGGACACTCTGTGTACTGTATCCACCCTTCCACACGTTGGTAGTGGAGGGACACTCTGTGTACTGTATCCACCCTTCCACACGTTGGTAGTGGAGGAACACGCTGTGTACTGTATCTACCGTTCCACACGTTGGTAGTGGAGGGACATGCTGTGTACTGTATCTACCCTTCCACACGTTGGTAGTGGAGGGACACGCTGTGTACTGTATCTACTAGTGATGAGCGAGCACCCCAATGCTCGGGTGTTCGGGTGCTCTGACCGAGCACCCCCGGAGGCTCGAGTGCTCGGCCGAGCACCCGAGCCCCATTGAAGTCAATGGGAGGACTCGAGCATTACACCAGGCACCCCCTGCTCTGATGAGGGGAGGGTGCCTGGTCCATAGGAAAAGGGCAGAAAATGATGGAAACACCACAGAAATGGTTCAGGGACAGCATAGGGAGGATGTCTGGATGCATCTTGGACTCCAACATCGCTGCTGGGAACGATCTTTCGCCCGTAGTACGCCATTTTTACAGACTGACCGTAAAACACACAAAAAGGAAGATAAAAACGACTTTAGGCGAAAAATTGTTACCAAACAGTATTTGCTGTATATTTACTTGTATATCATCTGCAAATTCTCCCAAAAATTTCCTCGATTTTTCTGAACTGAGGCCATGATTAAGAGGGAAACGTGCGCAGAGGCAAATTCTCCCAAAAATTTCCTTGATTTTTCTGAACTGAGGCCATGATTAAGAGGGAAACATGCGCAAAGGCAAATTCTCCCAAAAATTTCCTCGATTTTTCTGAACTGGGGCCATGATTAAGAGGGAAACGTGCGCTGAGCCGACCATCCAAAACATTATGGGTGAGGGTCTGCTGCGGAGCTGACCATCCTAAACATTATATGCGAAGGCCCTCTAGTGAGCTGACGCTATAAAACATTATATGAGAGGGCCCGCTAGAGAGCTGACCCAATAAAACATTATATGAGAAGGCCCACTGGTAAGCTGACTTATACAAAAATTGTCAAACTGCGCCCGCTGGTGAGCTGGCCCTATATAAAAATTATATCACAGGGCCCGCTGGTGAGCTGGCCCTATATAAAAATTATATCACTGGGCCCGCTGGTGAGCTGGCCCTATATAAAAATTATATCCCAGGGTATATGGAAGAGAGTCAACCATATACCCATTTTTTGGGTGGAAGGGGTGAATGGGAATACAGAGTATTCCCATCATTGTAAATAACATATATAAAGTGAGTTTATGTTCCCCCGGGGCTTTCCTCCAGTGGAGTGGAGAAGTCAGGGGAAATCCAGGCCTTGTTCATTTTTATAAGTGTCAACCTATCAGCATTGTCGGTGGAAAGGCGGATACGCTTATCTGTTATGATGCCACCAGCAGCACTAAATACCCGCTCAGACAGAACGCTGGCGGCAGGGCAGGCCAGCACCTCCAAGGCGTAGAGTGCCAGTTCATACCACGTGTCCAGCTTGGACACCCAGTAGTTGTAAGGCACAGAGGGATCATTGAGGACGCTGACACGGTCTGCTACGTACTCCTTCACCATCTTCCAAAACTTTTCCCTCCTTGTGACACTAGGCTGCGCATCAGGGTGAGGGTGCTGGCGGGATGTCATGAAGGTGTCCCACGCCTTGGAGAGTGTTGTCCTGCCTTTGTCGGAACTGCTGTGTGCTCCCCTTTTATCCCCTTCTCGGTTGGCCAAGGTAGCACGTACTCTGCCGCCAGCGTTGTCAGATGGAAAATTTTGGAGCAATTTTTCAACAAGAACCTTCTGGTATTGCACCATTTTGCTTGTCCTCTCCACCGGAGGAATGAGAGATGAGAAATTCTCTTTGTAGCGGGGGTCCAGAAGGGTGAACACCCAGTAATCCGTGTTGTCTAAAATGCGTGTAACGCATGGGTCACGGGAAAGGCAGCCTTACATAAAGTCAGCCATGTGTGCCAGAGTACCAACAGGCAAGATTTCGCTGTCCTCACCAGGAGGATGACTCTCAATCTCCTCATCCTCTTCCTCCTCTTCTGCCCACCCACACTGAAGAGATGGAACTAAAGTTCCATGGCTACCCTCTGTAGCGGAGGCAACCGTGTCTTCCTCCTCCTCCTCCTCCGCCTCCTCCAATTGTCGCTGAGAAGACGAAGTGAGGGTGCTCTGGCTATCACCTTGTGTAAGCTCTTCCTCCCGCATTTCCACCTCTTCCACATGCAAAGCGTCAGTTTTAATTGTGAGCAGCGAGCGTTTCAGTAGACACAGAAGTGGGATGGTTACACTGATAATAGCGTTATCGCCGCTCACCATCTGTGTCGATTCCTCAAAATTGCGTAAAACCTCACAGAGGTCTGACATCCATTCCCACTCCTCACTTCTGATTACAGGAAGTTGAACGGAGAGGCGACGACCGTGTAACAGCTGGTACTCCACTACTGCCCTCTGCTGCTCACAAAGCCGAGCCAACATGTGGAAGGTGGAGTTCCAGCGCGTGCTCACGTCACACAGCAGCCGGTGAGCTGGCAATTGTAAGCGCTGCTGCAGCTTCAACAGGCCGGCCGAAGCTGTAGATGACTTACGGAAATGTGCACACACGCGGCGCACCTTGGTCAAGAGATCATGCAAATTGGGGTAGGTTTTTAGAAATCGCTGAACCACTAAATTAAATACATGCGCTAGGCATGGTACGTGTGTGAGCTTGCCGAGCTCCAAAGCCGCCACCAAGTTACGCCCATTATCACACACAACCATGCCTGGTTGCAGGTTGAGTGGCGAGAGCCACTGCTCGGTCTGGTGACTAATCCCCTGCAACAGCTCTGAGGCCGTGTGCTGTTTGTCCCCAAGGCAGATCAGCTTCAGCACGGCCTGTTGACGCTTCCCCACTGCAGTGCTACACTGCTTCCAGCTACCGGCTGATGGGTGAGTGGCGCTGCGCGCAGAGAATTCGGAGGTGGAAACGGAGGAGGAGGAGCCAATAACGTAGGTGCTGGCGGAAACCCTGATGGAGGTAGGGCCCGCAATCCTCGGCGTGGGTAGCACCTGTGCCATCCCAGGGTCCGAGTCGCTCCCAGCCTCCACGACATTCACCCAGTGTGCCGTCAGGGAAATGTAGCGTCCCTGGCCACAAGCACTTGTCCATGTGTCAGTCGTTAAGTGGACCTTCCCAGTAACTGCGTTGGTCAGGGCACGGGTGATGTTACGGGACACATGGTGGTGTAATGCGGGGATGGCACACCGGGAAAAGTAGTGGCGGCTGGGGACCGCGTACCGAGGGACAGCTGCTGCCATCAGGCTGCGGAAGGACTCAGTCTCCACAAGCCTAAATGGCAGCATTTCGATGGCCAGTAATTTGGAAAGGTGTGAGGTTAGTGCTATGGCCTGTGGGTGGGTGGCTGGGTATTTTCGCTTGCGCTCAAATGCCTGGGGTAACGACATTTGGACGCTGCGCTGGGACAGGGAAGTGGATGTGGTCGCTGATGGTGCTTCAGATGGTACAGGTGCAGGGCGGGAGGTATGCGGGCCTGCGCCTTCGACAGGCGATTGGCCGGCACCGAAAACAGGGGAAGAGGAGGCAGTGGTGTGGCCTGCAGACACAGATGGGCGATCCAGGCGTTCCTCCCACTTATTACGGTGCTTGGATGCCATGTGTCGGATCATGCTGGTGGTGGTGAGGTTTCTAGTGTTCATGCCTCGGCTCATTCTGGTGTGGCACAGGTTGCAAACTACAATTCTTTTGTCGTCCGCACTTTCCTTAAAAAAACGCCATACCGCGGAACACCTAGCCCTTGGCAAGGGAGATTTACGCAAGGGGGTGCTCCGTGGAACATTTGCGGGCCGGTTTGTTGCGGTCCGCCTTCTTTCTGTAGCCACACCACTGCCTCTTCCAGCCTGTTGCGGTGCTGCAGATGGCTCACCCTCAGGACTGCTGTCATATAATCGCTCGGCTCTACACCTTCCCAGGTGGGGTCAGTCACCTCATCGTCCACCAAGTCCTCCTCCACTTCCTCACTCTGATCATCCTCCTCATGTCTTGATCCCACCACATACTCAGTCATTGACAACTGTATATCATCCTCCTCATCAAGGTCTTGAGACAGTAATAGTGGTTGATTTGATGGCAACTGTGTCTCATCATCATCATCATCCACTTCCTTTGACCTTAAATGCCGTTCACCTCTGTCATCTTCTTGTGATTGGGTACCCTCTAGAGGTTGTGAATCAGGGCACAAGATGTCATGTTCCTCTGCAAGCGTGCTTGGAGAGAGGTTCAAATTAAGGATTGGTGATGACACGAGCTCCTCACTATATCCCAGTGTGGGATCACTTCTTTGACCAGATCCTCTATGGTGGGAGGAAGGATGATCAGAGTGAGGATTATGTTGACCAGACTCTTGGCTACTGAGAGTGGACTTGGTGGAAGACAGGGTGGTGCTTAACCGACTGGAAGCAGTATCAGCTGACATCCAACCGACCACCTGTTCGCAGTGGTCGGACCTCGAGAGTGATGTCCTGCGACGCCCTGTAAAATGAGACATGAAGCTAGGTATGGTGGATGTCTTTCTGTCTTGTGCTCTGGCACCAGGCGCAGTTTCTACGCGTCCTGACCCGCGCCCTGAACTATCAGGATCACGTCCACTTCCCCGTCCCTTTTTACCCGCCTTCTTCATATTACACGGAATATGTGCTGCAAATCTGCAACTTTGCACAGTACACAGAATTTGCTTCTTAACTGCGGTTACGCACAGTGAATGGAATATGTGACTTTGATATTTTACAGTTTGAAGACTTAACAAAATGTTTTCCTATTCTGAAACTTTGCATAGTACACAGAATTTGCTTCTTAACTGCGGCGACGCACAGTGAATGGAATATGTGACTTTGATATTTTACAGTTTGAAGACTTAACAGAATTTTTTCCTATTCTGAAACTGTGCACAGTACACAGAATTTGCTTCTTAACTGCGGCTACGCACAGTGAATGGAATATGTGACTTTGATATTTTACAGTTTGAAGACTTAACAGAATTTTTTCCTATTCTGAAACTGTGCACAGTACACAGAATTTGCTTCTTAACTGCGGCGACGCACAGTGAATGGAATATGTGACTTTGATATTTTACAGTTTGAAGACTTAACAGAATTTTTTCCTATTCTGAAACTGTGCACAGTACACAGAATTTGCTTCTTAACTGCGGCGACGCACAGTGAATGGAATATGTGACTTTGATATTTTACAGTTTGAAGACTTAACAGAATTTTTTCCTATTCTGAAACTGTGCACAGTACACAGAATTTGCTTCTTAACTGCGGCTACGCACAGTGAATGGAATATGTGACTTTGATATTTTACAGTTTGAAGACTTAACAGAATTTTTTCCTATTCTGAAACTGTGCACAGTACACAGAATTTGCTTCTTAACTGCGGCGACGCACAGTGAATGGAATATGTGACTTTGATATTTTACAGTTTGAAGACTTAACAGAATTTTTTCCTATTCTGAAACTGTGCACAGTACACAGAATTTGCTTCTTAACTGCGGCTACGCACAGTGAATGGAATATGTGACTTTGATATTTTACAGTTTGAAGACTTAACAGAATTTTTTCCTATTCTGAAACTGTGCACAGTACACAGAATTTGCTTCTTAACTGCGGCTACGCACAGTGAATGGAATATGTGACTTTGATATTTTACAGTTTGAAGACTTAACAGAATTTTTTCCTATTCTGAAACTGTGCACAGTACACAGAATTTGCTTCTTAACTGCGGCGACGCACAGTGAATGGAATATGTGACTTTGATATTTTACAGTTTGAAGACTTAACAGAATTTTTTCCTATTCTGAAACTGTGCACAGTACACAGAATTTGCTTCTTAACTGCGGCGACGCACAGTGAATGGAATATGTGACTTTGATATTTTACAGTTTGAAGACTTAACAGAATTTTTTCCTATTCTGAAACTGTGCACAGTACACAGAATTTGCTTCTTAACTGCGGCTACGCACAGTGAATGGAATATGTGACTTTGATATTTTACAGTTTGAAGACTTAACAGAATTTTTTCCTATTCTGAAACTGTGCACAGTACACAGAATTTGCTTCTTAACTGCGGCGACGCACAGTGAATGGAATATGTGACTTTGATATTTTACAGTTTGAAGACTTAACAGAATTTTTTCCTATTCTGAAACTGTGCACAGTACACAGAATTTGCTTCTTAACTGCGGCTACGCACAGTGAATGGAATATGTGACTTTGATATTTTACAGTTTGAAGACTTAACAGAATTTTTTCCTATTCTGAAACTGTGCACAGTACACAGAATTTGCTTCTTAACTGCGGCGACGCACAGTGAATGAAATATGTGACTTTGATATTTTACAGTTTGAAGACTTAACAGAATTTTTTCCTATTCTGAAACTGTGCACAGTACACAGAATTTGCTTCTTAACTGCGGCGACGCACAGTGAATGGAATATGTGACTTTGATATTTTACAGTTTGAAGACTTAACAGAATTTTTTCCTATTCTGAAACTGTGCACAGTACACAGAATTTGCTTCTTAACTGCGGCGACGCACAGTGAATGGAATATGTGACTTTGATATTTTACAGTTTGAAGACTTAACAGAATTTTTTCCTATTCTGAAACTGTGCACAGTACACAGAATTTGCTTCTTAACTGCGGCTACGCACAGTGAATGGAATATGTGACTTTGATATTTTACAGTTTGAAGACTTAACAGAATTTTTTCCTATTCTGAAACTGTGCACAGTACACAGAATTTGCTTCTTAACTGCGGCGACGCACAGTGAATGGAATATGTGACTTTGATATTTTACAGTTTGAAGACTTAACAGAATGTGCTCTAATCTGCAACTTTGCACACTAAACAGAATGTGCTCTAATCTGCAACTTTGCACACTAAAAAGAATGTGCTGCTAATCTGCAACTTTGCACACTGAACAGAATGTGCTCTAATCTGCAACTTTGCACACTAAACAGAATGTGCTCTAATCTGCAACTTTGCACACTAAACAGAATATATGAAGTTTTTTTTTTTTTGTTTTTTTTCCCCCCACACAAAATAAACTGCTGCCCCCACACACAGTAGTCCTAAAAAGGACTTTTGGGTCTTTTTTTTTTACAAATTTGCTTTTCTTCTCCCTACACTGACTTTCCCTTCCTATGCTCATCTCTCCCTGGCTAAGACTGAGCCGAACTCGCTGGTCAGGTGCTATACAGCACCCGATCACGGGTTCTGGCCAGCCAATCAGTGTAATGCCAGCAGCCAACATGGCTGCTGGCATTACACTGATGTCAGAGCCTCCCTGCACGTTTATTGGCTGCGCAGCAGCCGCGAAACGTGCGGGGAGGAGACCCGAACATGGCGGGCGAGCACATGCGGTACTCGTACGAGTACCGCCATGTGCCGAGCAGAGCGATGCTCGAGCCGAACCGAGCTTCGGCCGAGCATGCTCGCTCAACACTAGTATCTACCCTTCCACACGTTGGTAGTGGTGGAACACGCTGTGTACTGTATCTACCCTTCCACACGTTGGTAGTGGTGGAACACGCTGTGTACTGTATCTACCCTTCCACACGTTGGTAGTGGAGGGACATGCTGTGTACTGTATCCACCCTTCCACACGTTGGTAGTGGAGGGACATGCTATGTACTGTATCTACCCTTCCACACGTTGGTAGTGGAGGGACACACTAAATAACCAGAGATGAGCTCCTGGAAATCCATTCAGTTAAACCATTGAGTAGCAGTCAATATGCCATATAAATTCTAGTCTCGTTCCCTCATTGTGGCAGTGACCCATGAGGTATGAAGGGGTTTTTACTCTGCATTCCTGCCGCTTCCACTGGTGGAGGAATTTTTAAACATGGAATTCCTGCCTACATTTTTTGGAAGTAATGGTAGAATATATTTCTGATTTGTGACGGCTGCATCCTTCTTCATCTTGATAGACACAAACAGATACAGACTGATGGATATTAACAGAAAGGACAGACACAGAGATCTCACATTCCCCTCCCAAAGTCTCACCTTGTAACGTTTGCCTGGAATAACTGAGATCTCTGAGTTTTAGCACATGGGTATGGAGCAACTGGTGCAGCTCTCCCAACTCTCTGAGCACCACTGGTGCATCCTGGGAAGGATCCCGGTAAAGGGGAGAGGAGGCTACTGTGATCAGATGCTGTGCCTCCCTGTAGCATGTTAGATAGGACTCCTGGAGGCTGACCGACATGGAGGACAAGTGACTTCTCAGGAACTCAGAGGCTTTATTCAACTTCTGCTGGAACACATCCCACATGTCCATCAACTGAGGGAAAGACAGACCGTGAGAGAGACCAGTTAATGAGAGAAATGCACAGAAAAAGAGAGAAGACTGTGAGTGTATGAGAATTACAGGGAGATTGTTGTGTGAATAAATGTGAGTGACAATGTAAGAGACGTACCTAAATTTGTGTGTGAATGTGAGAGTGACACAGTGTATGGGAGTTAAAAAGAGACTGGTGTGTGAATGTGACAGTGACACAGTGTATGGGAGTTACTGACAGACTGGTGTGTGAATGTGACAGTGATACAGTGTATAGGAGTTACGGACAGACTGGTGTGTGAATGTGACAGTCACACAGTGTATGAGAGTTACTGACAGACTGGTGTGTGAATGTGACAGTGACACAGTGTATGGGAGTTACTGACAGACTGGTGTGTGAATGTGACAGTGACACAGTGTATAGGAGTTACAGACAGACTGGTGTGTGAATGTGACAGTGACACAGTGTATAGGAGTTACGGACAGACTGGTGTGTGAATGTGACAGTGACACAGTGTATGGGAGTTACGGACAGACTGGTATGTGAATGTGACAGTGATACAGTGTATGGGAGTTACGGACAGACTGGTGTGTGAATGTGACAGTGACACAGTGTATAGGAGTTACGGACAGACTGGTGTGTGAATGTGACAGTGACACAGTGTATGGGAGTTACAGACAGACTGGTGTGTGTGAATGTGACAGCGACACAGTGTATGGGAGTTACGGACAGACTGGTGTGTGAATGTGACAGTGACACAGTGTATGGGAGTTACAGACAGACTGGTGTGTGAATGTGACAGCGACACAGTGTATGGGCGTTACGGACAGACTGGTGTGTGAATGTGACAGTGACACAGTGTATGGGCGTTATGGACAGACTGGTGTGTGAATGTGACAGTGACACAGTGTATAGGAGTTACGGACAGACTGGTGTGTGAATGTGACAGTGACAGTGTATGGGAGTTACTGACAGACTGGTGTGTGAATGTGACAGTGATACAGTGTATGGGAGTTACAGACAGACTGGGGTGTGAATGTGACAGTGACACAGTGTATGGGCATTACAGAGAGATTGGGGTGTGAATGTGACAGCGATACAGGGTATAGGAGTTACAGACAGACTGGTGTGTGTGTGTGAATAAGACAATAATATAGTGTATGAGACTTACAGTGATAGAGGTGTAAGTGAATACAACATTCATCACTTCCATATTGCAGCAGCATCATTGGAAAATTGATCACTCCTCATACCTTTTCATTACCCATTGCTGCTTTAAATTGAGGCAGGTTTGGCACACACCTTGTTCTGAAGACTTTGCTCCTCCTGGGTTGGTTGATGATAATTCATGCGCAAAACTTCACTCAGTGACTGCACATAATCCAGTTGTCCCTGGAGCTTTGGAGTCTTACTTGTGTACTCATTCACCTAAGGAAAGGTGGCAACTCATGTGTAGGATCACAGAAAGATACTGAAACATGCCCTAGAGTACTGGCTCACATGTTACACGCATGTTCTACCCTGACCAGAGCTCCCAGCAACACTCACTCATGGGATCTGACCCGCATTGAAGAATCTCTCCTACGAGGGTCATCTGCCCATCTCATGAATTCTAAACACTGTTAGCCTGGACAGTCATGGAAAGTTCACTGGTCACTCTGGGAAGGTTCTCTGATCACTGTTGGAAAGTTCTCTGGTCACTCTGGGAAGGTTCTCTGATCACTGTTGGAAAGTTCTCTGGTCACTCTGGGAAGGTTCTCTGGTCACTGTTGGAAGGTTCTCTGGTCTCTTTGGGAATATTCTATGAACTACTTGGGAAGGTTCTATAGCAGGAGTAAACAATCCTGGTCCTCAAGCACTGCCAACAGTGCATGTTTTCATGATATTCTGTGAATGAGCGCAGGTGGACTGATTAAAGTGACTGGACCACTAATTAGTCCACCTGTGCTCCACATGGGATATCTGAAACCATCCACTGTTGGCAGAGCTTGAAGTCCGTGGTTGCCTACCCCATTCTACAGTCTTTCTGTGAAAGCTCCACCACAGTAGTATAAAGGGGGTGCTAGTGTCCCACGTGTTCTCAGTCCTTGGAATAGAGAGAAGGCAGCTGAATTTTGGATTCCTTAAGTTGTTTCCCCTTTAGAGTATATGTAGCAAGTTTGTTTCTACAGCCCAAATACATAACCTTACATTTATCTACATTAAATGTCATCTGACACTTTTCTGCCCATTCACTCAGTTTATCTATGTGGAGTCCTCTGCGCTCTCTTTATTTGGTGATGCCATATTTATAGCATTTCCATCTCTCCTCTACATATTCATTTAGTACTTAGTGTGACACATCTATATGAGCTTTCATCGGGTCGTATAGATGTACGACTTCATTTAGGGATATCATTAGTGTTCGGTAGCCAATCAGTGTTTCTTCCACCTGAGTTCTAAGATTGTTCAGATACCAATTCTCATTCTGTCCTGGAGACAAGCTGGATGAGCCCCGGTATATGTTAAAGAACATCAGTTATAGTTCCAATGGGATCAGTATTATCTATTTACGTTATCCCATTGTAGATGTCCATTCTTTATACAGGGGCTTTCTATTTTGAGAATAGTTTTAAGATGGTGGATAAATGAAAGTTTCCTCTGTTGTAAAGAAATGAAGTGTATGTGACATACCCGTTTAATGCCGGCACCTAGAATTATATCAGTGCTTATAGAGTTAACTGTTTGAATCATTTATTGTTCATACTTTCATGGTGAAAGAGACCACTGAGATCCATCATCTAAGTTTATTTCTCTCTATTTCTATCCCTGATAGGTTAGACCACTTCACTGGTTTAGGGTGAATTGAGTGCACCCAGTCTCTTTTTGGGTATCCTTGACCTGTCCCTCTGGGGACCTGTCTTCTACCCAGCCTTCTCAGTGTGTTGTGCTTGTACACAGGTGTGCACGTCTGTTCTCCTGAGCACCAGCACCCTTACTGTCTTAGAGGTGTCGAGGAAATTCAACGGCAGTAGCAGGAAGGTCGAGATTATATGTACTTTCAGTCAGTGGAAAGTTTTCACAACATGAGAACTTTTTGCAAATATTCCTGTAGGAAAAAAAATTCTTACTTTTTGCCCATTTCTACTCCTAAGTAACCCGTAATCATAGGTGCCCCCACTCACTCACAGAAGCCCCTCACGCACTCTAAATAACTCTCAGGTATTCTCTAACTCACTCACAGGTACCACTCACTCACCATATGTGCACATTTGGAGAAAGATGATATATCAGTACTGATCCTCTGAAAATCTTCCAAAACAGGACTCAGCTCTTCAATCAGTAGATGTGAGCTCTCCGATACCTCCGCAGTCATAAACATTATGAGTTCATGGATTATAGAACTTAAACGCAGACCTGAGAAATAACATACTGTATCAATCACAGAATATTCCCCAGGTAGTGTCTACTAAAGTATCAATAACAGAATATCTTCCCCCTAGTAACTAATACGGTATCAATAACAGATTATCTTCCCCCTAGTGACTAATACAGTATCAATAACAGATTATCTTCCCCCTAGTGACTAATACGGTATCAATAACAGATTATCTTCCCCCTAGTGACTAATACAGTATCAATAACAGAATATCTTCCCCCTAGTGACTAATACAGTATCAATAACAGAATATCTTCCCCCTAGTGACTAATACGGTATTAATAACAGAATATTCCCCAGGTAGTGTCTACTAAAGTATCAATAACAGAATATCTTCCCCCTAGTGACTAATACAGTCCTCCTTCTCCTTATATCCAGACTCTAGTCTACAGTATTAGGCCTTCCAGCTCCAGTCCTCCTTCTCCTTATATCCAGACTCTAGTCTACAGTATTATGCCTTCCACTTCTAGTCCTCCTTCTCCTGATAGCCAGACTCCAGTCTACAGTATTAGGCCTTCCACTTACAGTCCTCCTTCTCCTTATATCCAGACTCTAGTCTACAGTATTAGGCCTTCCAATTCCAGTCCTCCTTTTCCTTATATCCAGACTCAAGTCTACAGTATTAGGCCTTCCACTTCTAGCCCTACATCTCCTGATATCCAGACTCTAGTCTACAGTATTAGGCCTTCCAGCTCCAGTCCTCCTTCTCCTGATATCCAGACTCTAGTCTACAGTATTAGGCCTTCCACTTACAGTCCTCCTTCTCCTTATATCCAGACTCTAGTCTACAGTATTAGGCCTTCCACTTCTAGCCCTCCATCTCCTGATATCCAGACTCTAGTCTACAGTATTAGGCCTTCCAGCTCCAGTCCTCCTTCTCCTGATATCCAGACTCTAGTCTACAGTATTAGGCATTCCACTTCCAGTCCTCCTTTTCCTTATATCCAGACTCTAGTCTACAGTATTAGGCATTCCACTTCTAGCCCTCCATCTCCTGATATCCAGACTCTAGTCTACAGTATTAGGCCTTTCACTTCCAGTCTTTCTGTACCTGATATCCAGACTCTAGTCTACAGTATTAGGCCTTCCACTTCTAGTCCTCCTTCTCCTTATATCCAGACTCTAGTCTACAGTATTAGGCCTTCCACTTCCAGTGCTCCTTCTCCTGATATCCAGACTCTAGTCTACAGTATTAGGCCTTCCAGCTCCAGTCCTCCTTCTCCTGATATCCAGACTCTAGTCTACAGTATTAGGCCTTCCACTTCTAGCCCTCCTTCTCCTGATATCCAGACTCTAGTCTACAGTATTAGGCCTTCCAGTTCCAGTCCTCCTTCTCCTGATATCCAGACTTTAGTCTACAGTATTAGGCCTTCTACTTCCAGTCCTCCTTCTCCTGATATCCAGACTCTAGTCTACAGTATTAGGCCTTCCACTTCCAGTCCTCCTTCTCCTGATATCCAGACTCTAGTCTACAGTATTAGGCCTTCCACTTCCAGTCCTCCTTCTCCTGATATCCAGACTCTAGTCTACAGTATTAGGCCTTTCAGCTCCAGTCCTCCTTCTCCTGATATCCAGACTCTAGTCTACAGTATTAGGCCTTCCAGCTCCAGTCCTCCATCTCCTGATATCCAGACTCTAGTCTACAGTATTAGGCCTTCCACTTCCAGTCCTCCATCTCCTGATATCCAGACTCTAGTCTACAGTATTAGGCCTTCCAGCTCCAGTCCTCCTTCTCCTGATATCCAGACTCTAGTCTACAGTATTAGGCCTTCCACTTCCAGTCCTCCTTCTCCTGATATCCAGACTCTAGTCTACAGTATTAGGCCTTCCACTTCCAGTCCTCCTTCTCCTGAGATCCAGACTCTAGTCTACAGTATTAGGCCTTTCACTTCCAGTCTTTCTGTACCTGATATCCAGACTCTAGTCTACAGTATTAGGCCTTCCACTTCCAGTCCTCCATCTCCTGATATCCAGACTCTAGTCTACAGTATTAGGCCTTCCAGCTCCAGTCCTCCTTCTCCTGATATCCAGACTCTAGTCTACAGTATTAGGCCTTCCACTTCCAGTCCTCCTTCTCCTGATATCCAGACTCTAGTCTACAGTATTAGGCCTTCCACTTCCAGTCCTCCTTCTCCTGAGATCCAGACTCTAGTCTACAGTATTAGGCCTTTCACTTCCAGTCTTTCTGTACCTGATATCCAGACTCTAGTCTACAGTATTAGGCCTTCCACTTCTAGTCCTCCTTCTCCTTATATCCAGACTCTAGTCTACAGTATTAGGCCTTCCACTTCCAGTCCTCCTTCTCCTGATATCCAGACTCTAGTCTACAGTATTAGGCCTTCCACTTCTAGCCCTCCTTCTCCTGATATCCAGACTCTAGTCTACAGTATTAGGCCTTCCACTTCTAGTCCTCCTTCTCCTCATATCCAGACTCTAATCTACAGTATTAGGCCTTCCACTTCCAGTGCTCCTTCTCCTGATATCCAGACTCTAGTCTACAGTATTAGGCCTTTCACTTCCAGTCTTTCTGTACCTGATATCCAGACTCTAGTCTACAGTATTAGACCTTCCACTTCTAGCCCTCCTTCTCCTGATATCCAGACTCTAGTCTACAGTATTAGGCCTTCCACTTCTAGCCCTCTTTCTCCTGATATCCAGACTCTAGTCTACAGTATTAGGCCTTCCACTTCTAGTCCTCCTTCTCCTTATATCCAGACTCTAATCTACAGTATTAGGCCTTCCACTTCCAGTGCTCCTTCTCCTGATATCCAGACTCTAGTCTACAGTATTAGGCCTTTCACTTCCAGTCTTTCTGTACCTGATATCCAGACTCTAGTCTACAATATTAGACCTTCCACTTCTAGCCCTCCTTCTCCTGATATCCAGACTCTAGTCTACAGTATTAGGCCTTCCACTTCTAGTCCCCCTTCTCCTTATATCCAGACTCTAGTCTACAGTATTAGGCCTTCCACTTCCAGTGCTCCTTCTCCTGATATCCAGACTCTAGTCTACAGTATTAGGTCTTCCACTTCCAGTCCTCCTTCTCCTGATATCCAGACTCCAGTCTACAGTATTAGGCCTTCCAGCTCCAGTCCTCCTTTTCCTGATCTCCAGGCTCTAGTCTACAGTATTAGGCCTTCAGGCTTCAGTCCTCCTTCTCCTGATATCCAGACTCTAGTCTACAGTATTAGGCCTTCCACTTCCAGTCCTCCTTCTCCTGATATCCAGACTCTAGTCTGCAGTATTAGGCCTTCCACTTCCAGTCCTCCTTCTCCTGATATCCAGACTCTAGTCTGCAGTATTAGGCCTTCCACATCCAGTCCTCCTTCTCCTGATATCCAGACTCTAGTCTACAGTATTAGGCCTTCCACTTCCAGTCCTCCTTCTCCTGATATCCAGACTCTAGTCTACAGTATTAGGCCTTCCACTTCCAGTCCTCCTTCTCCTGATATCCAGACTCTAGTCTACAGTATTAGGCCTTCCACTTCCAGTCCTCCTTCTCCTGATATCCAGACTCTAGTCTACAGTATTAGGCCTTCCACTTCCAGTCCTCCTTCTCCTGATATCCAGACTCTAGTCTACAGTATTAGGCCTTCCACTTCCAGTCCTCTTTTTCTCCTGATATCCAGACTCTAGTCTGCAGTATTAGGCCTTCCACTTCCAGTCCTCCTTCTCCTGATATCCAGACTCTAGTCTACAGTATTAGGCCTTCCACTTCCAGTCCTCCTTCTCCTGATATCCAGACTCTAGTCTACAATATTAGGCCTTCCACTTCTAGCCTTCCTTCTCCTTATATCCAGACTCTAGTCTACAGTATTAGGCCTTCCACTTCTAGCCCTCCTTCTCCTGATATCCAGACTCCAGTCTACAGTATTAGGCCTTTCACTTCCAGTCTTTCTGTGCCTGATATCCAGACTCTAGTCTACAGTATTAGGCCTTCCACTTCCAGTGTTCCTTCTCCTGATATCCAGACTCTAGTCTACAGTATTAGGCCTTCCACTTCCAGTCCTCCTTCTCCTGATATCCAGACTCTAGTCTACAGTATTAGGCCTTCCACTTCTAGTCCTCCTTCTCCTGATCTCCAAACTCTAGTCTGAAGTATTAGGCCTTCCAGCTCCAGTCCTCCTTTTCCTGATCTCCAGGCTCTAGTCTACAATATTAGGCCTTCAGGCTTCAGTCCTCCTTCTCCTGATATCCCGACTCTAGTCTACAGTATTAGGCCTTCCACTTCCAGTCATCCTTCTCCTGATATCCAGACTCTAGTCTACAGTATTAGGCCTTCCACTTCCAGTCATCCTTCTCCTGATATCCAGACTCTAGTCTACAGTATTAGGCCTTCCACTTCCAGTGTTCCTTCTCCTGATATCCAGACTCTAGTCTACAGTATTAGGCCTTCCACTTCCAGTCCTCCTTCTCCTGATATCCAGACTCTAGTCTACAGTATTAGGCCTTCCACTTCTAGTCCTCCTTCTCCTGATCTCCAAACTCTAGTCTGAAGTATTAGGCCTTCCAGCTCCAGTCCTCCTTTTCCTGATCTCCAGGCTCTAGTCTACAATATTAGGCCTTCAGGCTTCAGTCCTCCTTCTCCTGATATCCCGACTCTAGTCTACAGTATTAGGCCTTCCACTTCCAGTCATCCTTCTCCTGATATCCAGACTCTAGTCTACAGTATTAGGCCTTCCACTTCCAGTCATCCTTCTCCTGATATCCAGACTCTAGTCTACAGTATTAGGCCTTCCACTTCCAGTCCTCCTTCTCCTGATATCCAGACTCTAGTCTACAGTATTAGGCCTTCCACTTCTAGTCTTCCTTCTACTGATATCCAGACTCTAGTCTACAGTGTTAGGCCTTCCACTTCTAGTCTTTCTGTACCTGATATCCAGACTCTAATCTACAGTGATAGACCTTCAGGCTCCAGTCCTGCTTCTCGTGATATCCGGACTGTAGTCTACAGTATAAGGCATTCCACTTCCAGTCTTTCTGTACTTGATATCCAGACTCCAGTCTACAGTATTAGACCTCCCAGTTCCAGTCCTCTTCTTCCTGATATACAGGCTGTCAGTATACAGTATTTCTCTCTGTCCCATGTAGACTGTCAATATACAGTAAATATCTATACCACATGCAGCCTTATATACAGTATATCTCTCTAGTATTCAGACAGAGTGCTTAGTAACCATTTCTCCCCCTGTCTATCTCCCTCTCCCCCTGTCTGTACCTGTCTCTCCTCTCTCCCTCTGAATCTGTCTGTACCTATCTCTCTGTGAATGGAGGTGCAGCATATAGTTAGGATGGACACTATGATGGTCTCTTTCACACTGCGCAGTCTCCCTTGCCACCCATGCAGTTTCTCGATCAGATTTTCATACTGTCGTGCAGAGGAACCTCGAAGCTCTTTGAGAACAGCCGGTGACCAGCTCTGCACGTAGTCATGGACCTCACGCACCCAGGAGAGCTCACAGATCACAGGACTCATCTTGTACAGAGCATCCTGCAGGACAGACAGACAGATACAGCAGAACACATCAGAGAGGCACTTACTTCTAGCCGTTTGTCTGGGTGACACGCACCTATAGCAGTCTGTCTGGGTGACACACCTATAACAGTCTGTCTGTGTGACACGTACCTCTATCAGTCTCCTCAGTGTCTCGCTGGCCTGTTGGATAATGCTGTCACTGTGTAACATGTATTGCAGGGGGTGGATCCTCAGGGGCGGGTACTGAATCCTCTTTCTCTGTCCTTGGACTATGAGCCCACCCATGCCCAGAACATCTCTGCACTTGACGAGAGGAGGCACAGGCTTTAGAACCACCTTCCTTAGTTCCTCTACATTGAGCACAGATGGATGGGGATCCCCTTAAAAAGAAATAACTCATTAAAGTACAGAGTAAGGCTATCTCAGTGATGAATCCCAGATAAGAGATCTCAGATTCAGTATTTGTCTCCCTGTCTTTGTTATAGAATCATATGTAACTGAGGATGAAAAACCCAACTGTATCAGGTTCATCCTTTGCCAGGTCTCTCTTTCTGACCTGGAGGAAGACAAACACCACATTAATGTCCAAAATGGAGACAAAAATCCTTCCTGACTCCAAAACCCAGTTGGACTTTTCCCAGAATCTCTTCTCTGCATTGTAAGCAACTGTCATAATTTTCTATATGGATATACAGAAATACACTGGGAGGGGAAGATGATCTAAGGTTCAATAAGGGTCTTGTTTGGTTAAGTACAGATGAATTAGACCCCAGTCCATTTAGTGGTATGTACTAAGCTGACTTTGCAATGTTATCCCAATGATTAGAACTCCGATACACCTACATAACCATGACTTCACCTAATTAACAATGGCTTATTTACACACTGACATTAGACTTAATGAGTCATTTTCACATTTCACATCAGGCTTATATTCCTGTTCTCCATACGCACTAAGGCCCAATAGCTGATGATAGTGTCAGAGCTCAAATGAGTAAATATGTTTGTAAGACCAAGTCCCCAGAGATAGGCATTTCCCAGTTCCACATAAACTGGCATCTCCCAGTTCCCTATAGACTAGCATTCCCAGTTCCACATAAATTGGCATCTCCCAGTTCCCTGTATCCCAGTTCCCCACAGATGGGCATCTCCCAGTTAACCATAGAGTAGCATTTCTCAGTTCCCCATAGAAGTGTATTTCCCAGTTCCCCAGAAACAGGCATTTCCCAATTCACCATAGATGTGTATTTTCCAGTTCCCCACAGATGGGCTTTTCCCAGTTCACCATAGATGGGCATTTCCCACTTCACCATAGATGTGCATTTCCCCACAGATGGGCTTTTCCCAGTTCACCATAGATGAGTATTTCCCAATTCCCATAGATGAGAATTTCCCAGCTCCCCACATTGGGTATTCCCCAGGTCTCCATAGACAGGCGTTTTTCCAGTTCCCTACAGATGGGCGTTTCCCAGTTCCCCACAAACAGGCATACATGGGCATTTCCCAACTCCCCACTGATGTGCATTTCCCCACAGATGGGCATTTCCCAGTTCCTCACATAGTAACATAGTTGACAAGGCTGAAAAACGACATATATTTTAGAGATATAGGAAACTACTACAACAAAAAAACCTGACGTGGCTGCTTAGGAAAGTTAGTCTAATACAATGAGGTGTACAACAGTTTTCAAGATATAAGGAAACTTTATTAGCCAGAAAAAAATATACATAACTCTAGGTGTTCATGTAAACTCATTTATTATGTAGGCCAAAGTACTCAAAAGTTAAAGAATCCAATACAATATGTGTCTCCTTGATATGGAATGAGGCTAGAGAGGTGCAACTCTCATCAGGGAAGATGATCATTTCCTATTAGAAGACAAGGCGTCTCCAGCTGGGTTAAAGATCTTTGGTCTTGTAAGGATTAATTTAGGAATCAGAAGGAGAAATATAGGCAGGAGACTGGTACAACGGGAGACATGGGGGATTTTCATGCTACGATACAGCAGTCCCAAGGGAGTGAATGAAGATGTTATTCTCTTGTTATCTCAAAAACTCATATTGAATTTAAAGGTATTGATAATGTATTTGTCATTATAAAAAATAATAATACTATTATTTATTCTTTTTTCTTTCAGGTAACTGTTGCATTATGTTTAACATTGATCTAAATATCTTATATATATATATAATATATATTATCTTATCATATCTATATATATATATATTATAATATGTCTACAAATGCAAATATATATTCTACAAAATAATCTCAGGTCAAGTTTGTCTTCGAGGAAGACACAAGAAATTATGTGCTTTAATTCTAGATAATATGCATCTGTGTACATTCATTTCAAACAAGTGAGGGTTTCACAGGGTAGCTTGGCCAAAGTATGATTAAGATCTCTTACCACTCCAAGGAACCTCAATTTCAAGAGAGTCCTAACCACTGCATAATAAATCATCACTTAAAATAAATAAATAATGATATACAATAATATCAGACTTGATAAAGCTCTTGTGAAAATGCGCAGCCATTGGTATACTTGAATTAAAACCTAATAAAATGTTCATTAAAATCACCCATCCCCCCTACTAATATCTAGTACTTTCTTGATAAGATTAACTTGCTTTTAAACACGAAAGATTTGCAGTAAGTAGGTGAAGACCCAAAGAGAAGTGAATATCACTCCAAGCTGTTTATATAGGTCTGGGCCACCCATTACTGCAAAACACATGATACCTGTAGACTTCATAAAGGAGACACAACAGAAGTTACACTAATGAGCAAATGGCCACACGCTATGCTTTTAAAAACACCCGTTTAAGAGATTGTGAATGTTTAATCTAAGAATACAAATCTTTTATACTATAAGACTAAGTGAAATAAAGATACATTAAGATTAAATATGGTGAAAATATGGTGAAAATTTCAAACAAACGAGGGTTTCAAATCATAACTTGGCCAAAGTATGATTAAACTATCTCACCATTTAAGGAACCACAATTTCAAGAGAGTCCTAACTGATACATAAAAAAATGACTGATGAAAGTATCTGGGTCTGGACTGTGTTTTCTTATCTGATTTCCATTCTAAACAATGCAGTGTGTATTCGTATATAAGAGAGATGTTTCATATTTATCGGTATAACATGCCTGAGGAAGAGACCTAAGGTCTTGAAAGCTTGCATTTAAATCTGTTTGTTAGCCAATAAAGGTATCAACAACTATATTTTCCTCCTACATTTGAAATGGCACTATAGTAGTGATACCACAGTCCATGCAATTGAAATGGGGCTATAGTAGGGATAACAAAGAGCTTACAATTGAAATTAAACTAAACTAGCAATATCAGAGAGCTTACAATTGAAATGGTGATACACTAGTGATACCACAGAGATTACATTTGAAATGGAGCAACATTAGTGATACTACAGAGTTTACATTTGAAATGGCACATAGTAGAAATACCGCAGTCCGTGCAATTGAAATGGGGCTATACTAGTGATAACACAGAGCTTACAATTGAAATGGTGATACACAATTGATACCACAGAGGTTACAATTGAAATTGAGCTATACTAGTGATACCACAGAGAGTAAAATTGAAATTGAGCTATACTAGTGATACCACAGAACTTACAATTAAAATACAAATAGAGTAGTGAGACCATACAGCTTACAACTGTTATTGCGTTATACATTGAGATAATATTTCATCGATCTCAGATTCAACTCATTTTGAAAGGTCCCAGTTATGATTCTTCCCGTCTCTTCTTCTGCCGGTGTCCAGAGCGGGTCTGGTGGGTTGCATGTTAGGATTTGCATGTTAGGATTTGCTAACCTTTTCTCTGCTTGTATATCCATGGCCTTTCCGAACCTTTCAGGTCCTGTCTCCCAGTATACAGAAACAGTGTACAACCAGATATCTGGGTATACGTTGGAAGAGAGGACCTGGCAGGTCCTGAAAGGACAGAGAGGTAAGTAACTAAATGGGAAGATGGACATTTTATTGGGTCCCCTGCTGCCTAATTAAATACTGCACATGTCCTCCACCCCTTTACAGCAGCAAGCACGACATGAAGTGAGACACTGGTCTGCTTGCACCTTCCCCCTGGGCCAGCACATCCCTGATGACTGACCCACTTTTCATTTTTGATATCTATATAGAATGCTTCTCTCATTTCTTGTTTTTTTCTAAGCCCATAGAAAAATCAGTATATGACGTTGTAACATCAGTAGTGAGCTCCTAACAAGTTTCACTGGTCATGCCTGATCACATAGAAGATCAATGTAACTGGATTTATGTGGCCTTCTCTTGACTACGCATCAAGTCATTCATTCATTTTTTTTAACATATCGTTATATAATGTCTGAATAATTCCTGGTTATTATAATCCCTAAATATTTTAAGTACTGCTGGTTCCACTGGAAAGATAAATTCTGTATAACTACATTTTTCCCTTCCTCCAACATAATGAGACCAGTTTCTCTGATTTACGTGTAATGGTTCCTGGGGATGTAACGAGATGGACTGAAATCCCTAGTGAGACTGCTGTCTGTGTGGAATGTTTCCTTCCCTTCAGTTTTATTGTCACAGAAATAGAGACGTGTTTCCTATTAGCTCTACCGGTGCTTCAGTACACAAGATAAAGATGTCTGGAGATAGAGGCCATCCCTACTGTGTTCCTGTGGTTATTAGACATTGATTTGAATCCACTCCCATAAGCCCACATTTCTCTAAAATGTTTTCCCTATAACACCACACACACATACACACAAATGTACACACACTGCTTCTTCATACCTGGTTCTGTGTTTTCTTCCCTCTGGATTCTTTGTCCATCTGCACAGTTCTCACTTGTATTGTGTAAAAACATCTGGGTAACCTACAGGAGACAACATAAAATTACTTACAGATATGGAGGTAAGTCCCGTGTATCATGAGATATAGGGGAGACTGTGGGTCTGTCCCATGTATCATGACATATGGGGGTGATTGTGGGTCTGTCCCGTGTATCATGACATATGGGGGTGATTGTGGGTCTGTCCCGTGTATCATGAGATATGGGGGAGACTGTGGGTCTGTCCCGTGTATCATGAGATATGGGGGAGACTGTGGGTCTGTCCCGTGTATCATGAGATATAGGGGAGACTGTGGGTCTGTCCCGTGTATCATGAGATATGGGGGTGATTGTGGGTCTGTCTCACGTTTCATGAGATATGGGGGTGATTGTGGGTATGTCCTCTGTATCATGAGATATGGGGGTGATTGTGGGTATGTCCTCTGAATCATGAGATATGGGGGTGATTGTGGGTATGTCCTCTGTATCATGAGATATGGGGGTGATTGTGGGTATGTCCTCTGTATCATGAGATATGGGGGTGATTGTGGGTATGTCCTCTGAATCATGAGATATGGGGGTGATTGTGGGTATGTCCTCTGTATCATGAGATATGGGGGTGATTGTGGGTCTTTACCATGTATCATGACATATGGGGGTGATTGTGGGTCAGTCCCATGTATAATGAGATATGGGGGTGATTGTGGGCCTTTCTCTTGTATCAAGAGATATAGGGGTGATTGTGGGTCTGTCCCATGTATCATGAGATATGGGGGTGACTGTGGGTCTTTCCCATGTATCATGACATATGGGGGTGATTGTGGGTCTGTCCCATGTATCATGAGATATGGGGGTGATTGTGGGCCTTTCCCATGTATCATGACATATGGGGGTGATTGTGGGTCTGTCCCATGTATCATGAGATATGGGGGTGATTGTGGGCCTTTTTCTTGTATCATGATATATGGGGGTGATTGTGGATCTGTCCCATGTATCATGAGATATGGGGGTGACTGTGGGTCTTTCCCATGTATCATGACATATGGGGGTGATTTTGGGTCTGTTCCATGTATCATGAGATATGGGGGTGATTGTGGGCCTCTCTCTTGTATCAAGAGATATGGGGGTGATTGTGGGTCTGTCCCATGTATCATGACATATGGGGGTGATTGTGGATCTGTCCCATGTATCATGACATATGGGGGTGATTGTGGGTCTGTCCCATGTATCATGAGATATGGGGGTGATTGTGGGCCTTTTTCTTGTATCATGACATATGGGGGTGATTGTGGATCTGTCCCATGTATCATGAGATATGGGGGTGACTGTGGGTCTTTCCCATGTATCATGACATATGGGGGTGATTGTGGGTCTGTCCCATGTATCATGAGATATGGGGGTGATTGTGGGTCTGTCCCATGTATCATGAGATATGGGGGTGATTGTGGGCCTCTCTCTTGTACCAAGAGATATGGGGGTAAAATCTGGCACTCACATTCTTACTCACTGTTGAAGCCACTCTCTGCTATGGTGGCCTGTCTTTCTCTCTCATTCCTTGCCATGATGGCAGGGGTGGGGGTATGGGACCTTTACCCTCTGCCCCTTCCTCCATTAGTATTATTCACCTCCTTAGAAGTTCGTGCAGTCCAACTCTTCTCCCCAGTCCCTTTCCAGGTATCTATGATTCATTACTTAAAACTGCTGTAATAGCGCAAATGAATTCTCAATGATCAATACACCTGGTATATAAATAGAGTCCTTCACTTTAGTCTCCAACTTTGATGGTGCAGCCGTTTCCTCAGACGACTTCGGTACCACAGTCCTCTCCCATATATAGATACAAAACAAAAAAAAAAAAAAAAAAAAGAGAAAAAGCGCACACAAATCTAAGTGTAGACTGTTGTAAATATATCTTGCACCTCCACCTTCTTCAAAAAGTGTTTTCTTCCACCGTGCCAAATAACACCAACCAATGCGTGTTTATTTGCACTCACCTTTAGGTGAGGCAAAACCGGCCTCTCAGTAATATATGCCTTCACTGGATAACCCCCAGTGTCGGTTTCTTTCTTTCGGGAACAACTCGCAATATCACAGCTTTTCTCTCCTCCTTTCCATACGTTATTCATCCAACGCTACAGAGCTAAGGAATATTTTTCGATATGTACTGAGGAGGAAGCTCGGTCTAGTCCGTCCTCTGCAGAAACTACAATCAGCCCGATCAGTAGCAGAAGAAATCCAAATAAAGAAAGGGCTGAACCTGGGTTGACAGCGGGTTTTTTTTTTTGTTTTTTTTTTTTTTTTTTGTTTTGTATCTATGATTCATTGGCCACCAAGCAACCCTTCCTCCTTTCTCTCAGAATTTGATGCTTGTCTCTCTGTCTTTCTGTCCTCAGACTCTCCTGCATAACTCCTTGGTGACCTCCACTTACACTGCTGCCAGCACTCACAGGGAAGGTCACTATCTGGATCTAGTTTTCAACAGAAACTGTTCAGTTTCTGACTTCACAATTTCCCCATTTCTGCTCTCTAATCATTATCTTATCTCCTTCACACTCTCTCACACACCTCCCCCTGACCCCACTATAACACCTTTCCCGGCCAGGAACCTACACTGTCAAAGATACAAGACTTAGCATGGACTGTGCAACCTTCCCTCTCTTCTCTCTGCCTTACTACTACTAACATAGACTCTTCTCTCTGCCTTACTACTACTAACATAGACTCTTCTCTCTGCCTTACAACTACTAACATAGACTCTTCTCTCTGCCTTACTACTACTAACATAGACTCTTCTCTCTGCCTTACTACTACTAAAATAGACTCTTCTCTCTGCCTTACTACTACTAACATAGACTCTTCTCTCTGCCTTACAACTACTAACATAGACTCTTCTCTCTGCCTTACTACTACTAACATAGACTCTTCTCTCTGCCTTACTACTACTAACATAGACTCTTCTCTCTGCCTTACTACTACTAACATAGACTCTCTTGACCAAGAATATAACACTTCATTAACACCTTTCTTGGACCTTCATGCTCCTCTCCAACTTCGAAACTCCAGTCCCAGGAATCCCAGACCCTGGCTAAATTCAACAACCCACATGCTTCGCACCTGTTGTTGAGCTACAGAAAGTCTCTGGTGAAAGTCTCATTCGGTTGCCTACTTCCACCATTATAAATTCATGTTATCCTGCTTTAACACAGCTCTCACCCAGGCCACATGGCACTACGTCTCTAATCTTATCACTATTCACAGATCTAACCCACGTGCCTCTTTAAAATCTTTGCTTGTCTACTCAAAATTTAGCTTTAAACTGCTCCTCCTTCTCCAACAGTCCACAGGTCTTTGCTGACTTTGAAACAAAAAAATAAGGTGCAGTCCATTCGCCAAAAGTTCACCTCAGGTAATCGTCAGCTTGTTCACCCCTATTATAGAGGAGGAGGTATCTCTCTTACTACCCTCCTCTCCACCCACTACCTGCCCCTTGGATTCCTTGCCTTCTCACCTTATTATGGCTCCTGCAGCTACTCTTGTTCCCAGCCTTACTAATGTCATTAACTCCTCTCTTTCTACTGGAACTTTTCCATATTCATTCAACCATGCGATACTCAAACCTATACTCAAAAAACATCCCTCTAAGATCTTGTCTCTTTTCTCAATTCCAATTGTCTTCTTGACCCATTACAGTCAGGTTTCTATTCCAACTATTCCACAGAGACAACCCTAAAAAAAAATACTAATAACCTATGACAATACAGTGTATTAATCCTACGAGATCTATCTAATGCCTTTGACACTGTTAACCACACACTCCTACTGGACACACTGCACATCTTTCTCATCTCCCCATGACCTCAAAGTAGGTGTACCTCAAGGGTCAGTCCTGGGACCACTTCTCTTTTCCTTCTACACCGTCTCACTTGGTGACCTCATCTCATCTCTTGGCTTTAATTACCATCTGTATGCAGATGACACACTAATCTATCTCTCATTCTCTGACCTCACTCCAGCTGTGCAGTCTTAAGTCACTTAATGTCTCATAGCCTTTTCAACATGGATGGCCCACCGCCATCTTAACTTAATATGGCTAAGACAGAAATGTTTGTATTTCCTCCTAAACTCCCCCAACTCCTTTCTCCATCACAGCTGGCAAGCCTGCCATCCACTCAGTAACCAAAGCATGTATCTTGGGGTCATACTCTATTCTACCTTGGCATTCACCCCCCCCCCCCATATCCAAGCTGTCACTAAAACATGTTGCTTCTTCCTGAAAAATATTACCAAAATACATCCCTTCCTCTGTATGTCAACTGCAAAACCTCTCACTCAGGCTCTCAGTCTCTCTAAACTGGACTATTTCAGCATTCTACTCTCTAGTCTTCCTGCCTCTCATCTTTCTCCTCTTCAGTCTGTTCTCAATTCAGCTAAGTAACTTTGCTCTCTGTTCTCGAAATTCCTCTATTGGCTACCTGTAAGGTCTAGTATTTCTTACAAATGATTCTCTTCTCCTTTAAGTCTTCTCCTTTCTTCTCCAGCACCTTCTTACAATTCTGCTCTTATCTCCAGCTACAGCCCTGTTATGGTTTTCTGACACTCAGACACTGGTAGAGTAAAAACACAGTTTTATTGAAATAAATGTAAATGAACAGCACCCCTGGGGGCCAAGAATGGTAATGGCAATATACAGGCCCAAATAAGTATAGCGTAGATATATTGTTCAAGCAAGTAAAATAGACAGGGGTAATGTGGAGAAACTGAATAGTTAGTAAACTGATTGGCCAATGCCCAGAAGGTAATATCAGTCTCTAGGTGATGCAGAGGAGGGTGTATTGTGTGACTGGACTAATCACTCTCAGATATCAGCAATAGAACGACCAAAATGATCAGCGCCTGACCAGAGCTGAGCCTATACCACCTTAGTGGGATAATCAGGATAAAGCCACTGCAGGAGCTAACCAGAACCTGAATCGCCCTCAATACTCTCACGGATGTAACCCTGCGTGTGCCAACGGAACTAGAGCCCTAAACACCCCTTGGGTGCCAGAACGGAGAGATCACTGCACAAGCAATAGTGAGCCAAAGTAAATGGCAGTACGGCAGATCGATTAACACATAGAGCACTTGAAGGCAAGAGCCGGGACACCCTTCCAGTGCCGTTACAGAGCACACACTGCAAGAGCCAAATGGAGGTACCAACGCCAACCGGAGTGACCGCGGCGCTGCACGAGTACCGGGACGGACAACTGCTCTGCTAGTGTGAATAGGTAGCCTAGGTCGATAAGGCACAGGCTCAGTAAGTGTTAAATGGCTCAATCGGAACACACTGGCTTGGCAAGTGAATGAGAACAGGCTCAAATAACGGAGGCAACAGGCACAGCAAGGGTTAATGCAGGTTCGGTAAGGAAGACTACAGCTCAGCAGCGCTATGAGGACTATCCCAGGCAACAGCTCGGTAGCACAGAGTGAGGATTAGCCAGAGCAACACAAACACAGTTCAGAATGTTACCAGACGGCGACCGGAATCACACAGGAACACAGGAAACGATCATGGAGCAGGAACGTCAGCCAGAGCCGGGTCAATCATGGAGCAGGAACGTCAGCCAGAGCCGGGTCGAATCACGGAGCAGGAATGTCAGCCAGAGCCGGGTCGAATCACAAGCAGGAACAGCGGAATGGTCAGACAGGCCGGGTCGGTACACAGGAATGCGGTAACACAGGAACAAGGTGCAGGATCAGGAACACCACGAAAGGGCATCTGACAAGTGCGCAAAACCCAGTATATAAAGGAACGTCCTGGGCGGGCCAATCAGTCTCTTCCAATGCACAGGTAACAACAGAAGAGATTGACAGGGGATCACGGGGACCGCGATAAGCCCTTCCTATCACCTGCATTCTTCTCAAGGGTCCTTTCTGTCCTTTCCCTACACTGGTAACCATAGAACCACACATACTGACCCTCAGCCTTACCCATTGCACTGGAAGCCATAGAACCACAAATACTGACCCCCCAGCCTTGCCTATATCATTGGTATCCATAGACTCACATATACTTAACCCCAGCCTTGTTCCACTGCACTGGTAGCCATAGAACCAAACATACTGACCCTCCAGCCTTGTCACACTGCACTGGCAGCCATATAATCACACATACCTTCCCCCAATGTTGTCCCACTGAACTGGTATCCATAGAACCACACATACTGACCCCCCAGCCTTGTCCCACTGCACTGATATACAAAAAAACACACATACTGACTTCCAGCCTTGTCCCACTGAACTGGTATCCATAGAACCACAGATTCTAACCCCCAGTCTTGTCCTACTGCACTGGTATCCATAGAATCACAAATGCTGACCTCCCAGAAGTCCTAGCCTTGTTCAGCTGCAATGGAAACAATAGAACCACACACTGAGTCTGCATGGCTGTGGGAATTCTTGGAAATAGGCAGAAAATAGCAAAGTTATTGAAGGAAATATATTGAAGTGCTTAAAAGGTGGACATTTTAGGTAGGAAATGCAGGAAATTACTAGTTTTCCACATAAATACATAAGGATTTTGTTTACATTTCGCCCATCCCTAGCTGCCACTGACCACAGAGCTCACCTCTAGGAATGCTCACCTCTAGGACAGAGTCCAGCACTGACCCAAGGGCTTTTTCTAAGCCAAGTTGCAGTTGTTCAGCTGATGGGTGTAGAACTAGCTCATTCTGTGCATTAAACTCCATCCTGACTTGTAGTAGAGACCCCTGAGGAGAGAAGACAGACTGTGAAACAGAGAAACAGACTGAGACAGGCAGACTGAGGCAGGCTACAAGTGAGACAGACTATGAAAAAGACTTTACGGCAGACAGACAGACTGTAAGACAGACAAATGCTAAGACAGACTGGTTCAGAATGTTAGACAGAGATAGTGAGAAAGACAGACAGACAATGAGGCAGTCTGCGAGACAGGGTGGGACCAATCTGATATGGGTATGGAAATTTGCTCTCTGCAATAGCACATGGAGCAAAAAATGTAACTTGTAGCACCACTGAGGGGCCTTTATGCCTTTGCACAAAACACTATATATATAATATTTGTTCTCTGTGGATACTAGTCACATGCTTTTTCTCCCTGAATATTTAAAATGCTCTTAGAGAAATATACACATCAATATATACCACTGGGGAATAATCACAAGAGGAGTAAACTGAGACCAATGTGGATTAATAATGAGGTTTGCAGGAAAATTAGAAATAAGAAAAAGGCTTTTAAAGTATTTCAGTCAAGCAGGTCAGATGCATACCCACTTGGGGCTAAATTGGAAATGGCTTCAATGTTGTTGGGGGGGGTTGCCTTCCTCTGGATCAAGAAGGGTGATTTGGCATGGGCTGGACTTGATGGATGGATGTCCTTTTTCAGCCTCATGAACTATTTTACTTTGTTAATGTGAATATTTTCTCATCAGACCCCCATTCCATAAATTCTCATCTGGTATGATAATCATAGCCCCTAAGCTCCTATTTGCTTTAAATCATTTCGTTACGTGTATGCCAACATGAACATATTACTTCTATCTGTTCTAACCATTCCACTATTAATACAGATCTCCTCTTATCCCTGCAACCATGCCCCACACCATACCATATTAATACACCATGGACTTCTGCATACATGTGCACTTCCCTCTGAATGCTGGTGGAGAGTATTAAAATCAAGCTCACCCTCCCCCAGTAATTATAGTAACAGACGCACCCTCTCACTATTTGTTCACCGAAAATAAATCACTACATGTTTATGCATTTTATTACTTGCCTTGGCAAATGACATAGAAACCAACCCTGGCCCTCAAATAGCAATAAATGGCAACCTCCCCTTTAAAAATGGTCTGTCATTCGTGCACTGCAACATACACAGTATACTGCCCAAAATGGATAAATTAAAAGCATGGTGTTACGCATACAAACCTAAAATTCTTATTCTTACTGAATCCTGGTTATCCCCAAAAATACCTGATACTGCTGTTGCCATAGATGGATACTCATGCTTTAGAAAAGACCTTGCAAAGCGAAGAGGAGGGGTAATCATATACATACAGGAATCAGTAAGCTTTACACTTCTAAAAGACTCTCATAACTCTGATTCTTATGAATACATTGCTGGGAAAATGTGTCTTCCATACTCACAACAAATCATAATTGTTGGCATCTACAGACCACCAAATACCCCAGCACATTCCCTTTCAGACATAGCGCAACACCTAAAGGAGATTGCCACTCAAAATAAGAAAAGCGAGCTGATGGTTCTTGGAGACTTCATTATTAATTGGCTAGACTCCAGGAATTAAAAATATTGTTCATTGTTTAAAACATTGAACTTATCACAGCTAATATCCTCCCCTACTCGCATAAATCTTAAAACATCCACCCATACCCTGCTAGACTGGATCCTTTCATCCTGCACAAGCAGAATCCAAGACTCAGGCGTACTAGCAAACGTGTTTAGAGATCACTACATAGTTTACTGTGTCCACAAAATAAAACCAGTCAAGTCATGTTCCAAAGTCATACTCACAAGATCATTTCGAAAATGTAATCTTCAGTCCTTCCTAAATGATTTAAGAAATTGCTCATGGCAGAGAATACAGCTAATACCAGACCTAGACTCAGCGATAGAATTCTTTAACTCTGAATTTTTACAGGTCTGTAATACACATGCCCCACTAAAGAAGGTCAGGGTTAGGGGGGCACATCTACCCTGGGTCTCAGCTGACTTGATTCAATTATACAGTCTCAGAGATGCCTTATGGACTGAATTTAAAAAAACGGCTCCGCTTATGATCACACTGGATACAGACAATTAAGGAATACATGTACAAAATAAACAAAATTAGCAAAAGCACAATATTTTACTGACAACTTAAACAGTAACATTTCAAAGCCAGACAACTTTTGGAAGGTTATTAAAAACCTCTATAAGCCTCCTAATCATTCTCACCCATCAACTGTAATCGTAGATAATGAAACAATACAGTGCCCCACAGCCATAGCCAATGCATTTAACAGCTACTTTATTGGATGTGCCACCACCCTGATTACACAAAACAAAGGTAACTCTGAAGTTCAGCCATCTACAGAACATTCACTGGCACCTGTTGCCCGGTCCAATTCTGAAAATCAATTCAATTTCATGCCAGTAAATGAAAGCGAAATATATGATCACCTCCTCAATCCAAAAATGAAATGCCAATCTAGCCCTGACAAACTACCAGCAATGTTATTAAAGCTCAGTGCTATGGTAATGGCCAAACTGATTGCATCTTTAATTAATGCCTCTTTGGCAACAGGGTACATGCCCAAATCCTGTAAGGTGGCTAGAGTTGTGCCTATCCACAAAAGTGGAGATAAAAGTGTAGTATCAAACTACAGACCAATATCCCTACTCCCCACTTTATCCAAAATCCTAGAGAAATGTGTCCACGTGCAACTAAATAAATATTACCAACAGACCAGTTTTTTCACCCCTCTTCAATCAGGCTTTGGACCAAATCACTCAGTTATGGCCCTCCTAAAAGTAACCAATGATATCCAGACGGGCATGGAAAATGGTGACCTCACAGGAGCCATTTTCCTAGATTTTGCTAATGCCTTTCACACAGTAGACCATAATATTCTTATAAATAAACTTCGAAGATCAGGACTGGGTAATAATTCTCTAAACTGGTCCTGATCCTATTTATCAGACAGAATGCAGTATGTGTCTGTAACTCTCAGACACAGGGAGGTATAGACACAGACTATATCAGCACTTCATCCATCTTTACTTCTCAGTGATCTCAAACCAGCAGTCTAGAATTGTTAGACATGAACACAAACACAATTACACACTATAAAATGAACATACACACACTTAAACACCATACAGAATGCGTGTAAATTCCCAATTACACAACATAAAGATTGTATATAAACACACAATTACGCACCATAAAGATTGTATATAAACCCACAATTACACACCATAAAGATTGTATATAAACACACAATTACACACCATAAAGATTGTATATAAACCCACAATTACACACCATAAAGACTGTATATAAACATACAATTACACACCATAAAGACTGTATATAAACACACAATTACACACCATAAAGATTGTATATAAACCCACAATTACACACCATAAAGATTGTATATAAACACACAATTACACACCATAAAGATTGTATATAAACCCACAATTACACACCATAAAGATTGTATATAAACACACAATTACTCACCATAAAGATTGTATATAAACACACAATTACACACCATAAAGATTGTATATAAACACATAATTACACACCATAAAGACTGTATATAAACACACAATTACACACCATAAAGATTGTATATAAACACACAATTACACACCATAAAGATTGTATATAAACATACAATTACACACCATAAAGAATGTTTATAAACACACAATTACACACCATAAAGATTGTATATAAACACACAATTACACACCATAAAGACTGTATATAAACACACAATTACACACCATAAAGATTGTATATAAACCCACAATTACACACCATAAAGATTGTATATAAACACACAATTACACAACATAAAGATTGTATATAAACCCACAATTACACACCATAAAGAGTGTATATAAACACAACTACATACCATAAAGATTGTATATAAACCACAATTAGACACCATAAAGATTGTATATAAACACACAATTACACACCATAAAGATTGTATATAAACGCACAATTACACACCATAAAGATTGTATATAAACCCACAACTACATACCATAAAGATTGTATATAAACCACAATTACACAACATAAAGATTGTATATAAACACACAATTACACACCATAAAGATTGTATATAAACACACAATTACACACCATAAAGATTGTATATAAACGCACAATTACACACCATAAAGATTGTATATAAACACACAATTACACACCATAAAGATTGTATATAAACCCACAATTACACACCATAAAGATTGACACCATAAAGATTGCATATAAACACATAATTACACACCATACAGATTGTATATAAACCAACAATTACACACCATAAAGATTGTATATAAACACACAATTACACAACATAAAGATTGTATATAAACACACAATTACGCACCATAAAGATTGTATATAAACCCACAATTACACACCATAAAGATTGTATATAAACACACAATTACACACCATAAAGATTGTATATAAACCCACAATTACACACCATAAAGATTGTATATAAACATACAATTACACACCATAAAGACTGTATATAAACACACAATTACACACCATAAAGATTGTATATAAACCCACAATTACACACCATAAAGATTGTATATAAACACACAATTACACACCATAAAGATTGTATATAAACCCACAATTACACACCATAAAGATTGTATATAAACACACAATTACTCACCATAAAGATTGTATATAAACACACAATTACACACCATAAAGATTACATATAAACCACAATTACACAACATAAAGATTGTATATAAACACACAATTACACACCATAAAGATTGTATATAAACATACAATTACACACCATAAAGATTGTATATAAACGCACAATTACACACCATAAAGATTGTATATAAACACACAATTACACACCATAAAGATTGTATATAAACCCACAATTACACACCATAAAGATTGACACCATAAAGATTGTATATAAACACATAATTACACACCATACAGATTGTATATAAACCAACAATTACACACCATAAAGATTGTATATAAACACACAATTACACAACATAAAAATTGTATATAAACACACAATTACACAACATAAAGATTGTATATAAATACACAATTACACAACATAAAGATTGTATATAAACACACAATTACACACCATAAAGACTGTATATAAACACACAATTACACACCATAAAGATTGTATATAAACACACACTGACACACCATAAAGATTGTATATAAACACACAACTACACACCATAAAGATTGTATATAAACACACAATTACACACCATACAGAATGTGTATAAACCCACAATTACACATCATAAAGAATGAATACAAACCCATAATTACACACCATAAAGAATGTATATAAACACACAATTACACACCATAAAGATTGTATATAAACCACAATTACACACCATAAAAATGGATATATACACACAATTACACACCATAAAGAATGAATACAAACCCACAATTACACACCATAAAGACTGTATATAAACACATCATGAAGACCCTGCACAATATTTGTGGCTCCTCTTTGAACTGTCACCTATTTATTAATGTCCGTCTGGAGATGTGGTTCCCAGAACACAATACTCCAGGTGAGGTCTTACCGGTGATTTATACAGTGGCATTAATACCTCTCTCTTCCTGCTCCCAATTCTTCTTATACAACCAAGAACCTGGTTTGCTATTCCCACTGTTTTTCTGCATTGCTTGCCTATCTTCAAGTCAACTGAAATAATAACACCAAAGTCCCTTTTTCCTGTGATGATTTTGTCAACACAGTTACATTAAGTCTGTATTCTACCTCTGGGTTTCTGTATCCTAAATGCATTATCTTGCACTTTTCAGCATTAATTTTAGATGTTATACCTTTGTCCATTCTTCCAGTTTTCCTAAATCCTCATGCACTTGGTTTATCCTTCCTGAAGAGTCAACCCTGTTTCATATTTTTGTATCATCTAAAAACAGGCACCACTTGCTCTGAATACTACCGTCACACTCCACTAGTAACCTCTCATCCTTCTACTGAATTAATACCACTAATTATGTCTATCTTTCCTGATAACTACTTATGTGGTAAAACAGCAAAGCTAAATCCAAATATGCTGCAGCCACCGTTCCACCCTTGGGTATCATTTCAGTAATATAAAAAAAATTCAACATGTTTCTTTGGCAAGATCTTCCTGTTGTAAAGCAATGTTACAGTGTATATTGAAAGTCTTTAGAATTCAGATATGAAACAATTCTTCCTTTCAATTGTATTTCCATTAATTTCCCAACTATTCATGTCAAACTCACAGGCCTGTAATTGCCAGAGCCCTCCCTACTACCCTTTTTGTGTAGTGGCACTGCACTGGAAATGTACATGTCACCCAGAACCACTTCTGTCAACAGAGATTGGTTACAATCTTAGCTAGAGGGGCTACAAGCACAGACCTAAGGTCTCTAAATATTCTTGGATCAATCTGATTTGGACCAACTGATTTATCCACTTGTGTATTTGATAACACCAGTAACATCTCATCCTATGTAAACAGACTAGTTTACATTAATAGTTCTCCTTCTTAATGGGAGGTGGGATCCCCTTGATGACAATCTTCTGTAAAGACTGAGTAGAAACAATTATTTAGACAGTCAGCTTATTCCTTATCTACCTTCATATATCTACCATTTTTGGACTTTATTCTTATTATGCCTCCTTTACTTTTTCTCTTTTAACTAACATACCTAAAGAAGGTTTTTTCACCTTTTCTGCAGACTTTGCAGTTTTGTCTTATGCTTGGAATTTAGCACATATGATAGTGCCCTTAGCACCCAACTAATTAACCTTGTAATGTTTTTATCTTCCTCTGACAAAATGTGCAATATCACCTGCATGCACATTGTTTTATCCTTTAAAATATCGACACCCACTAACACACTAACCGACACACACTAACATAATATGAAGTGTGAACTCACACAGACACAAAATAACACACCGTGAAGTGTGAATTAACACATTCAAACAACACACCATGAAGACTGAAGTCCCACAGACACACAATAACACACCCTGAAGAGTGAACTCACAGAAACACACAACAATACATTATGAAAAGTGAACTTGCACAGACACACAATTCCACATAATGAAAGGTGAACTTGCATAGACAAAGTTACACAAAAAACAACTTGATGACTGTCCTTGTAAGCTAGTCTACCCCCTCCTGGGAGCAGTGTGTAATGCACTATGGGGTCTAAGCCACAATATTTTTATCAATTAACAAAATGATAGTGAGTGAACAGAAAAAATCTAAATCAAATCAATATTTGGTGTGACCACCTTTTGCCTTCAAAACAGTATCAGTTTTTCTAGGTATACCTGTACACAGTCAGGGATTTTGTAGGCATATAGTCAGATGATTAAACAATTTACCAAACAGGTGCTAATGATCATGAATTTAATATGTAGGTTGAAACACAATCTTTAACTGAAACAGAAACAGCTGTGTAGGAGGAATAAAACTTGGTGAGGAAAAGCCAAACTCAGCTAACAAGGTGAGGTTGCTGAAGGCAGTTTAATGTCAAAAGACACCATGACAAGACTGAGCACAGCAACAAGACACAAGGTGGTTATACTACATCATCAAAGTCTCTCCCAGGCAGAAATTTCAAGGCAGACAGGGGTTTCCAGATGTGCCGTCCAAGCTCTTTTGAAGAAGCACAAAGAAATGGGCAATGTTGAGGAATGTAGAAGCAGTGGTTGGCCGATGAAGCTTAGTGCAGCAGATGAAAGACACAATTTGATTACTTCCCTTCACAATCCAAAGATGTCCTACAGTGCCACCAGCTCAGACCTGGCAGAAAGCTGTGGGACCGTGTTACATCCATCTACTGTCTGGAGAAGTCTGGTCAGAAATGGGCTTTATGGAAGACTTGCGGCCAAAAATCCATACCTCTGACGTGGAAACAAGGCCAAGCGACTCAACTATGCACTAATACACAGGAACTGGGGTGCAGAAAAATGGCAGCAGGTGCTCTGGACTGATAAAAAAAATATGAAATATTTGGATGTAGCAGAAGGCAGTTTGTGTGCCGAAGGGCTGGAGAGAGGTAAATGAGTGTCTGCAGGCAACAGTGAAGCATGGTAGAGGTTCTCTGCAAATTTGGGGCTGCATTTCTGCAAATGGAGTTGGAGATTTGTTCAGAATGAATGGTCTCCTCAACGCTGAGAAGTACATGAAGATACTTATCCATCATCCATTACCATCAGGGAGGCATCTGATTGGCTCCATATTTATTATGTACATGACAACAACCCCAAATGTACAGCCAAAGTCATTTAAGAACTATCTTCAGTGTAAAGAAGAACAAAGAGTCCTACAAGTGATTGTTTGGCCCCCACAGAGTCCTGATCTCACCATCATCGAGTCTGTCTGGGATTACATGAAGAGAGAAGCAACGGAGGGGCCTAAATCCACAGAAGAACTGTGGTTAGTTCTCCAAGATGTTTGGAACAACCTACCTACCGAGTTCTTTAATAAACTGTGTGCAAGTGACCTAGAGGAACTGATGATGTTTTGAAGGCAAAGGGTGGCCACACCAAATATTGATATGATTTAGATTTTTCTTCTGTTCACTCACTATGCATTTTGTTAATTGATGAATATAAACTATTAACATGTCTATTTTTGAAAGCATTCTTACTTTACAGCATTTTTTCACACCTGCCTAAAACTTTTGCGCATTACTGTACATGTATGTGATCCAAAAATTATGTGGCCTGGTTCTCATAGGGTCCCATAGGGTCCCAAAGTGCATTACATACTGGTCCCCGGAAGGGGAAGACTAGCTTACAAGGACAGTCAACTAACAGGAACTGTAGCGTGGAAATGAATTTCAATTGTCCAGTATCATAAGCTACTTGAACTGACAGTACAAGAGAAGAAGGACCACACAGTAACCAGAGGATTTTTCCAGTTTCCTAGATCCTAATCTAGATATAGTCTTCCAGTCTGGTTCCACAGAAGTGAAGTGAATGGATGGGCTGGGTGCTAGGTGAGAAATGAAGAAGGTCCAGCTATGTCACAGTCTGTCAGTCTGTCAATAAAGGTCTCACACCTGCATGAGATCTGCAAAGCTCTGGAAATCGTCCTGAATGAAGGTCAGCAGGTTCTGACAGATCATGTGACCAACCAGAGTTCCCAGACGTCCCAGACTGTGGATCCAGCATTCAGCCTGGACCAGGCACCTTTTGGTGGCCCCTTTCCTATGGTGCTGCAGGTGCACCACTTGCTCTGCATCTTCTTGAAGGGTCTTCACCATAATATACGTGTCGTCCCTCACCTGCTGGATAGAAGAGAGTGTGTGAGGAAGAGGAATGGGGCCTTCACTGTAATATATGTGTTATATGTGTCTTCCCTCACATACTAGATAGAAGAGAGTGTGTGAGGAAAAGGAATGCGGTCTTCACTGTAATATACGTGTCTTCCCTCACCTGCTAGATAGAAGAGAGTGTGTGAGGAGGAGGAATGAGGTTTTCACCATAATATAAGTGTTATATATGTCTTTCCTCATCTGCTAGACAGAAGAGGAATGGGGTCTTCACCGTAATATATGCGTCTATCCTCACCTGCTGGATAGAAGAGTGTATGAGGATGAGGAAAGAGGTCTTCACCTGGATATATGTGTCTATCCCTATTGGGTGTAACGAGTCTGGATGTTGCACCATACAGATCCCTACAGTACCAGTCACTTTCCTATCCCTACTGGGTGTAAAGAGTCTGGAGGTTGGACTATACAGATCCCTACAGTACCAGTCACTTTCCTATCCCTATTGGGTGTAACGTGTTGGAGGTTAGACCATACAGATCCCTACAGTACCAGTCACTTTCCTATCCCTATTGGGTGTAACGTGTTGGAGGTTAGACCATACAGATCCCTACAGTACCAGTCACTTTCCTATCCCTATTGGGTGTAACGTGTCAGGAGGTTGGACCATAAAGATCCCTACAATGCCAGTCACTTTCCTATCCCTATTGGGTGTAACGAGTTGGAGTTTGGACCATACAGATCCCTACAGCACCAGTCACTTTCCTATCCCTATAAGGTGTAATGTGTTGGAAGCTGGACCATAAAGATCCCTACAATACCAGTCATTTTCCTATCCCTATTGAGTATAATGTGTTGGAGGTTGGACCATACAGATCCCTACAGTACCAGTCACTTTCCTATCCCTATTGAGTATAAAGTGTTGGAGGTTGGACTATACAGATCCCTACAGTACCAGTCACTTTCCTATCCCTAATGGGTGTAACGTGTTGAGGGTTGGACCATACAGATCCCTTCAGTACCAGTCACTTTTCTATCCCTATTGGGTGTAACGTGTTGGAGTTTGGAATACCAATGTACAATTAATTGTGAAAGACAAGTAATTGTGGAGCAAATCAAATTTACACATTGATTTAAATAGAGATTTTGCCTCTTGAACGGTAGAGAGGACACCAATTAATTGCTTTATATGTCTCCTGTGGTGCAGATGGTTTGATCCAGAATTGTAAAGAGGCGCAGCTAAATTGCACATGAAGTCTCTCCTATAGGGGATGCACAAATGTCCCACCCTCCAGCAGCTTCACTCCACTTACCGTTCCCAGGATGTGGGAGACAAGGGTCAGGAAGTTGAACAAGTGGCTCTTGGCCTCGGCAATCTTCTGGCAAAGTGCGCTCTGCAGGTCACTGAAAGGCTGGCCTTGAGACTGGAGGGGAGGGAGCCAGTGCACCAGCGAGAGCTCCAAGATGAGCCTTGACATGGAAAGGAGAGACAATCAATAACTACAGCAGTACCGCGCTGAACATGGTGGGGGAAATGTACCCAGGGGAACACCAGGATCCGTCTGGACATGAAAAGGAAAGACCATCAATCACTAGAGTAGAACCCAGCTGAACATGTGGACAGTGTACCCAGTAGGTCTTTTGGATCAGTCTGGACATGGAGAGAAGAGACCATCAATCACTTGAGCAGACTCTAAATGTGGGAGTGTAGAGGGAACCACAGCAACTGGGAGAGATCCATCATAAGCACAGACACAGAGAGTATGAGAGACTATCAAACAATAGAGCACAAACCAACAAAGCACGAGAAGGAAGGTAGGACAACATATCTACGTAGACACCGAACATCAGACCTGCGCTCCTCCAGTCTAATCGAGTACAATGTGCCCTGTATTAGGCATATATAATAACACTGTGGATAAATTTGAGGCATTAGTGCCAGCATTTTTTGGCCAAAAAAGAGGTATAAGCTTGCCAACCGCGCCAAGGTTCCTCACGTGTGGCAAGTCCGTACTCTAAACACTGGAAGTCCCTATCTAGAAAAGAACTAAAATGTAAATAAAATTAAAAATGGTTCCTGAAGAGATGTTATAGTAACGTGTTGAACGGGGACCCTTTTATGTACTTTCTTGTTAAATGCGTGAAGGTCCCCATGTGTGCAATTAAATACTAATAACAAACACTAAGGTGAGTTAGCGCTGTGAGCTGTCTGTCTCTATCTATCTATCTCCATTAGCTTATTGTAGCAGCTTCTCACTGTCACTATTATCACACATGAAGGTTTCACTGCACCAGTTCTCTTCTTCACATTTTAGGCCTTTAAGAGGTTGACCAAGGCTTTTATATTGTTTGCCTGTTTCACCCTGATTATTCCTCATGTGGCCTGCGGGGGGAGTTACATGTCACCTATAAAGGCTGACAGAGTTCAGTTCTTTTGTATGGGTGTCCACTCAATGCAGGGACACAAGGCAAGTCCTCTGTTACACTTCTTTAAATAGTGTTTGTTATTTGTTTTTAATTGCAAACATTTCACGAATGTAACAAGAGTATATAAAAGGGTCCCCGTCCAACGCTTTACTATAACATCTCTTCAGGAACCATTTTTAATTTAATTTTAATTTTACTTCTTTTCTAGATAGGGATTTCAAGTGTTTAGAGTAGGAACTTGCCTCAAGTAGGAACCTTGGCACAGTCGAAAAGCTTATACCTCTTTTTTGGCCCAAAATGTTGGCGCTAATGCCTCAAATTTATTCACAGTGTTATTATATATGCCTAATACAGGGCACATTGTACTCGATTAGACAGGAGGCGCGCAACTCGGTTGTTTGTTCTGTGTTTGCACTTTGGGCTCTTTTCCTAATGTTTGGGGTATTGGAGAACCCTTGCTGCACACTTCAGTAATCCCAATTTTTACAATGGACACTTCATAAAAAATCATCATAAAAAATTAAAATGTATTATACTGTATTTGAAGTCCTTTGCTACTAACCAGACCTGAAAAGCTACTCGCCACTGCAAGCCATAACATACCCACCAGGGCTGAATTTCTACTCGCCAGGGCTAAATTTTCACTCGCCATTGGCTGGTGGCGAGTGGAAAGTTTTGAGCCCTGTATATATATATATATATATATATATATATATATATACACATAGATTGTTATGCAGTAAGGTGAGTTAGCACTGTAAGCTGTTGTTTCTCTCTGTCTAGATCTACGTGGGGGGGGGGGGTTGTCACAATCCGTACTTCACTATCCAGGAAAGAGCAGGTGGGGTGATCATAACCCACATACCACTATTCAGGAGGAGGAGACTAGATATCCCAATTTGTTCCTATTCACCATCTAATTATCTACTCACCTGTGTATGTGCTGCAGGGCGGCTGCATAATGAGGTGCTGTGAAGAGGAGTTTCTCATTTAGACTTTCTTTTTTCTTCTGAAACTGAATCCATTTAACATTTGCTCTCCAACTGCCAGTAAAAAAATGTCATATTGTTACCCCAAAAGAGGAGAATAGAGGGGTATTTTGTGTGTGTATGTGTGTGGGAGGCCATAACTAGGAGAGGACATGGATATAGTGTTACTTGGGGTGGGGTCAGTACCAGCAGTGGTTACAAGTACTAGAAGATTTCCACTGTAGTACCACTTCATGAAATGGACAGTAGAAAGGACTCTGTTAATTATAGGCCAGTGAGTCTGAGTATTGAGAAAATTATGAAAACGCTATTGAAAGGGAGAAATGATGGATATTTGAAGTCTAACGACATGCAAGATCCATGGCAGGATATATTTACAACTGTATAAAGCAGCAGATGTAATATATCTGGATTTTTGGTAAAGTTTTGACACTATGCCACATAGGAAGATCATAAATAGGATGCATAGTTTGGGGCTGGACTCAAAGGTAGTTGATTGGATAACTAATTGGTTGAAGGACAGGAAAAAAAGTCTGATAATCAGTGGTATTTATTTAGAGATAGGATGGGGGGTTACTGGTGGAGTATAACAAGGGTCAGTACTGGGGCCTGTTCCCTTCAATATCTTCATTAGTGACATTGCATTACTAACTATTCAAGGTAAGGTGGGCATTTTTACAGATGGTACAAAAGTCTGTACCAGGAGGAATAAACCAAACCGATACAAATTTAGGAAAATTGATGGAATGAAATGAATTGTACATTTTACTGCTGCAAAATGCAAGATTTTTCATTCAGAATCAGGACACAGAAACCCGGAGGTGGAACACTGGTTTAAAGGCATATTGTCACATTGTCACAACATCAAGGAGAATGACTGACTTTGGAAGTTACTATTTCTAGTGACTTTATGGTAGGAATGGGGAAAAGGTCTTGTTTTTGTTTTTGTTTTTTTGCTGGAAATTTGATGAAAAATCCCCAAAATTTACAGTATTTAGAACATATAAAATATCCTCTTTTTTGTTGCATCTGATGGCATTCCCATGAGAAATTTGCCAGTTTATCAGTTTGCTTTCTCTAGCAAAAATACTCTGTACAACAACACTAGTGCTACTGAGGGCAGAAGCAGAGAAATCCACATTAGAAGTAGAATATAGCAGACTCAGTAATCCTATAGCAATGTAAGTCGTGAAAATATTGTGAGCAGGCTGGTAGAGACCTCCTGATGAAGGTGATAGGACAGGTGGTTATGCTCTTGAAAGGAAAGTAATTCTTTGATAGCAAGTCCTAAGGCAACATAAGTCTTGAAGAAATTGCCATCAGCCTAAGGCTGGAGATAGTGACAGCAGCAATGCCTGGCTTCTATCTCGGGGTATGGTCTCACATTGTCAACAAACCTTGCTTTGTGATGTTTCCAGCCCTTTGTCCCATGACACTAACCACATGCCTTCTCAACAGAAGAATAGGGTGTCAACATTTTGAAAAGTTTGATATTCAATGGCATACTTTTTGATTATTTGTGTATATTTTTATTTTTGAGTTGGTAGCACACAGAAGAACTGTTTACCTTAGTTGTTTTAATACTTACATGTGGTGATAGTAGAGGTGGTGGTGGTGGAAGTCAGTGTAGGGACTCTATGACTTGTCACCTCCAACAGAAAAAGATTCATCCTACTCATGCACATTCCCTATTCCTGCTTTAGAATACCGACTAGTAAACCTGACCATCCTGTACTGTGTCCAGCTCAAATGGACATCAGTAATTTGGCCTTCTACCTGACAACTTTACCTCCAGCCCTTGGGATGCAGCAATGTCCACCTTATGGTCATCTACGTTCCCTGGCTTCACACCCTGTCATTGCACTGTAGTATCATAGGCTACTCTCTCTTCTGGAGTTCTTTCTTTCCTATTTCTGCATTGCAGAGCCCTCCTGTACAACCAATAATATATCATTCGCTTCCACTCCCATTACTTTCTTTTTAAAGTTGGAAAAGTTTATATTTTCTTTTACCGTTGAGGAGATTTATAGAACATTGACCACCAGTTTGAGGACGGATGTTACTGTCACTGTCTGATGCAGCAATTGGTCTCACTGCTACATCTTCTTCCATTATGGCAACAACAGTAGAATGTGACTTGTCGTCATCATCTTTAGTGGTGTCATTGTTAAAAGGTTCAGTACTAGTACCGGTGGTGGAAAGAGTACCAGTTTAGTGCCACCAACACATCCATGCACTTCTACTCCTTTTCCTTTACTCTGCCCCTAGCAAGTTTGATGGACATAATGTCATGTTCTCCCTGCTTTTCTGGGTTTTTCTGGCATTTTTTCCTGGTATTTTATTTTGCTTTTGGTTATAATTTCCTGTTTTGTGATGCTGCTGAGCCTTTATCTACCGCTGGCGCCTTACATCGGCATGCGATCTAAGCATTCTTGCCTTGACCTGAGTCTTGTCTATTTCCATGTGTTTCCAGAGTTCTTGACCCAGCTATTCCTGACCACCACTTCATTACCTGATTTGGCTCTTCGATTCTGTATTCCGGTATTGACCTTGGCTCCATATCCTCGACTCTCCTTCTGCCTTCTCCTAACTTGTTTGATGTCTTTTCGCCTTATCCCCAGTACCATTTCTGCCCACCAGTTGCTGACTTGGCTTGTTGACCATTCTCACTCTCTGTCCCCTGAGTCTCCTTCTGCTCCCTTCTATCTACCTCCACTTCTTCTGCTCCCAGTCGAGCTTGTCTTCATCGACTTTCCGGTCCGGTTTTACCCTACTTTCCTCCTGTCAAGTTCAACCTTTTCAACCACCATATCGAGTTTGACTTTCTCAACCACCATAGAGTTCGACTTATCCAACCACCTGTCCAGTCCGACTTCTTTGATTCTCAGTCGAGTTTGACCCAGCTGCCTCTTAGTTGGGCTTGGCTTCCTCAACTGTCTGTCGAGTCTTGTCCTTCAACCCTTAGTCAAGTTTGCCCATCTGTTTCCTGATTCTGGTCATCTTTTAGTTTGTTACAAGAGAGACAACTATACTGAGGTAGGTTTGCCTCTCTGATTCCTGTCTCAGTGAGTAGCTGCTGTATCTATGGGTGTCATCCTGCTACTTGGCTTCATAATTTGGCTTAGGCCATAGCAAGGCATCCCTAGAGCAGACACCGCCACCCTGCTCCACTCACTGAGGCCTACCCAGCTGTACAATCTGTATTGTTTCCTGTTGCCCTGTTTCCTCTTAGTGGATACTTCACTCTACTAAGTATATAAAGGCAGCTCACACCTAATTATAATAAATATAAACTACAATACAGAGCTGTTCACAGTACATGTCTGTTCCTCTTGTTCTTGCAGATGTAGGAGTGAGTGTGTGGAGCACAGAATGTCACATTGGAACTGTTTGTGTTCTGATAAATGATGTTGTCTGTCTGCATTTGTAGTAGTATCTGTCAGTCAGGCTCAAGCTTAGCCAGCTCGGGTAGGAAGGGTTATCTGTGTTTTTTTATGCCTCTTTCTACCACCAGCACTCACAACATGCAGTACACAGGTGCCCCTTTTATATTTTAGCATTGTGGTGAAACTCTCCACAAGTTGGGGGGGACGGGACATTATAGTGATTGGTTTAAATTCAGTTAAAAAAAAGTAGGGGAAAAAAAAAGCAAAACTGCACTTTTCATTGGAATCCCTGGGGAAGATGGCAAGAGCTGCTTTTGCATGTATCTCTTTTGAGGGGAAAGGTTTTGTCCATCTCTACTTGTAAATAGGCAAGTAATGCAGCAAAGCTATGGGGATAGATAAAAAGATACTGGGTTATAGAGGAAGAGGCATTAACAGCAGGAAGAGAGATGTATTAATTCTACTCTGTTCATCAGTGGAAGACCTCACCTGTACTAATGTGTACGGCTCTGGAGACCACATATCCAGAAAGGTATTAACAAACTGGAGGCGAGTCAATGAATGATGCAGAATTTTCATGATACTGGGCACCAGAATAGACGGAAAGAACTAGAGAGGGGTAATATGATTTAATATATGATAGAACTCTTTTCAATATATTTAGGGATTTTATACAGTTGAATAAGGAACATTTTTTCAGAAAAGAATACTAGAACAAGAGGACATGATATAAAATTATAAGGTGGAAATTTCAGAACCAATGTGCCTAAGTTCTAATGTACAGAAGGGTGATAGACTCATGGAACAGACTCCCAGCAGATTTGGTAGGGAAAATACTATTTGGGAATTAAAAGATGAATTGTATAAACATAAATCTATTCTGAGAAGTAGGTTAACACTGTCTTTATTATATAGATAAAAAATTAGGCAGAATTGATGCATCCATGTTCTATGTTTACTGCACCATTCTTGGTGCAAAAAAAGTCAGCTGCTTGGCAAGATTTCCCTATAGTAAAGTCAAGCTGCCATGGATCATGTATGGCATTAGACTTCGGATATGCCACAGTGTTTCCTTTCAATACAGTTTCTTCAAATTCCCAACTACTGAAGTCATACTTATTGGCCTGTAATTACCAGAGTCCTACCTACTACCCTAATTGTGATCTAGTACTACACTGCAATTCTCCAGTCAACAGTGATTCAGTGTAAAGCTTATTGAAGGTGCTGACCTAAACTTTCTTAATACTTATTTAAGTTCAGAACTGTACCCACCAACTTGTCCACTTTCAAGCTTGTAACTTTTAGAATAAATTCATACTCCGTAAAGAGACTTGTGACCACTGTCATAAAAGAGCAGTGACATTTTGCTGTTAACAAATATTTATTGTAATACTTTTAAAAATGCTGAACAACAGTACTCCCACTCCTGGGAGAGTCTTGATGTAAATGTTATTGCAGCTAGTACTTGCTTGATTAACATTCTACTACAATTTTCTATTGTGTTCGCCAGGAACTGACGTTTGTATTGCTTATGACAAACTATAGTCCAAGACATAAGCTTTCCCATATAGCACATTATTACAAAAAGAATAATTAAAAACCTACTGGACAGTAGTTGTTTTTACTTAAAATCGTATCTCCCTTAATATATCTGCCTGTTCTGACTTTAATCTTATTATACCTCCTCTACTTTTTCTCTTTTCACTAATGCAGTTAAGGAATTTTTCATGGCTTTTTTTTAACTTCCCTCTTCTTAATCTTATAAACTTCTCTACCTTCATCTTCACCTTACTCACTCTTTTTTTGTGTATACATTTTTATTGAAACCAGAGCAATAACACAAAGACAAAGTATACCGGTACCAATACAGGATATTATGGTGAAGTGTGCACATAATATATAACATACAATGTCTTTCAAGAGATACATAGGTCAGACACAATATTGCACTAGTTCCATTTTTTAAAATGTAGATTTAGGTGGGGAGCTATAAGGGTGATGAAGAGGAGAGGAGGGATGGAGGGCGTCTAGTAGACATTAGAAGAAGATATAGCAGCACAGGTAGAAAAAGAGAATAAGGAAGGACAGAAAGAAACAAGTGAGTCCGATCGCGTGCCCCCATCAGAGGTGGGGAATATATTTTAGCCAGCTATGTAGTCATGTCGACTGTAAGCCAATTAGTCAGCATCTCGGAAAGATAGGATGTATCTAACCCCCGTTTATGCCAGGAAAGTTTCACCAGCAACAGAATATCACAGACTGTCGGGGGTTCGTATCTCTCCAGTGAGCGGGTAAGATTGACTTTTTATCTTTCACCAGTGGAAGTAGATCAGAAAAGAACACGACTGATAGGGGGCTGTGAGGAATTGAGAGATGTAAGAATGAGTTGATGGGATGAAGGCATTGTGACCAAAAGGTTTGAATTGAAGAATATGAAGACCAGAGGTGGATATAGGTGCCAGCATGAGAGGAGCACCGTCAACAGAGAGACGAATTTGAGGGACTGATTTTATGAAGTCGTACCGGAGTAAAGTACCAGATATACAAAAATGTATAGTTCATATGGAAGATACTTTGTGAAATCTCCAAATAGCGTGCCAATTGTTTGCAACAAGGTCTGTGTCCAATTCAGATTTACAAGCAGATGTATAGGGGGGAAGTGTATTTGAAAGAGTCTGTAGCAGAATAGAGTAAATTTTCCCCAAGAAACCACAAGTACAATTTTTGGGAACGCAGAGGTCTTCAAAAGGAGTAAGGGGGCGCAAAGACGAGGTTTTGATAGAAATGCCCGATAGGAAATTCTTAATACGGAGGTACCTCCATAATTCATAAGGAGGTAGAGAGAGATCAGTTTGTAATGTAACAAACAAGGTGACCGCGGAGTCTCCGTACAAGTCATAAAGACGCAGATCACGATCGGACGACCAGGAAGGGAAGTCCAACGCAGAAAACTAGAAGTCTGTAGGTCTGGTATAGAATAGAAGGGATAGGGGAGATTCAAAAGAAGTGATGTGATGATTCCCAACCCATCTAGACCAAATGCTTAAGATGTTAGCAAGAATAGGATCGGACCTAAGCTTGGAGTGTCTAGCCCTCTCCGGAAGGAACACTTCAACTAGAGTATCACTATCAGAAAAGAAAGAGGGTTCAATGGAAACCCAGCTCTTTGACTCACAATTACAAGACCAATCCGGAATGGAGGAAAGAATAGCCACTGCATAATATAGATTAAAATCAGGAAGACCAAGACCACCAAATGACATTGGGTGTCAAAGTGTGTCACTCTTGATACGAGGTCGATGAAATTTCCATATGAACGTGGAATTAATATTAAGGAGGGAGCGAAAGAAAGAGTGGGGTGGAGGTATGGGCAAGGTTTGTAAGAAGTACAGCACCCGAGGCAGTATCATCATTTTAATAATACTTATGTGCCCTAGCCAAGAAAAGAATAACGAGTCCCAGTTTTTAAGACTGTTTCTCAAGGATGAGAACAAAGCTGGAAAATTGGCATTATATATATCATGAGGGAGTGAGACGAATGCCTAAATATTTAATAGACAAGTGAGACCATTTGAATGGATATGAAGAACGAAGGGAAGAGGAGATGGCCGCCGATAGGCCGTGCTTCCAATTTCGAGAAGTCTGATAGTGTTGAAAAGTGGTGAAACTCGGACATTAATGCTGGCATCGAGGTTAAGTAATAGATAGTAAAACATCATCTGCAAACACAGAAAGTTTGTATTTCGAATTGGCTCGAGCAATAACTTTAATGTTACGGTTTAGGTGTACATGTTGAGCAAAAGATTCCTTCACTAGGACAAACAGTAAGGGGGACAGCAGGCAGCCCTTCCTGGCGCCATTAAAGATTCTGAAGGTGTCAGAGAGCTGGTTATTGGTTTTAATCTGGCTGAAGGGCAGGCATAAAGGGCAAGCACATATTGAATAAAGGAGGGGCCAAAACCAATAAGGTCAATAAGGACTGCGATAAGAAGGACCGGTTTACCCTATCAAATGCCTTTTCAGCGTCAGTAGATAGAAAGACAGTGGGGGTGGGGGGATGATTGGAGAGGTACATTAGGTTCAACAGCTTCCTGGTATTGTCCCTCGCTTCACGACATGGTACAAACCCTGCCTAATCTGGATGGACTAAAGTAGCTAGATAAGATTGGAGTCTCAAAGCCATAAAGTTTGATGTCCAAATTCAGCAGTGGTATAGGTCAGCAGCTTGTGCACAAAAGTTTATCTTTGCCTGGTTTGGGGAGTACTGTTATATGAGCTGTCATGTTTCCACATGCGAGGCCACCGTGTCTGGTAATGAATTGAATGCTACTGACAACATAGGTGAGAGAAGATGTTGAAAGGTCTCATAGTACCCCTGAGAGAAACCATCCAGGCTCAGGCTTTTTCCTACCAGTAACGCAGCAATGGCTTTATGTATCTCCTCTACTGATATAGGTGCATCCAGTTCCTTTTAGCAGCGGGAGAAAGCTGAGTAGCCTTGAATTCTTTAGATAATCAGAAATGTCAGAAGCAAAATTGGCTGCCAAAGGATTTCCCTTTCTGAGGTTGTAAAGATTTTCATAGAAAGACCTGAAAGTTTTCAAAATGTTGGCATCAGTGTGGCATAAATGACCAGATTCAGAGCATATCAAGGGTAATATAAGTAGAGGGATTAATTTGTTTTTAGCTGACGAGCTAATAGACTACCAGGCTTATTACCTTGTTCAAAGAAGTATTTGGATTTTAAAAAGAGCATGTCAGCTTTGCTATGGAGAAGTGAGAGTAGGTTTTTCCGAAGAGCCGTCAATTGCTGGAGTACCACAATGGATTTGGTTAATTTATGTTGGAGCTCCAGTTTCCGTATTTGTTGAAGCAGATCATCTATCTGTTTAGATTGCTATTTATTCACCGTAGCAGAGGATTTAATAGATTCTCCAAGTAACACACATTTTTGCGCTTCCCAAACTGTTAAGGGAGAAACATCAGGAGTGTTATTCAGAGTGATATAATCCTTTAATTTATCTGCTACAGACGATCAAATTTCAGGTTCTTGAAGAAGGTATTCATCAAGGCTCCACATTTTAGATGGATTATTGGCAGATCGTCGATATAAAATTAGGGAGACTGGGGCATGGTCACACCATGTAATAGATCCAACAGAAGTAGAGTGTATCAGGTGAAGACACGAATGGGACAAGAAAATGTAATTGATTCGGGAATAAGTGTCATGAGGGTGGGAATAAAAGGTGTAATATTTATTGCCTGGATGAAACAAGAGCCATGTATCGACTAGTTGCGCAGCATGTAAAAGCGAGTTACGTTTCTTGACAGCTGAGTAAGGATTAGAAGAAACTCCCTTGGAGCAATCCAGTATTGGTGAGAGATAGGAATTTAGATCACCACCCAATATCAAAATACCCTCTTGAAATGAATCTAGGAGTTCAAGAGTGTTTTGATAGAAGGATATTCATGATTCAAAGGGAGCAAAGGTGCATACTTGCCAATCAATCGTATCTTTGACAAAGAGAAACTTACCCTCTCTGTCCATGCGAATTTGAGAGATTATAAAGGCAATACGCTTGTGGAAGAGAATCCCAACTTTTTTAGAACGAGATGAACTGAAAACCGCTTGGTTGAAATGTCTGTTAGTGAGTTGCTGTTCTGCTAAAACTGAGAAGTGAGTTTCCTGGATAAAAATTACATCACCCCTTATCAGTTGAAAGTTGGCAAGGGCAATGGAATGTTTGTAGGGTGAATTTAGCCCCTTAACATTTTGGGATATGACACAGTGTAGGTGAATCATGTATACTAGGCATTATAAGTTATTAAAAGGGAGGAGCGTTAGTATCATATGCAATCACTTCCAATTGCCAAAACAATCTCGAAGCCTCAAAAGAGGGGAGCGATCCTAAAGGGAGTACTAGACCAGAAGACCCAGATAAAAAGAGGAAGAGGAGAGAAACCTGAGCAGATTTGCAGGACAGCATAATGGAACAGAAAGAGGAAGGTTGTAGGGAAGGTAAGGGAACGGAAAATTTCACTTTACCCACAGAGGTCTGGCAGTAATCCACTACTACAGTAATCCTCTACTAAAATAGAGAAAGGAGGCAAGGCTTAGAGTCTAAGGCTAGAGAAAAAATTCAGAAGAATGGAAAGACAATCAAGGTCCATCGAATGACCGAGAAAAAGAACAAACCGAAATGTGAGATAGGAGCAGAAAGAGATCCTCAGCTCATTACAAAAAAGGGAGACAGTCGGGCGAGAGGGAACTGGGGAGATGAAAGGGGAAACAGAGGAGATAATGGATTGTGTAATAATGGATTGACTACATAGCCATCCGTAGTAGAGAAGTCGGAAGAGAAATGGAATATCGTATGCAGTATTTAGTAACCACCTGGAACCAGCACTCAGTTAGTAAGACAAGTAAAAGAATAAGTGCATTACATTGAAGGTAATCATAATAAAATAACTGCTATAGGACTTAAGTGTTGGAGTGACTGCAACAGTTAGAGTACATGGAGCTTCTGAAGGCATAACCTGTGGTTTGCTCACCATCCTATGACTGCAGCAAGAATGAGGAGCAGCTACAAGGGACTATGGCAAAGCCTGAACCTGACTGGCAGTAGGAGTCAGGGTGCATAACACTACTGGGGCGGTATGACTCCATGTCAAGCCACTTGTGGGCCTCTATACCCACTTAACGGTCTCAGCCACTAGGGAATTCAGGCTACAGAGCAGTGGAATGCTGGATACTGACATAATCACAAAGTAATAGTATCATAGCAACCGGTAAGAGTGGCGACAGGAGTTGCAGTAGTAATAAGGCCATACATCCTGAAGGGGAGCAATAACCTACTTCTAAGGGGGTGGGAACAACCACACAATGTGCCATACAGTGAGCAATAAGTATTATGTTTTATTAAAAGCGTATTTTGAATAGGTAACAAGTTATGTCTTGTGCTCTGAAACCTTCCAAACACCTCAGCTTCAGACAACAATAATCAGTGAGTAATGACATGTGCAACTGGTCATCATCTTATCAGGCCAGGGCAATGCACCATGAATACGAGGTCTGGCTACGGCCCAAGAGCAACAAACCAGCCGCACATTATCAACAATAAGAAGCATTGTAACATTACATTATATTTTCAAACATCACTCAGAGGCATACCGTATACAATTGCGTCCAGTCCCTATTTCCCAAAATAACAGACTTAACGGTCCATCAACTACTTAGGACAGAACATTAGGGTAACGGTATGTCCCACAAGCATAAATGATGTCCCAGTCTGCAACCAGATGAATCCAGACAGGGTCCCCCAAACTGAGAGGCCCCGTTCAGATCCAGGGGTACAAGACTAGGCCCCTCCCATCATACAACCGCAATAACAATAGTGAACCAAACGTGTAATGAGAATATCCCGCTTATCTAGGAAAAGACAACGATATGGGAGCCCAAAGGTGTATCCTCTCTATGAGCAAGGAGACTAACAATTTCAATAACTGCGCATAGAGATAATCAGCTAAATACATGCCTGACCACTGGTCAGTCGATCCAGGTCAGGGTCCCAGTATAACTGCAGCCATGCTCCAGTCCGTGGGCCCCCAGCCATTCACGCTCAATATACAACCACAAGAAAGGATCCTAATGAGTTATAAAACAAACCAGCTTGAATAATAATGTGCATTAAACTGTGTAAGACAGGAGACTAGTCCGCTGGTAGCCATCAGATCAGTGTAACCCGTACCAGGGGAACAGGTGACATAACCACCCAGACCCATGCCTCTGTAATAAGGTGGAGGCCCCGGCCATCAAACAGTCACACCCAGACAGAGTCCCCAGGAGCAGGAGACCCTGCCAGACACCCCCCACTGCACACACACAACAAAGTCAGTAACCTTATCAATGGAATTATGTTCATTGTCAGGTGAGGAACTTCAATATTTCCAGGTGCTAAAGCCATCGCTGGAAGCAGGAGCAAGATTGGTAAATGTCAATGTCAAGTCAGCCTTGGTCTTGCCAGGTCCGTGAGGATGATTCTTCCCCCGGTGGATGGCGGAGCTCTGGAGTGGTGTTTCCTCGGGGTCGGGTACCATGTATTCTACACCGGGGAGACGGTAGCCACTGCATGTCAGTCTATGGATGAGAGACGTCTGGTAGAGGATCTGGGAAAGCGATTTTAAGGGCTTCCATAAAGGCTTTAATATTTCCCCTATAAAGAAGGATATGATTAATACCGTCCACATTCACCACGAGCTTCAGGGGGAACCCCCATTTATACTTTATGGCTTGCCTGAGGGCCGAAGTGAATGGGCGAAGGTCTCGCCTCCATTTTGATGTGAGAGGAGAAAAGTCACCATAGATGAACCTTCAAACATAATGGAGGCGTTGTTTTTGCCAGCGTTATAGATTGCCTCTTTGTCAGGAAATGCTTGAAAATATACTATGACATATCTCAGTGCGTCTTTTGGTGCTGAAGGAGATTTAAAGAGTCTGCGGGCACGATCAATGGGAATAGAGGATAAAGGATCTTGTTGTAGGATATGTCAAAACAGCTTTTGTAGTTAATCCAATAGGCCATCGGACAGCATCTTTTCAGGGATGACTCTGAAGCGCAAATTGTTGCATCTGTTCCTATTCTCAATATCATCAAGTGTGAGTGTGAGGTCGACATTTTGAGCTTGGAGGTAGTCTAATTTTCTGGCAGTATCAGTCTGAAAAGCGTGCCATGAGTCTACCTCTTCTTCCAGAGAATTGACTCTATCTCCAATCTGCCAAACGTCCGCTCTAATCTCTTTTAGTTCCTCTTTAAAGGGATAGTAATACTTAAAATGTAAAAAAATATATGTTGTAGGGTTTATCCCCCTGAGTAAAACAAGGGCATTCCCACTGCTGAGAGGTGTTTCATTCAAAAGTTACTAATTTTCAAAGTTGAATTTTTTAGGTGCAATATCACAGTGGCCTGAAATTGTACAGTGGCGCTGTTGCTACACCATCCTATGGAGATTTATGGTCAATTGACCAGAGCTGTCCATAGGATCGTGTAGCAACAGCGCCACTGTACAATTTCAGGCCACTGTGATATTGCACCTAAAAAATTCAACTTTGAAAATTAATAACTTTTGAATGAAACACCTTTCAGCAGTGAGAGTTCTCTTGTTTTACTCAGGGGGATAAACCCTACAACATATTTTTTTTTACATTTTAAGTATTACTATCCCTTTAAAGGGATAGTAATACTTCATTTTATCTTTATTTTATTTTGTAGGCATTAAAAAAACATGAAGAATGATTTAAGTCTTATCTCTGAAACCTTTATGGTTTAAGAGATATTCACAAACAAAGTATCCCCCCCCCCTGTTCAACCAGATCAGAAGGGAGGTGCCCAGGTAGACTGCAGAGAGGGACAATCTTCAATTAAGATAAGGGAAAAACCTGAAAAACTTGTCAAGGGGGGAAGGGCTTTCATTGTTTTCATACAAAGAAAATTGTCCCCTTCTGTTATCTGTCCTGTCATACAACCAGACTCACATCTGAGAAGAGATGGCTTACACTAGGTAAAAGGAACAGAATAAGCCTCTAAAATTGAGCTTCAGGTCTCAGAGCTAACGTATCAAGCGTCCATCAGCTCAGATATCCAAGCCACTCCCCCTTACTCACCCATTCTTACTTAAGTCAGTGATAGACAATGGTGGACCAGTAGACACAGTCTATTTGGATTTAGTAAACCTTTTGACACTATCCCATAAAGTAAATTGGTTCCTAAGATATTTGTTTGGGACTTAGGGGTAATTGATTGGTAAGGAAATGGCTGAGGTACCTATTATGTCCTGGTCTATGGAATATGCGTTATGTCCTGGTCTATGGTGTGTTTTTACTTCCTTCTGGGATGCTGTTGACAGCAGAGGACACCCCTGGAAATAATGTCAATGTTCATTTGTATAGAACATGTTCCCTGGACCCATCAGGAGACCTATTTCAAACACTTGCTACTCTTAAATGTTTTGTGATTGGAAAAATAGGATATTTACAGGATATTTCTCTCAAAACCTGCATGGTCCCCATCCTATCATAGGGTGTGTTCTCTTATGTGTTATTAGGGGACCCTAGTTTCTCTGTGTATTATGGTGGTGTCCTTTATGTATTGTTGGGACATCCCTCTAAGATGGGTTCCTTTATTTATTAAACCCATGTGTGGTGAGTCCTATGTGTATTACAGGGAACATCTATTGTGGCCCAGTTCCATTTTAAGGTTCATCTGTATAATTATGGTGCTGTGAGGGCTTCACTGGAATTACTTGGGTTCTCACCTTTTGAAGGCCTTTCTCTGACGGAAGTACCTGTAGTAAGGAATTGTCTGCAGAACCTTGCAGAGTACAGCTTCCCGGTGCCAAACACCTAGCTCCAGAGCTTCAGAGCCACTCTCACGGTTAACATGGAGAATCCCAAAGGGAGAGAAGACAAAGTGTTCGGAGTCAAGGTGGGAGTGAGTGGTCGCCTGCAGGTCATAAAGGCTGCAGTAAAGACAAGAACGTACCACAAATAAGAGTAAGACCTCTGATTTACACATCTTCCAGAGACAGAATAGTAACCGATGATACCACACAGCAGTGATGTGAGACCTGGGAACGGATTATTGTATAATGCCACATTACATAATTAAATATACTCCCTTCTGGTATAACTAAGCGTTCCTACTGTCTGAGCTAACCTACATTGGCACTAATCCTTCCTACTGCCTAGACTAACTTGTATCAGTACTAATCCTTCCTACTGTCTGAACTAAACTGTATCAGCACTAATCCCTCCTACTGCCTGGTCTAACCTGTATCAGCACTAATCCCTCCTACTGCCTGGTCTAACCTGTATCAGTACTAAGCCTTCCTACTGCCTGGTCTAACCTGTATCAGCACTAATCCCTCCTACTGCCTGGTCTAACCTGTATCAGTACTAAGCCTTCCTACTGCCTGGTCTAACCTGTATCAGTACTAAGCCTTCCTACTGCCTGGTCTAACCTGTATCAGCACTAATCCCTCCTACTGCCTGGTCTAACCTGTATCAGTACTAAGCCTTCCTACTGCCTGGTCTAACCTGTATCAGTACTAAGCCTTCCTACTGCCTGGACTAACCTGTATCGGTGTTAAGACTTCCTACTGTCTGGACTAACCTGTATCAGCACTAAGCCTTCCTACTGCCTGGACTAATTTGTATCAGCACTTATCATTACTATTGCCTGGACTAGCCTTTATTAGCACTAATCCTTCTTACTGCCTGGACTATCTTGTATCAGAACTAATCCATCCTACTTCCTGGACTAGACTGTATTGTCACTAATCCTTCCTACTGCCTGGACTAACCTGTATCGGTATTATGCCTTCCTACTGCCTGGACTAGACTGTATTGTCACTAATCCTTCCTACTGCCTGGACTAACCTGTATCGGTATTATGCCTTCCTACTGCCTGGACTAGACTGTATTGTCACTAATCCTTCCTACTGCCTGGACTAACCTGTGTCTGAGCTTTGCAGGAGTCAGTATGTCTCTGTGTTCTGCCGTCTGGACAGACAAATGGGCTTCTCTGCACATCAATGGCTGGTGATACTCATAAGAGTAAGTTGTATTTGGAGTGAACAAATATGACCTTAATTGGATAGTAATGTTTCACAAAAACAGCAGCTCCCTGTTTATAACAGCGAGATCTTGTCAAACTCACCTCAAATGTTTTTGATTGGGTAACTAAAATAATAGCACAAGGAGAAGCAGTAGATATAGCTTATTTAGATTTCAGTAAAGCATTTGACACTGTCACCCATAGAAGACTCATTAATAAACTGCAGTGTTTGGGTCTGAATGTAAAAAGAGTTAAATGGATAAGACAATGGCTGAGTGACAGGAGACAGAGGGTGGTAGTCAATGGAGAATATTCAGATGAAAGGAGTGTTACTAGTGGGGTACCTCAGGGATCTGTACTGGGACCCATTCTTTTTAATATTTTTATTAGTGATATTGCAAAAGGTCTTCAAGGTAAGGTATGCCTTTTTGCACATGATATAAAGATTTGCAATATAAGCAAATGGCGAATGATTTAGGTAAATTATAGGAATGGACAAAAGTGTGGCAGATACGGTTTAATGTTGATAAATGCCAAATAATGTACTTGGGATGTAAAAATATGTGACGAACAGGACTATCACAGGTCACATGTCGCAAGAGGCAGAGCCTCTCCTCCCCCTGGCTGGGATCACCTGGACACTATACTGAATGGTATGGTGGACTACTGTACAGGGAGACCAGTGTCAGGGAGACGGGACAGGAGTGGAAGGTGACCTGCCAACTCATTGTCCCCTCATATTGCCAAACCCAGATAATGACCCTGGCCCATGAGGTTCCCCTGGTGGGCCACATGGGAGTCACTAAGACCAGGGCCAGGCTGACTAAGGCTTTCTACTGGCCACGCATCTCACAGGAAGTTTCTCAGTTCTGCAACTCCTGTGATGCTTGCAAGAGGATCGGCAAAGGGAAGGGACAGGGGAGGGCACCGCTTCAATCAATGCCCATAGTGAGGGTTCCCTTTCAATGGGTTGCAATAGGCATCGTGGGGCCCTTGGCCTGCCCGAGTAAGTCGGGCAAGAGATTCATCCTCACAGTCGTGGACTATGCCACTAGATACCCTGATGCTGTTGCTCTGTCCCAGCCTTACTGCGGTCACAGTGGCAGACAACTTGGTGACTGTGTTCACCCGTGTCGGGTTCCCTAGCGAAATTCTATCCGACCAGGGCATTCAATTTATGTCAGAGCCGGTGCATCAGCTCTGGCAACATTGTGGTATTAAGCAGCTCAGGTCTGCTCCTTACCACCCACAGACCAATGGACTCTGCAAGCGATTTAATGGTACTTTAAAGACCATGCTGCGGAGCTTCCCTGATGGCAAACCGAATTGGGAGAAGTTACTCCCTTTACTATTGTTCGCGTACCGTGAGGTTCCTCAAGAGTCCACAGGGTTCTCACCATTTGAGCTCCTGTTTGGTCGGTGGGTGCGGGGGCCCCTGGACCTGCTGAGGAAATTCTGGGAGGGGGATTATGACCACGAGGAGGTGCCCGTAGTCACCTATGTGTTAGAATTGAGGGAAAGGTTGGAAGCTCTCACTGGGCTAGTCCAGAAGAACCTGTCTGCCTCTCAGACCAAACAGAAGTTATGGCATGACCGGGGGGCTCGGACTAGGGAGTTTGTCCTAGGGCAGAAGGTCCTTATCCTGGTACCCTTCCCAACAAACAAGTTGCAGACTTCTTGGCGCAGTCCGCACACGATTGTAAGGAAGCTTAGCAACACTGATTATGTTGTCACCATGGATCACAGACAGCGCGTCCAACGCATGGTCCATGTTAATATGCTGAAGTGGTACCAAGAGCGAGACGCTGAGGTCCTAGCGATATGTCTGCCTGAGGACTACCCGGGAGAGGAGGACGTGGCTCCCGACTTGCTACCAAATACCGACATAGACCCCCAAGTGCCCCCTGTCACTGTTAGCGAGGACTTGATGGAGGACCAGGCTCAGCAGCTCAGGCAGGAGTTGCTGCTGAGGCAGCACTTGTTCTCGGAGAAGTGCTAACCCCAGGGAAGGCACAGCTGAGGCAGACGGCTTATAGAGTACCAGAGTCTGTGAGGGGAATAATTCACCAGGAGATAGACGAGATGTAGTCCCTGGGTGTGATTGAGCCCTCTCAGAGCCCCTGGGCATCGCCTGTAGTGCTGGTCCCCAAGAAAGATGGTAGCATTTGCTTTGAGTGGACTATAGGAGACTGAACGATAAGACTGTGACAGACACCTACCCCATGACCCGTATTGACGAGTTACTGGACAGATTATAGGGGGCTAAGTACTTGACGACATTAGATCTGGTCAGGGGCTACTGACAAATCCCTCTGGAAGAGAAGGTGAAGGAGAAGTCTGCCTTCATCACTCCATTCGTGTCACGGTTTGTTAAGACTCTCAGACGCAGAGTTAGGTAAAAACACAACTTTATTGAAAAGTTAAAGGCAACCCCATAGGGCATCATACACGTACACACATATATCTTTATTTGACAGGAAAGCAATAATAACAATGGCAATATAGGCTCTACCGGCCTTGCCAATATACCGGGCAAGGCAGCCAGGAAATAGGAACTCATGAGAAGAGGCTCTACCGGCCTTGCCAATATACCGGGCAAGACAGCCAATAAACAGGAGACAAATACAGGCTCTACCGGCCTTGCCAATACCGGGTAAGGCAACCCAAGGAAACAGGATAGGTTCTACCGGCCTTACAAATATACCGGGCAAGGCAGCCAATTGACAGGAGACAAATACCGGCTCTACCGGCCTTGCCAATACCGGGTAAGGCAACCCAAGGAATAGGACAGGTTCTACCGGCCTTACCAATACACCGGGCAAGGCAGCCTGGCAAGGAGAGAATGGCAACTACTAGCCTCAGTGACTGGAAGGTGGTAGCAACAGTCACAGGGATGACAAAGAGGCTACATCAGCATAAGTGGTCCACCAGCAAAGAACAGGCAAACACCCGGTCCAGCGTACTGGGAAGACAGCAAGCACCAGCAATAGAGACAGCGGATGGATATGGAGCGAACCAGTGCCCTCACATTTGGAACGCCTTCAATATAAAGTATCGACCAGGTAGTTGTGGAGCGAACCAGTACTCTGTACGTGGAACGCAAAACGATCCTGCAAACAGCCGGATGGCTTGAAAAGCGAACCAGTGCACTATCTGTGGAACGCTAACACTCCTGCAATACAGCCGGGTGGCTAGTGGAGCAAACCAGTACCCAGTACGTGGAACGCCAAACAATCCAGACATACAGCCGGGTGGCTTATGGAGCGAACCAGTACCCAGTACATGGAACGCTAAACAATCCTGCAATACAGCCTGGTGGCTTATGGAGCGAACCAGTACCCAGAACGTGGAACGCTAAACAATCCTGCAAAACAGCCGGGTGGCTTGAGGAGCGAACCAGTACCCTGTACGTGGAACGCTAATGGTAAGAAACAGCCGGGCGGCTGTTAAGCAAACCAGTACCCGCAAGATAGGAATGTCGCAAAGGCGACTCAGGAACGTCAGATGACTGCAGGCGAACTGGACAGGATCCGGCAGGTGGAAGCAGGAACCAGCATACAGACGATCAACCGGAATCAGGAACAGCGGCGGCGACTGGCAGCAGGAAGCAGGGACTCCAACCGGATCGGGCGGAAGCAGGAACTACTGGATAGGAAACACTGGAACAGGATGAATACTGGAGCAGGAACACAGCAAAGGCCCAGGATGCTCAGGAACAATGTGTAGACTCAAGCAGCATAGAGACAACACGAAAGGGCAACCAAAGGGTGCCCAGGCTAGGTTTAAATAGGCAATGCAGGGCGGGCTGAAAGCAGCCAGCAAATGGAGAGCCCCCTACTGGTGATAGGCACAAAAGGAGAGCACCGTGATAATTCGGCCTCTACCAGTTTCTGAATGAAGAATGCACCCGCCACCTTCCAGCGGCTGGTTGACCAGCTCCTCTGGGATTTCCACGACTTTGTGTGTGCATACCTGGACAATATAGCTATTTTTAGAGCATCGTGGATGGATCATGTACGCCATGTGGTGGTTGTGCTTGACAGGATAGGGAGAGCAGGACTGACCATTAAGCCAGATAAGTACAGCCTTGCTATGGGGGAGGTCCAGTATCTAGGCCACTGGGTAGGGGAAGGACAATTAAGGCCAGACCCTGCCAAAGTGGAAGCAATTAGTCAGTGGCCCATTCCCCAGACTAAGAAGCAAGTCCTGGGTACTGCGGGGTAGTATAGAAAGTTTGTAACCCAGTATAGCGCCATCGCCAAGCCCCTGACAGACTTGACAAAAAAGAAAGAGCCCAGATTGGTCACTTGGACTCCAGAGTGTGGGTCCGCCTTCCGACAACTAAAAGCCATCCTAAGCGCCCACTCGGTATTTGTCACCCCCGATTACACAAAGCGATTCATAGTGCAAACAGATGCCTCTATTTATGGCATCGGGGCCATTCTAAGTCAGGTGAATGAACAGGGGATGAACATGAAGTGGCTTTCCTCAGTCGGAAGCTACTGGATCGCGAGGTCAGTTACGCGGCCATAGAGAAAGAGTGCCTTGCTGTAGTCTGGGCCCTCAAGAAACTACTAACCTATCTCTATGGCTGAGAGTTCACTGTGGTAACTGACCACAATCCCCTCTGCTGGCTAAACCAGGTGGCAGGGGACAATGGGCGACTGCTGAGGTGGAGCTTGGCACTTCAGCAGTATAATTTTACCATTCAGTATAGAAAGGGTAGGTCACATGGCAACGTGGATGGACTGTCCAGGAGAATTGAAGGATAGCCTCTCCTCCCCCTGATTGGGATCACATGGACACTAATACTGAATGGTATAGAGAGAATACCTTCCCACGTTCAGAAGCTCAGAGCTGCAGATTACAGCCAGCTTGAGTGTTTTATGGTTCTGGGAGAGGGCTGCTAGGCTGAAATTGTCCACTTCCCCTCCCCCTTTGTCTGAGATTCCTACAGGAGGTTTTATGGTTACAGCTATGCACTGGGAATGTATATAGGGTGGCTGTATATAGGGTGTCCACTTCCCATCCCCCTTTTGTAACCTTTGTTTAATGTCATTTGTGGGGACCGCCCCTTTTTCTCTGAACTGTAGAAAAATGTTGTGTTGGTTGAAAATAAAGGCAGTTCATGATTTAACAAGAAGGAGCGTGTTTGTCTTTCTCTGGTCCACTATTGAGCAGTTACTCATAGAGAAGCGCCAGGGGACTAGATAGAATATCCTATAAGAACCAGATATATCAGTGCAGTATATCCTGCATTGCCGGTGGATACACGACTCCAAATACTGGGTCTTAGTGCTTAGTATAGCGGTTAGCTGTGCAGGTTAGCGAAAGAAACCCACGGACGATAACAAGCCTGAACTACTATACCATCTGTGGCAGAGATGCCAGGGCCATATCGTCACAAAAAAATATACTGTTAAGGGTGCTGTCAGAGAAAACAGAGTAAAGGGATTTGGGAGTAATTATTTCTAATAACTTATAGGCATACCTGGGAACTCTCCGGATTTGCCCCGGAGACTCCGGTTCTGACACAGTTTTACCGGGTCTCCGGGGCAGAGGCTGATTCCTCCGGATGTGGAGAGTTTCTATTGAAACTCTGCCACATCCGCTTTTTCTCCCGCTGATCCTCAGTCCCCAGCCTTCTGTGTGACACCTTTAACCCTCTGAGTGCCAGAGTGGTAAGGAATGCATTGCTTTGCAATGCATTCCGTACCACTCTGGCACTCAAAGGGTTAAGTCCCCCCCTCACTCGCGGCAAGCCCCGCCCCTTTTTGACGCGATTAGCGTCATTTTTGTCACCCCCTGGTGAACAGAGGACTACCCTCCGGGTAGCCCTCAACTGAAAGTTCCCAGGTATGCTTATAGGTAGGCAGTCAATGTAACAAAGTGGTGGGGAATGCAAGTAGGTTCTGGGTTGTATAGCTAGGGGCAATTAGTAGCAGAAAATGAGAAGTGGTCACTCTACAGATCTTTAGTTAGACCTCACCTAGAGTACTGTGTACAGTACCAGAGACCCCATCTCCAGAAGGATATAGATACTATAGAGTATTGTGTACAGTACCGGAGACCCCATCTCCAGAAGGATATAGATACTATAGAGTATTGTGTACAGTACCGGAGACCCCATCTCCAGAAGGATATAGATACTATAGAGTACTGTGTACAGTACCGGAGACCCCATCTCCAGAAGGATATAGATACTATAGAGTATTGTGTACAGTACAGGAGACCCCACCTCCAGAAGGATATAGATACTATAGAGTATTGTGTACAGTACCGGAGACCCCATCTCCAGAAGGATATAGATACTCTATAGTATTGTGTACAGTACAGGAGACCCCACCTCCAGAAGGATATAGATACTATAGAGTATTGTGTACAGTACTGTAGACCCCATCTCCAGAAGGATATAGATACTATAGAGTACTGTGTACAGTACTGTAGACCCCATCTCCAGAAGGATATAGATACACTAGAGTATTGTGTACAGTACAGGAGACCCCACCTCCAGAAGGATATAGATACTATAGAGTATTGTGTACAGTACCGGAGACCCCATCTCCAGAAGGATATAGATACTCTATAGTATTGTGTACAGTACAGGAGACCCCATCTCCAGAAGGATATAGATACTATAGAGTATTGTGTACAGTACTGGAGACCCCATCTCCAGAAGGATATAGATACTATACAGTATTGTGTGCAGTACCGGAGACCCCATCTCCAGAAGGATATAGATACACTAGAGTATTGTGTAGAGTACTGGAGACCACATCTCCAGAAGGATATAGATACACTAGAGTATTGTGTAGAGTACTGGAGACCACATCTCCAGAAGGATATAGATACTCTAGAGTATTGTGTACAGTACAGGAGACCCCATCTCCATAATGATATAGATACTTTAGAGTGTTGTGTATAGTACTGGGGACCCCATCTCCAGAAGGATATAGATACTATAGAGTATTGTGTACAGTACTGGAGACCCCATCTCCAGAAGGATATAGATACTATACAGTATTGTGTGCAGTACCAGAGGCCCCATCTCCAGAAGGATATAGATACTTTAGAGTGTTGTGTATAGTACTGGGGACCCCATCTCCAGAAGGATATATATACTATAGAGTATTGTGTACAGTACTGGACACCCCATCTCCAGAAGGATACAGATACTATAAAGTATTGTGTACAGTACTGGAGACCCCATCTCCAGAAGGATATAGATACTCTAGAGTATTGTGTACAGTACCGGAGACCCCATCTCCAGAAGGATAGAGATACTCTAGACTATTGTATACAGTACCGGAGACCTAGAGTATTGTGTACAGTACTGGAGACCCCATCTCCAGAAGGATATAGATACTATAGAGTATTGTGTACAGTACAGGAGACCCCATCTCCAGAAGGATGTAGATACTATAGAGTATTGTGTACAGTACAGGAGACCCCATCTCCAGAAGGATATAGATACTCTATAGTATTGTGTACAGTACAGGAGACCCCATCTCCAGAAGGATATAGATACTCTAGAGTATTGTGTACAGTACCGGAGACCCCATCTCCAGAAGGATATAGATACTCTAGAGTATTGTGTACAGTACCGGAGACCCCATCTCCAGAAGGATATAGATACTCTAGAGTATTGTGTACAGTACCGGAGACCCCATCTCCAGAAGGATATAGATACTCTAGAGTATTGTGTACAGTACCGGAGACCCCATCTCCAGAAGGATATAGATACTCTATAGTATTGTGTACAGTACCGGAGACCCCATCTCCAGAAGGATATAGATACTCTATAGTGTTGTGTACAGTACCGGAGACCCCATCTCCAGAAGGATATAGATACTATAGAGTGTTGTGTACAGTACCGGAGACCCCATCTCCAGAAGGATATAGATACTATAGAGTATTGTGTATAGTACCGGAGACCCCATCTCCAGAAGGATATAGATACTATAGAGTATTGCGTACAGTACCGGAGACCCCATCTCCAGAAGGATATAGATACTATAGAGTATTGTGTACAGTACCGGAGACCCCATCTCCAGAAGGATATAGATACTATAGAGTATTGCGTACAGTACCGGAGACCCCATCTCCAGAAGGATATAGATACTATAGAGTATTGTGTACAGTACCGGAGACCCCATCTCCAGAAGGATATAGATACTCTAGAGTATTGTGTACAGTACCGGAGACCCCATCTCCAGAAGGATATAGATACTATAGAATATTGTGTACAGTACCGGAGACCCCATCTCCAGAAGGTTATAGATACTATAGAGTATTGTGTACTGTACCGGAGACCCCATCTCCAGAAGGATATAGATACTATAGAGTATTGTGTACTGTACTGGAGACCCCATCTCCAGAAGGGTATAGATACTATAGAGAGAATTCAGAGAAGGACTACTAAAATGGTGACTGGTTTACAGGAAAAGACATATCAGGATAAAGGATCTGAACATGTATAGCTTGGAGGAGAGAAGAGAGAGAGGGATATGATAGACACATTCACATACATGAAGGGATTCAACAAAGTGCAGGAGGGACGTACATTTCAAAGGAGTAAAAATGTTAGGACAAGAGGCCATAGTCTAAAACTAGAGGGACACAGGTTTAGATGTAATGTAAGACAGTTTTACTTCACTGAGAGAGTAGTAGATAAGTGAAATAGCCTGCCAGCAGAATTGGTAGAAATTAATACAATGAGGGAATGTAAGCATGAATGGGATAGGCATAAGATTATCCTAAATATAAGACAAGACCAAGGACCAAATAAAGTCTGAGGTTTTTACAGTAGGAAAATGGGCGACTAGATGGGCCAAATGGTTCTTATCTGCTGTCAAATTTTATGTTTCTACATAGACCCAGAGGTGAAGTCTTCAAAACAACCCAAAAACTGACAAGTAACAGACAACAGCACCCTAGTAGAAGAGTGTTATAAAATCCCCTATAAGCGGGATTTGTCCACCATTCACATAAGTGTCTGACAGACCACCTTATACTGTGAGCAACCAATCGAAGGGACAAGAAGTGGGTCAAAATTATCTGTTTTTTTTGGTGGGGTTTTGTCTTCTTGTGCTGGCAGTGATCTAGTGATGTCAAAAGCAAAGTCTGGGATCTGGAGCCAAAAATAGCATATTATGATGTGTCAAGAATCAGCTGAGTGGATGAGACCAGCAGGAATAACAAGAAGGGCATGAGCCCTGGCATTCAGGAACCAGATGATCCTAATTACTCCTGTCCTGACCTGCTATTGAATATGGACCAAGCACATGTCCCTTACTGACACTACACTACGGAGACCTTTTCTTCCTTCCTGAAATTAATGTAAAATAATTCACCTGACTCCAATCTGGACCCATAACACTATGACCCTTCATAACAACTAAACCATGTGACAGACAAAACCACATACAAACTGTCAGATTATCACAATAACATGTATACACACACATGAGCACACAACATTGTGTTTACCAGCAGTCTGGACCCTTTGATCTGTTCAGATAGAGGAAGACAACTTTCCCGAGATGTCTGTATTTCACTAGAAGCTCTGCAGCAGTGAGTCCAGTGAGCTCTGCTCCTTCCAAGACATATTGTGTAAGCTCGGCTCCTTTTGTGACTTGTTCTGTACTCTCTACATGTCTACGTGGTGAAGGGACAGTAGGAACCAGCCTGAGGGCCAAGAAACAGACACAGATGGAAGACCAAAATAGATTCATAAAGAGGACACATAAAACAACCTGAGAACCAAGAAACAGACACAAACAAGATACATAAACTTACCTGATGACCAAGGAAGAGACAAAGACTGAGGACAAACAATTAGACACAGACTGAAGACACAGAAACCATCATCAGAACCAAGATACAGACCCAGACTGAGTACACAGAACCCAACTTGGGGACCAAGATACAGACATAGACTGAGTACACAGAACCCAACTTGGGGACCAAGATACAGATACAGACTGAGTACACAGAACCCAACCTGGGGACCAAGATACAGACATAGACTGAGTACACAGAACCCAACTTGGGGACCAAGATACAGATACAGACTGAGTACACAGAACCCAACCTGGGGACCAAAATACACAAACAGACTGAGTACACAGAACCCAACCTGGGGACCAAGATACACACACAGACCGAGTACACGGAACCCAACCTGGGGACCAAGATACAGACACAGACCGAGTACACGGAACCCAACCTGGGGACCAAGATACACACACAGACTGAGTACACAGAACCCAACCTGGGGACCAAGATACATACACAAACTGAGTACACAGAACCCAACCTGGGGACCAAGATACACAAACAGACCGAGTACACGGAACCCAACCTGGGGACCAAGATACAGACACAGACCGAGTACACGGAACCCAACCTGGGGACCAAGATACAGACACAGACCGAGTACACGGAACCCAACCTGGGGACCAAGATACACACACAGACCGAGTACACGGAACCCAACCTGGGGACCAAGATACAGACACAGACCGAGTACACGGAACCCAACCTGGGGACCAAGATACAGACACAGACCAAGTACACGGAACCCAACCTGGGGACCAAGATACAGACACAGACTGAGTACACAGAACCCAACCTGGGGACCAAGATACAGACACAGACTGAGTACACAGAACCCAACCTGGGGACCAAGATACACACACAGACTGAGTACACAGAACCCAACCTGGGGACCAAGATACACACACAGACTGAGTACACAGAACCCAACCTGGGGACCAAGATACACACACAGACTGAGTACACAGAACCCAACAGAGGACACAGATACAGACACAGACTGAGTACACAGAACCCAACCTGGGGACCAAGACACAGACACAGACTGAGTACACGGAACCCAACCTGGGGACCAAGACACAGACACAGACTGAGTACAGAGAACCCAACCTGAGGACCAAGATACACACACAGACTGAGTACACAGAACCCAACCTGGGGACCAAGATACAGACACAGACTGAGTACACAGAACCCAACCTGGGGACCAAGATACAGACACAGACTGAGTACACAGAACCCAACCTGGGGACCAAGATACAGACACAGACTGAGTACAGAGAACCCAACCTGAGGACCAAGATACACACACAGACTGAGTACACAGAACCCAACCTGGGGACCAAGATACAGACACAGACTGAGTACACAGAACCCAACCTGGGGACCAAGATACAGACACAGACCGAGTACACAGAACCCAACCTGGGGACCAAGATACAGACACAGACCGAGTACAAGGAACCCAACCTGGGGACCAAGATACAGACACAGACTGAGTACACAGAACCCAACCTGGGGACCAAGATACAGACACAGACTGAGTACACGGAACCCAACCTGGGGACCAAGATACAGACACAGACCGAGTACAAGGAACCCAACCTGGGGACCAAGATACAGACACAGACTGAGTACACAGAACCCAACCTGGGGACCAAGATACACACACAGACTGAGTACACAGAAACCAACCTGGGGACCAAGATACACACACAGACCGAGTACACAGAACCCAACCTGGGGACCAAGATACAGACACAGACTGAGTACACAGAACCCAGCCTGGGGACCAAGATACAGACACAGACCGAGTACACGGAATCCAACCTGGGGACCAAGATACAGACACAGACTGAGTACAAGGAACCCAACCTGGGGACCAAGATACAGACACAGACTGAGTACACAGAACCCAATCTGGGGACCAAGATACAGACACAGACCGAGTACACGGAACCCAACCTGGGGACCAAGATACAGACACAGACTGAGTACACAGAACCCAACCTGGGGACCAAGATACACACACAGACTGAGTACACAGAACCCAACCTGGGGACAAAGATACAGACACAGACCGAGTACACAGAACCCAACCTGGGGACCAAGATACAGACACAGACTGAGTACACAGAACCCAACCTGGGGACCAAGATACAGACACAGACTGAGTACACGGAACCCAACCTGGGGACCAAGATACAGACACAGACCGAGTACACAGAACCCAACCTGGGGACCAAGATACAGACACAGACTGAGTACACAGAACCCAACCTGAGGACCAAGATACACACACAGACTGAGTACACAGAACCCAACCTGGGGACCAAGATACAGACACAGACTGAGTACACAGAACCCAACCTGGGGACCAAGATACAGACACAGACTGAGTACACGGAACCCAACCTGGGGACCAAGATACAGACACAGACCGAGTACACAGAACCCAACCTGGGGACCAAGATACAGACACAGACCGAGTACACAGAACCCAACCTGGGGACCAAGATACAGACACAGACTGAGTACACGGAACCCAACCTGGGGACCAAGATACAGACACTGACTGAGTACACAGAACCCAACCTGGGGACCAAGATACAGACACAGACTGAGTACACAGAACCCAACCTGGGGACCAAGATACACACAGACTGAGTACACAAAACCCAACCTGGGGACCAAGATACACACACAGACTGAGTACACAGAACCCAACCTGGGGACCAAGATACAGACACAGACTGAGTACACAGAACCCAACCTGGGGACCAAGATACACACACAGACTGAGTACACAGAACCCAACCTGGGGACCAAGATACAGACACAGACTGAGTACACGGAACCCAACCTGGGGACCAAGATACAGACACAGACTGAGTACACAGAACCCAACCTGGGGACCAAGATACAGACACAGACTGAGTACACAGAAACCAACCTGGGGACCAAGATACACACACAGACCGAGTACACAGAACCCAACCTGGGGACCAAGATACAGACACAGACCGAGTACACGGAACCCAACCTGGGGACCAAGATACACACACAGACTGAGTACAAGGAACCCAACCTGGGGACCAAGATACAGACACAGACTGAGTACACAGAACCCAACCTGGGGACCAAGATACAGACACAGACTGAGTACACAGAACCCAACCTGGGGACCAAGATACACACACAGACTGAGTACACAGAACCCAACCTGGGGACCAAGATACAGACACAGACTGAGTACACGGAACCGAACCTGGGGACCAAGATACAGACACAGACTGAGTACACAGAAACCAACCTGGGGACCAAGATACACACACAGACCGAGTACACAGAACCCAACCTGGGGACCAAGATACAGACACAGACTGAGTACACAGAACCCAACCTGGGGACCAAGATACAGACACAGACTGAGTACACAGAAACCAACCTGGGGACCAAGATACAGACACAGACTGAGTACACTGAACCCAACCTGGGGACCAAGATACAGACACAGACTGAGTACACAGAAACCAACCTGGGGACCAAGATACACACACAGACTGAGTACACAGAACCCAACCTGGGGACCAAGATACACACACAGACTGAGTACACAGAACCCAACCTGGGGACCAAGATACACACACAGACTGAGTACAAGGAACCCAGCCTGGGGACCAAGATACACACACAGACTGAGTACACGGAACCCAACCTGGGGACCAAGATACAGACACAGACTGAGTACACAGAACCCAACCTGGGGACCAAGATACAGACACAGACCGAGTACAAGGAACCCAACCTGGGGACCAAGATACAGACACAGACTGAGTACAAGGAACCCAACCTGGGGACCAAGATACAGACACAGACTGAGTACAAGGAACCCAACCTGGGGACCAAGATACAGACACAGACTGAGTACACAGAACCCAACCTGGGGACCAAGATACAGACACAGACCGAGTACAAGGAACCCAACCTGGGGACCAAGATACACACACAGACTGAGTACAAGGAACCCAACCTGGGGACCAAGATACAGACACAGACTGAGCACAAGGAACCCAACCTGGGGACCAAGATACAGACACAGACTGAGTACAAGGAACCCAACCTGGGGACCAAGATACAGACACAGACTGAGTACACGGAACCCAACCTGGGGACCAAGATACAGACACAGACTGAGTACACAGAACCCAACCTGGGGACCAAGATACAGACACAGACTGAGTACACAGAACCCAACCTGGGGACCAAGATACACACACAGACTGAGTACACAGAACCCAACCTGGGGACCAAGATACACACACAGACAGAGTACACAGAACCCAACCTGGGGACCAAGATACAGACACAGACTGAGTACACAGAACCCAACCTGGGGACCAAGATACAGACACAGACTGAGTACACAGAACCCAACCTGGGGACCAAGATACAGACACAGACCGAGTACAAGGAACCCAACCTGGGGACCAAGATACAGACACAGACCGAGTACACGGAACCCAACCTGGGGACCAAGATACACACACAGACCGAGTACACAGAACCCAACCTGGGGACCAAGATGCACACACAGACCGAGTACAAGGAACCCAACCTGGGGACCAAGATACAGACACAGACTGAGTACAGAGAACCCAACCTGGGGACCAAGATACAGACACAGACCGAGTACACAGAACCCAACCTGGGGACCAAGATACAGACACAGACCGAGTACAAGGAACCCAACCTGGGGACCAAGATACACACACAGACTGAGTACAGAGAACCCAACCTGGGGACCAAGATACAGACACAGACCGAGTACACAGAACCCAACCTGGGGACCAAGATACAGACACAGACCGAGTACAAGGAACCCAACCTGGGGACCAAGATACAGACACAGACTGAGTACACAGAACCCAACCTGGGGACCAAGATACAGACACAGACCGAGTACACAGAACCCAACCTGGGGACCAAGATACAGACACAGACCGAGTACACAGAACCCAACCTGGGGACCAAGATACAGACACAGACCGAGTACACAGAACCCAACCTGGGGACCAAGATACACACACAGACTGAGTACACAGAACCCAATAGAGGACACAGAGTGAGGACAAGGAAACAGACACGAACTGTGACATGGGAAGAACTGAATCAAGGTCTGAAGAAAGGAGGCCATTTCTGAAGATTCAGATCTCACCTGTTGGGCTGGTTTAAGTCTGGTACAAGCTTCACTGGCAGCACTGTCCTTAATGCTAGGGTGGTGATGCCGAGACTGCTGTGCCACACAGATTCATCTCTTGCTAGCTTGGCTCCCACACCCCCCACATAGTGGGGCAGCTCCCGCAGGTAGATGGCAGGTGGCTTGGACTGGCTGATCTCTGGTTCATGGCTTGGAAGAGTAAACAGTTTGGAGTGGTCGCGGGGGAAAGCTGCTAGCAGGGCTCTGGGAATGTCCAAGTCACTAAGAAGGACTCTCTGACGCTCAAACTCCCGATTTAGGATCTCCAATGCAGGCAGGAGAATTGTCCTCTCCCCTGATAGGTGATCCCGAAATGGCTTCAGAAGACTCAGAATTTCTAACAAATCCAACCACCACCCTCTGTTAGAACCCTGCACCCCACTTGCTACAAACTTTACCACCTCCCGGGCCAAGACAGCCACATCATGAGGTGAAATGTGACCTTCACCAATCAGCTGCTCAGCTAGACGGTGACACAGATCATGTGTCCAGCTCACAGCACTGGTCCGACCCCCACCAACAGAAGATACCACTGCTCGAGATCTCTTGGATCCTGCAACAAGGGAAGAACAGAGGCATTATACACTATATATTGAGCAGCAGCACATCTCTCTCTGAGTGTAGTAAAGTAGTGGTACAGTGTGTGTGTGTGTGTGTGTGTGTGTGTGTGTGTGTGTGTGTGTGTCTGTGTATCCGTAACTTCTATTATAAGTGTTTTGCTTTGGAATGTTTGCCTTTTATTAGACGTTTTGTTCTTCATAGTCTTGATAGAGAAATGCTGGATACCAATTCTAATCTCTCTTTCATAACCGTTACTGAATAGCCAGGTAAAGATAGGGATAAAATAGAATAGCTATAGGATTATTAGTTGAATAAGGAATGACATAAAGATCTTATATGTGTGTATATTTTTATTTATATAACACCAATGTGTACCTAGAACTTTAGAGTTTACATTTAGTATAGAAGGGGTACAGTAAGTGTGGTGATTAGGTGCTTATATAGACTATAATACGGGGAAAACCAGGTGAGTATACATTAGGATACAAGGTCCCCCCCTGTAGAGCTAAGATTGTATCAAAAATCCTAGCCATATGCTTAGGCCTATTCTGGCCATACTTAATACACAGTGATTAATGTGAATTTATCCCAGGGACATGAGATAATAGTAGAAGAATCTTCATGGTATTAACAATATGTAAGAAAGCTAACCTGAAAGATGTTTTGTTATTGCCCCTGGACATTTACAAAGCCTTCAACACAATAAATTGGACGTATATGGGGAAGATATTAAATTATTTTGGGCTGATGGGAATTCTTACTAAATACTTGAAAGCAACCCATAGCTCGTGGTATCAAACCTTAAGAAAATGGACTCAGAGAGAAGTGTCTGTGGAAATAGAGGAGTCAGGCAGAGGTGTCCTCTCTCCCCCAAGCACTTTGCCTTGAGCCCTTAGCAAAGACCATTAGGACAAATAACTGTTGCAGGTGATAACCTTGGTACTAAGGAATTGGACAAAATTAAAAAATGTGTAATATCCTAGCACTTATACGTGTATAATTAACCTACAGTAATCAATAAATGTAACAAGCGGACGCAACACCAAGAGGACAAAGAATTTATTATGTCCGAACAAGAAATCAGAGAATCAATTCACGAGATAAAATGAAATAATTTAGTTCCCTCTCTGCTACCCAGCGCGCAAAATATTACAAATAACTAAAAAACAAGAGAGAAGATAATATTATCACGGAGTATCCCCCCGATCTATTCCATAACAGAGGTGTCCTGTAGGGCCCTTACAAAACACCCCAAATGTAAACAGTAAGATCGAGTGCAGTGGAACAGATCTAGCGGATGCTCACGCCACTCACCAACATCTATCAAAATGTAGTAGCATGTAGTATTATTGAATATAATATAAAAATAAACAGAAATAAAAAAATATTGATAATTAAACTAAAATTAGGTGAATGATGAGGAAAAAGTATATATTTAATATCTCATTTGATAATTAGCCATCCATAATTATATTGTGTTGATGTCACAAAGTTGGGATTTCTTTTAGGAATGCAATACCGCCAAGATTTTTTAGGGCTAACAGGATACGTCAATCTGTACACTTATTATATGATTAATTGCAAGAAGAAAAAATGGTCTTTTTCAGAGTGGAAATGTAAGAAAGAGTAGAGGAGAGAAGTGTCTTGAAAGAGAGAAGTAAGATTTTGTAAGATAATTGGAGTTTAATTGGCAGCCATTGGAGAGTTCTGAGAGGATACTAGATGGATTTTCAATTTGGATTCTTTACAACCCAAAGGTTTAAATTCTGATATGGAAATGTTCGTTTTTTTACAAAATTAAACTAGTTTAAGGTCTATAGATCATGTATAAGGATTTTGTAGAACATCTAGTGTATGGTAATAATAAATACCGTTATACTAGACATATAGATTAGGGATGTATTATATAGGGTTAAATATTTGGGACATGTATGTTTTTTCTTTTTTTTTCCTTTTTCCTAATTTGCCTTTAAGAAAAGTCTCGCTTATATTTGTAGTCATCCGGTGTGTTCATACACAGTGTATAAACATCTCTTCAAAGCGTCACAAAAAGGTTTGCATATTGACATCAACGCTGAGACAAAAAAAAACCCCGAGTGAAGACGGGAACAGTAATTACACAAAAACAAACACTGGTCACTACATTGTATCGATAGAACTTTGATTATATCTAACAGAAAAGTCTTTGTCACGTAATAGAGGACAGAACCAAGTGAAGTACTCAATACAGTCAGCGTCTATAAGGACATAAGAAAGTTCCTGAGAAAAAGACCAATTTATCTTCTTGCAATTAATCATATAATAAGTGTACAGATTGACGTATCCTGTTAGCCCTACAAAATCTTGGCGGTATTGCATTCCTAAAAGAAATCCCAACTTTGTGACATCAACACAATATAATTATGGATGGCTAATTATCTAATGAGAGATTAAATATATACTTTTTCCTCATCATTCAACTCATTTTAGTTTAATTATCAATATTTTTTTTATTTCCATTTTTTTATATTATATTGAATAATACTACATGCTACTACATTGTGATAGATATTGGTGAGTGGAGTGACCATCCGCTAGATCTGTTCCACTGCACTCGATCTTACTGTTTACATTTGGGGTGTTTTGTAAGGGCCCTACAGGACACCTCTGTTATGGAATAGATCGGGGGGATACTCCGTGATAATATTATCTTCTCTCTTGTTTTTTAGTTATTTGTAATATTTTGCGCGCTGGGTAGCAGAGAGGGAACTAAATTATTTCATTTTATCTCGTGAATTGATTCTCTGATTTCTTGTTCGGACATAATAAATTCTTTGTCCTCTTGGTGTTGCGTCCGCTTGTTACATTTATTGATTATTGCAGGTTAATTATACACATATAAGCGCTAGGATATTACACATTTTTTGGTATCACATAGGTCTTTTATACCTCTTAGGTGAGAGAGGTAATATATCTTTTAGCTGCTGTTTAATATATTATTTTGATTTTGTAGTAGCGCACTTTGATTTTTTGTAATTGGACAAAATTAGTCTATATGCGGACGATCTGACTTTGTTCCTTTCCAATCCCCTGAGGAGCTGGGATGACCTATGGTCTATCCTAACGGGTTTTGGGAAAATGTCTGGTTTGTAAATCAATGAAGATAAATCTGAGTTTACGGGACATTGTCCTAGCAGGCCTATAGAAACATAAATACTTGAGAGCTTAATAAATGTATGGACTTATGCTTCTTGGGAGTAAAGGTCCCACATGATGACAAAAAAGGGTTTTCATTTAAATTATAGGGAATTATGTAAGAAAATTGACTCTTTGATTTCTTTTTGGAGAAAGCTTCCTCTCTTGTTAACAGCAAGGGTTAACACAATCAAAATGGTAATTTTACCAAATGTATTATACCTTTTAGGGCCTGTAGATGTCTAGATCATTCCTAGGTGGGTTGATCAAGAATGGTGTTTCTTAAGTAGAGTTTATTTCACTAATCACATATGGGCTAGTAAGTCTTTAAAGGGATAGTAATACTTCGTTTTAACTTTATTTTATTTTGTAGGCATTAAAAAAACATGAAGAATGATATAAGTCTTATCTCTCAGACCTTTATGGTTTGAGAAATATTCACAAGCAAAGTTTCCCCTCCCACCCCTTTTACCTAGTGTAAGCCATCTCTTCTCAGATGTGGAATGCAGTCCATAGACCAGACAGATAACAGAAGGGGACAATCTTCTTCCTATGAGAACAATGAAAGCCCTGCCCCCCTTTTACCTAGTGTAAGCCATCTCTTCTCAGATGTGGAATGCAGTCCATAGACCAGACAGATAACAGAAGGGGACAATCTTCTTCCTATAAGAACAATGAAAGCCCCGCCCCCCTTTTACCTAGTGTAAGCCATCTCTTCTCAGATGTGGAATCCAGTCCATAGACCAGACAGATAACAGAAGGGGACAATCTTCTTCCTATGAGAACAATGAAAGCCCTGCCCCCCTTTTACCTAGTGTAAGCCATCTCTTCTCAGATGTGGAATGCAGTCCATAGACCAGACAGATAACAGAAGGGGACAATCTTCTTCCTATGAGAACAATGAAAGCCCTGCCCTCCTTTTACCTAGTGTAAGCCATCTCTTCTCAGATGTGGAATGCAGTCCATAGACCAGACAGATAACAGCAGGGGACAATCTTCTTCCTATGAGAACAATGAAAGCCCTGCCCCCCTTGACAAGTTTTTCAGGTTTTTCCCTTATCTTAATTGAAGATTGTCCCTCTCTGCAGTCTACCTGGGCACCTCTCTTCTGATCTGGCTGAGCAGTGTTACATCAGTAAAAGGGATGGGAGGGGGATACTTTGTCATTGAATTACTCTTGAACTACAACTCTGACAGAATTGAAATAACACTCTCCAAAGTTCAAATACTGTGATGATTAATTAGAGCTGCTTTTATTATGAAACATTACTATCCCTTTAAACCCTTAAAGACCGTCCGAGAGCACACATAGCCGGCACTTAAGAACCGCAGAGCATTTTTTTTTTTTTAACGATCCGAATCAGGGCTCCACGGATGGCGTGCAGCTGCTCAGGGAGCTCTGAAATCCATGACATCATGGGTCCTTAAGGGGATTGAGAAATAGTTCTTCCAAAATGTGAATAGCACCCATACCTTTATTATAGTCTGGGACAATATTAAAAGTACTTCAAAACTAACTGATTTTCGATTAGAATTGCTTGCCTTTAGTAACGGAAATTTATTTCAGTGGAAAAATGATGAACTGGTAAGGAATTGTCATCATCCAAAGGTATAGACATCATTAGAGACCTACTAATTAGAGGGGAACTTATTGAATGTGAGGACTTCACTACTTTTTCCCATATTTATTTAAAATGAAGAGACCTCATGTGTTTGTCTGGTTAATTACATTCAGTTTCCCCTTTTCTCCTTTGAGCAATTTGTTAGGTATTGGGAGTTTGGAAGCAAATTGATATCTCAAATGTACAGATTTCTTAATGTGGAAAATGTGAAAATGAATAAGTGAGAAAATATGGTAGGGCAAGTTTTGAAGGATGAAGAATGGCTTGAAATCTTGAACATCTCGGATGAACTCTAATTTAAGGGATCAATCTATCAGGATGTTACATCTAACGTACTTAGTCCCTTAAAAGATATCTTGTATGTTCACAGAAATGCCAGATCCCTGGTTTAGACATTGTAACGAGGAAGGTTCCTTTCAGCACATGTGGTGGTACTGTGAGACGATTAAGGTGATATGGGAAAAGGTGTTTAGAGTTCGTTCTAATTTTCTTGGGAAACATATTGAACTGAATATATGG